>JAESUZ010003386.1:0-35639 GCA_017311185.1 Proteles cristata cristata
AATCTCTGTCCTCCTAGAATTATTGTGGGCGACAGATGATAAACAGACAACACAGGAGATAACATAATACAGTACTCAGTGTCCTAGAACTCGAGTACTACAGAAGTACTGAAATAATATAGGGTAGTAATGAAGCAGGGAGGGAGACAGCCTCTTGATCAGGGTGGCTGTGTACCGTGATGATGTTTTAGGTGGAGTGGTCAGAGGACATTCTAAGGCAATAAATCCAGTTTGAGCAGTTGTTAATATAGGCATACCTTCAGTTACTACTTAAGCATGCTTGTGGAAGGCTACTTTTTCCATGTAAGAAGTGTTTGCTTTGTCATTCAAAACACAATCATTACAGATTCCCCAATGGAAAACCTTTTTTAAAAACTTTCTTAAGTTTATTTATTTTGAGAGCTTATTATTTGAGCCACCCAGGTGCTCCTAATGGAACATCTTTTCAATTCATTTTAATATTTTTGTAACTAGTAACATCCCTGGAATAGTTCTTGGGGTGCCTGGGTGGTTCAGTCAGTTAAGCATCTGACTCTTGATTTTGGCTCCGGATATGACTGAGCCCTGTATCAGGCTCTGCACTGAAGGCATGGAGCCTGCTGGGGAGTCTCTTCTTCTCTCTCTGCCCCTCCTAGCTTCATGCTCTCTCTCTCTCTCAAAATAAACAAGGAAACTTTAAATAAAATATATGTTATTTGATATTATTTATCAGTAGTTTTGGTTTCCAAACTAATTGGGTAATTATTCCCCGAGATGGAATACTCGGTGTTCCTGGTTTGTTCTTTCTGATGTAGCACAGGACTATTAGTATAGTTTATTTTTTTTATATATTCTGTTTTTATCGGTTTATAATTTACAAGTCGAATTCCTTTATTATTTTTCTCCTGGCTACACTAAAGATAAGATTTGAAAAATTGCATTGAATCAGTCAGTATTTCAAAAGAAGTTTGTCTTTACATTGTTTTCTGAAGTGATTTGTTTAAGTCTGAATTCCTAGTTTTGTCCCTATATTTATTTTTAAAAGCTTGCTTTTTTCATTATTGTTTGGGAGCATCGTTAACATCATTGAGTAAATAAATGACTTCTGCTGGCTCTAGAGCTTGCAGTTTGGCATTGCCTTTGGAAAAAGCAGTATGAATGCAAGTAGTGCTGCAGTCGGCCGCATTTGCTCTTCCAGCTGTTTGTGGCTCACTTCTGAAACTACAGTTGCTTTCCCTCTCTCCATGACATTGTAGCACATTTGGCATGGCATTTCTGTGACTTCTTGTTCTAGCAAGACAGAGTATCTCTCTGAGATACCACTGCTCCACCAGGACATCCCAGAATGAGTTTCTTGTCTGTCGTGTATCCTGTATTTGTCAGACTGTCCTGACTCTATCCCAGTCAGTGACTGGCAAACAGATGTTAGTTTGGTGCCCTACATTCATGCTATTCATTGCTTGTTTGAACTTTATATGAAATTCCAACTTTCTTGGGGCTCCTGGGTGGCTCACTTGGTTGGGCATCTAACTTCAGCTCAGGTCATGATCTGGCTTGTGAGTTTGAACCTTGCATTGGGCTCTGCACTGACAGTGTGGATCCTGCTTGGGATGATTTCTCTCTCTTTTTCGCTCTCTCCCTCTCTCTCTCTCTCAAAATAGATAAACTTTAAAAAAACTTTTTTTTTTTTTAAACTTTTTTTTTTTTTTAAATGACCAGGATTTGGGACCGAGGGAGCCCCAGGGGAGACAGCCCAGCACAGAGGCCCAACCAGGCACGGGGACCCGAGCCCAAATGCAACGGGAGCCCCCGGAAGTGCGTGTCAGACGGGCACGTGGTGTGAATGTGTTCACTTCGACCTTCCCACCGGGCCCGGGCGCCAGGCAGGAGGGGTGGCTCCTCCTGGACCCAGAGCGGACCCAGGCCTACTGTGTGTGTCCTATGCCACGCGCAGCCCGTCCTCACGCTTCCGCGGCCACGTATGTGCACGAGCCTCGTGTGATAACAGGGACACACCTATAGGTGTCTCCCCCCGATGGCGTCCCTACAAGGACCCCACTGTGCAGACGGGAGCCTGGGGGGCCCTAGGAGGCATGGGGGTCGTGCTGGGTCCCAGCCCTGCTCAGGAGGAGCACCCAGGTCCGAGCGCACCTCTGCGCACTCAGCGCTGGGGCCCCGACTGCGCCCGGGCCTCCCGGGGGGTGTGAGTGGCTGTGCCGGTGTCCCTGTAGGGCCAGGGCACGGGGGGAGGGGAGCCCTCAGCAGGCCTGGAGGGCCTCTTGTGTGAGGAGGAAGCTTGGGAGGGGTCCCCAGGCAGTGACCTCACCTCCCTGGTCACAAAGCCCGACGGAATTCGGAACCCAGGACACCAGGCAGCCACATTCTGGCCACAGCGCCCTCCTCGGCTCATTTGCTCAGACGCGTGCGTGTGAGCAGGATGTTGTGCTGTTTTCCCGTGTCCCGCTGCTGTCGGTTCAGGAGAGCCGACGGTGGCAATGCTTCCCGACCCTGGAGACCGTGGGGAGGATCTTGGCCAGGTCGCCTCAGGTCCCTAACCCGGAGGAACGCAAAGGTAAATCAGGGAGACCCAGAGCCAGCCAGTCCAGCCGACACTGCTGTGATGTGACATGTGCAACCCCAGGTCCCCTCCCGTGTGTGTGTGTGTGTGTGAGTTTGTGTGTGTGTGTGAGTTTGTGTGTGTGTGAGCATGCGTGTGTCTGTTCGCATGTTGGGGGGGTCATGGTGGAGGGTCCACGTGAGCAGGGGCAGGCTGATGAGGGGTCAGATGCCTGGTGGGCGGGTCATGCTCACAGCCTAGGTCAAGGTTGGCTGGAGGGACAGGTGTGCCGGGAGCCCCCTGGTCCCCAGGGTCACCCCGAGCCCTACAGGGGCATGTCACTGTGTGCGGGGGGCAGGACTGTGCACACCCAGGTCTCTGTCCGATGTGGGGACAGCAGGGGGAGGGGGAAGGACACTGAGGAGGGCGGGGCGGGGCTGTGATGCCTCCGGCCCACTGCGGGTCCCTGTCTTCACAGAGAACCGACGACATTGGGAGGCGGCTGGCGGAGTCCCGAGTCGACCCCATGCGGAGGTGGGTGTGTGCCTTGTCGCCCAGGAGGGCCACCGTGGACTCGGTGAGACAGCAGCCGCAGGGAGGTGTCCAGCATCGGGGCCTGGGGATCGCCTGAGGCCTTGGTCCCCGCGGGGCGCCTCTGCAGGGTCCTGCTTCCCCCGTCCTTGCTCAGGACCAGGAGCCCCGGAGGCCGAGCCCGAGGGGGGAGAGGCTGGGGTGGGGGCTGTGGGTGTGGGGACCCGGGTCGGTGCAGGGCCGCCCAGGGAGGAGTCCCCAGGGGCTGGGGTGGGGCCAGGAGTCTGCAGGGGGGAGGAGGACCGGGGGAGGGGTCCTGGCTATGGCTTCTCTGGGAGGCTGGGTGGGGGTTCGTGTCCCTGCAGAGGATCCTGGAGGGGTAGGCACGGCGGCGGGGGGGGGGGGACAGGCGTCCTGCCTCCTGTCACCCTGAGGACGTGCACCCACTCCTGCCATCGCTGTTTGCTTCTGCAGAGTCAGGTGCAGGAGCCCGAGGCGGTGCGGCTCCAGAGCCTGACCCGGTAGCGTCCGGGGCTCCGGACACTCCGCAAGCAGGAGCGAGTCCCGCGGGGGCCCCGCTGTCCGCAGGTGACCCTGGGGCTGTGCAGGGACCAGGGGCGCCAGAGGGGGGACAACCCGGTCCTGCTGCTGTCCCTGCGGCTACTCCTCCCCCTGTGGCTGCTCCTCCACCCGCAGCTGTTCCTCCACCCGCAGCTGCTCCTCCTCCCTCAGCCGCTCCTCCACCCATGGCTGCTCGTCCACTCTCAGCTGCTCCTCCACCCGAGGCAGCTCCTCCACCCCCGGATGCTCCTCCACCCGCAGCTACTCCCCTGCAGGAAGAGGCATCTCGTCCACCGTCCGCTGCACCTCCACCCGAGGCGGCTCTTCCACCCGCGGATGCTCCTCCAAACGCGGCTGCTCCCCCACCGGCAGCTGCTCCCCTGCAGGAAGAGGCGTCTTGTACACCGTCTGCTGCACCTCCACCCGAGGCGGCTCCTCCACCCCCGGATGCTCCTCCAAACGCGGCTGCTCCCCCACCCGCAGCTGCTCCCCTGCAGGAAGAGGCGGCTCGTCCACCCTCCGCTGCACCTCCACCTGAGGCGACTCCTCCACCCCCGGATGCTCCTCCAAACGCGGCTGCTCCTACACCCCCGGATGCTCCTCCAAACGCGGCTGCTCCCCCACCCGCAGCTGCTCCCCTGCAGGAAGAGGCGACTCGTCCACCCTCCGCTTCTCCTCCACCGGCGGCTGCTCGTCCACCCTCCGCTGCCTCTCCACCGGCGGGTGCTCGTCCACCCTCCACTGATCCTCCACCCGAGGCGGCTCCTCCACCCCCGGATGCTCCTCCAAACGCCGCTGCTCCCCCACCCGCAGCTGTTCCTCTGCAGGAAGAGGGGGCTCGTCCACCGAGCGCTGCTCCTCCACCCAAGGCGGCTCCTCCACCCACAGATGCTCCTCCAAACGCGGCTGCTCCTCCACCCGCAGTTGCTCCCCTGCAGGAAGAGGCGGCTCGTCCACCGTCCGCTGCTCCTCCACCCGAGGCGGCTCCTCCACCCCGAGATGCTCCTCCAAACGCGGCTGCTCCTCCACGCCCGGATGCTCCTCCAAACGCGGCTGCTCCCCCACCCGCAGCTGCTCCCCTGCAGGAAGAGGCGGCTCGTCCGCCGTCTGCTGCAGCCCCACCCGAGGCGGCTCCTCCACCCCTGGATGCTCCTTCAAACGCGGCTGCTCCTCCACCCCCGGATGCTCCACTGCATGAAGAGGCGGCTCGTCCATCGTCCGCTGCTCCTCCACCCGAGGCGGTTACTCCACCCCCGGATGCTCCTCCAAACGCGGCTGCTCCCCCACCCGCAGCTGCTCACCTGCAGGAAGAGGCGGCTCGTCCACCGTCCGCTGCTCCTCCACCCGAGGCGGCTCCTCCACCCCCGGATGCTCCTCCAATCGCGGCTGCTCCCCTGCAGGAAGAGGCAGCTCTTCCTCCCGCGGCCGCTCCTCCACCGGCGGCTGCTCGTCCACCCTCAGCCGATCCTCCACCGGCGGCTGCTCGTCCACCCTCAGCCGCTCCTCCACCGGCGGCTGCTCGTCCACCCTCCGCTGCCTCTCCACCGGCGGCTGCTCGTCCACCCTCCGCTGCTCCTCCACCCGAGGCGGCTCCTCCACCCCCAGATGCTCCTCCAAACGCGGCTGCTCCCCCAACTGCAGCTGCTCCCCTGCAGGAAGAGGCGGCTCTTCCTCCCGCGGCCGCTCCTCCACCGGCGGCTGCTCCTCCCTCCTCGGCTGCCCCTCCACCGGCGGCTGCTCCTGCACCAGTGGCTGCTAGCCCACCCGCAGCCGCTCCTCCACCCATGGCTGTTCCTCCTCCTGCCCCTCCGCCCCCGACCCCAGTGAATCCCCCACCTCCTGCCCCTGCAGGGGCGCCATCACCGAAGGGTGACCCTGAAGACCTGAGCCCGGAGCCCTGTGCCGCTCCCTCCCCCGCTCTCCACGTCCCAGAGGAGCCTCTCCTCCTTTTTCCCCTCATGTCTTTCCTCATCTGTTTTTTAATTCTTTATGTTTTCCCCGTTTTGTGGACAGTCATTAATTTTCATTAAATCATTAAATCATTAAATCATTTACATTTTACTTCGTACTTCGTACAACTCCTGAGCACTGACTGCACCCACAGCGCTGGGCGACCAGCCACAGGATACTGTGCAGAGGATCTCTGTCCCCAAGGGACACCGCGTCCCCGAAGCCCTCACTCCCCACTCGTCCCTTGTCCCGGCCCTGGGAGCCCCTCATCTGCCTTCTCTCTGTTCCGGTACCTTCTCCGGATGTTTCCTATCAATGAAATCATGCAAAAGGTGCCTTCTGTCAGCAAACATATTTTAACATGGGACACAATAATTCTTGTGTGTGATTTTTGAGACAAAAGTTTTCCTATTTGATATTGAAATCCCAGATGGCTAAAGATTCGATGTGCAAAACGAGGCCTTTGTGGTGAAAATGGGCTCCATCTTGGGGTGGAGACCCAGTTCGTCCTGGGCCACGTCAGCCTGACGCCAGACAGGACACGGCTGGTCCTCCTGTGGCCCGAAGAGAAGCAGGGAAATGCAGGAATGGGGACGGACGCCCCACAGAGGGGAAAGCCGTCCTCACAAGCCCAGGCCAGAGAAAGGGTTCCCAGGCCTCTGGGCCAGAAAAGGCTCCAAAGCCAATGCATTCACAGGGATGACGACCAAACACCCGCACATCCAGCGGGAGGCGACCCCCATGGGGAGCAGGTGTCAGAGATGCGGGACGTCCCCGGAAGGACTCAGGCTAATGAAATCCCATGGGGGCAGCGCTGGTCACCTTCAGATGGGCAGGCTCATGATCTGGGCACTGGCATCCCAGGTGACCATGTGAGAAAGCACAAGCCCCAGCAGATTCCCAGCGAGAAGTCCTAGCCCTGCAGGGGACTGACCCGATGGCCCAGGACTGGGAGGGCCCACTGAGCCCAGGGTGGGACCCTCCCCTGGCACTGTGCCCCGTCCCAGGGGGTCTGTCAGCTCTGCTCCCCTGAGTCCAGAGAGGCCTCACGGCTGGTGGGTGGGGACCCCAGGAAGAGAGACCCTGAGTTCCAGGACCCCGAGATGTAGGCCTGTGATTAGGACAAGCCAAAGTCAACGAGACGGGGTTCCTGACCTAGCTTGCTTCCGAACCACCCAGATGTGCTTATTGGCCTCTGTTTCCCCATCTATGACACGGGGAGATAAGAGGCCTTCTTGATGGGACGCTGGATTCTCTGAGAGATAAGGTGGAGTCACGGCCTGGTGCCTGGAGGACATCAAGAGCCACGGGACCCGCTGTCACCGGCTCCTCCGGGGCCCAGGGTCCAGGACACCTCTCCTTAGCCTGAGCCTGCCGTCCTGCTCCCGGGAACATTCAGCACTGTCTGGGGAGCAGGTGGACACGACCCAGGGTGTCAGCAGGTCCCATGTGAAGGAAGGTCAGCACTGGAAGCACACAAGGACGTGTCCCGTGTCACCTTCCAGGGCCCAGGCTGGGACGCCCTCTGACCCGAGCCTCTGGCCTGACCTGGTGTGTGGACCCGGCTTCTGTGGTTTCACTCCCTCCCTCATTCACTCCGTCTTTCTCTGCCTCCTTCCCTCATTCAGCCGCGATCTCAGGTCCCTGCAGTGGGCCAAGCACCGTGCCCTCATCCGTGAGCACGACCTGACGGGGTCCCCCCACGTGGCACTTCTTTTGCAGGCTCTGAAGCTTCCTGCGCTGTGGCCCTTCTAGCGAGTCTGGGAGGCAGGCGTCGGTCTGCCCAGTCCCAGCAGGGAAGCGCGAATCCAGAAGTTCCAAACGACCTGCCCCAAGTGCCTACGTGTGGAGCCTGGACAGACGGTAGTCCCTGAGCAGAGGACTAGGGGCCAGGGAGCTCGAGGGATAACGAGTCCAGGGAGCCCGGAGGAGGAGGGGGAGCCCCGTGGTGGGCCGGCGCTCAGGCCAGGAGACCCGGTCCTTCCCTGACCGGCTTTCCCCAGGTGCTGGAGGTCGTCGGGGTGTCCGTGTCCCCAGGTGGCAGGCTGGCCCTGGCTGGAGGGAGACAGGCCCCCATGGGGCAGGGCAGATCCCTCAGGCAGAGCAGAGTGTCCCAGGCGGCCCCCCAGGGGCAGGTGGACTCTGGCCACCCCTGGGGGCATCACCGGGACAGCAGTGCTGCAGCGGGGTCCTCATTCACGCCCCCTCCTCTGCCCCAGCAAAAGCTTGCCTGCATGGCGTTTATCCCCCAAACATGAAGTCTGGGCCAGGGCCACCCTCTTCAAGCCCTCTCCCCTGACTCTTTCCACCCACCTCGAGTTACAAAAACGGCCCGTATTTCCGGCGGTGCTGGGTGCACAGAGACGTTTGTGTTTCTGGCCCACGCTGTGAGACGCTAGCATTTTAAAGATGTCAGGGCTCTGCTTCAGAAGCGGCAGGAATCCGAGGACCCCCGACAGCTTTCTGAATCCTGCCTCTGTGCTTTGCCGCACCCGTCCAACCGGCTCTGCTCACAGACTCTGCAGGCCACCGACCCAGTCTTGGATCCTCAGATCTCCGAGGTGATGTGCCTTCCAAAAGCAATCTGGGTGGGGTGACCTGACCCGCGGAGCCAATCCTCCTCCCCGAGCACGAGGACAACCCTGAATGAGGGGCTGAGAACAGCCAGCTCAGGGTTCTGGGAAGAGAGCAGAGACACAGGGGCACAGAGGAGCATCGGAGGTCAGGTCGGAAGGGGGAGTCTCCGGTGTACAGAGCTGGGCATCCCCTGCTCGTAAGAACTTCCCGAGACAGGAGCCATCTCCGTGGCAGCTGAGGTGGGAGGTCAACTTTACCGCTGCGGGAGGTTCGATCCAATTGCAGACCAGCGTACTCGGGCAAGACCAGAGAGGGCCCTGGCAATCACCTCACTCCTAGCTCAGCGTGAAGCCTCACACACATGCAGAGGAGACATGAGAAGGTTGGGAAAGACGCACATCAAGGGCAGATTTGTAAATGGCCAGAACTCAAAATGTGCTTCCAAACCAGCACCCAGAGTCACTGGCAAGAAACAGAAGCCTCCCTGACTGAAGGTGTTCAGGCCCAACCTCAGCAAGAACTCACCAACCACAGGAAGCCAGAATTCAGAGTAAATACAGAATTCACGTAGACCATGTTTAAAGAACTAAAGGAGAAGGGTGTCTGGGTGGCTCAGTCAGTTAAATGCCTGACTTCAGCTCCGGTCGTGATCTCCCAGTTCATGGGTTTGAGCACCCCTCCCCCACCCCATCGAGTTCTGTCTCTGTCTCTCTGCCCCTCCCCTGCTCATGTTCTGTCTCTCTCTCTCTCTCAAAAATGAATAAACATTAAAAAAATTTTAAAGAGCTAAAGGAAAGTATGTGGATAATGACTTATGGAATAGAGAAAATAAAGACACAGAAATGATAAAAGAGAACCTAATGGAATCTCTGGAGTTGAAAAGTACTGCTGCTTCTGTGGAAGATTTTCTGGGAGAGCTCAACAGTATATCTGAGATGGCTGAGAAAGGAATCCACAAACTCAGCAAACTGAAGACGATCAAGATAAATCATCCAATCTGAAGAGCAGGAAAAAATGGAGAAAAAGGATCAGAGCCTTCAGGCTGTGTGACTCAATCAGGCATAACCATACTCACAACCCGATAGAAGGGAGGAAGAGGGGGCAGAGCCAAGTATCTATTTAATACAAAAGATGGCAGTAAACAACACAAGACGTATAGAAAACAGATAGTGAAAGGGCAGACCTAAGTCCAACCATCTCTAGAGTTCCACCAAATGTAAATGGATTAAACACTTCAATCAAAAGACAGATACTGTCAGACTAGATGGAAAACACCATCCTGCTCTGTGATCTAGAAGAGAAATGCTTCAGATTTGAGACACAAGTAGGTAAAAGCAATGACGGAAAAAGGGACACCATGTGAACAGTGACCATGAGAGCTGGAGAAGGTCTCTTAGAATTAGAAAAATAGACTTGAAGACAAGAGAAATATTTACTAGGCACCAAGAGGGATATTTCATAGCAAATGGAGGCTTGATTCTTTAAGAAGACAAAATAGTTATAAATGTCCATGCATTTCACACCAGGGTCTTCCAAACGCATGACGGCTCTTGCTGGTGCATGATGACAAAACAAGAGCAGCAGCAGCAGCAGCAGCAGCAACAAGCAGCAAAGCCAAAACCAAAATTGAGAAAAGAGACTTAAGCTTCCAGTTGGAAAGGAAGAAACAAAATGGTCTTTCTTCACATACAACTGATTCTCTCTGTAGAGGATCCTAGGGAATCAACAGCAAGGAACTATAAAAATCAATAAATGAGCTCGCAGTGTCAGGACAGAAGATCACCACATATACTCCCGTTGTGTTTCTGTATACCAGCTTTGGACAATCTGTAATGAAAGCAAGAAGACCATTCCAGCTGCGATATTCCCCCAAAGAGTAACATGCTTAGGAATAAATTTAAAGAAAGAAGTGCAAGACTTGCTCATTGACCTAGAAGCCGTTGCTGAGAGAGCTCAGGTGTTGTAAGTAGATGGACAGTCCACGCTCTTGGACTGGAAGACTCAGTATTGTCAGTAAATAGATAGATTTAATTCAATCAACCATAGATTTAATCCAAATCAATACATGGATTCAATTCAATCACTGAGAAAATCCAAGTGGGATTTTGGTGGGATGTTTTTGGAAATATACAAGCTGATCTTGAAATTTATGGAAATGCAAGGGATCCAAATAGCCAAAATAATCTGAAAAAAGAACAGTGCTGGAGGCCTCATACCTCTCATTTAAAAAGTACCATAAAACAATAGCAATCAGGATAGTCTGATGCTGTCATAAGGATAGACATATAGATCGATGGAATCCCTTGGAGAGCATAGAAAGAAGCCCAACTATTGACGGCTAATTGATTCTGACAAGGCACCAGGGCAATTCGATGGCGAAGGGGAACATCTCCTACTAATTCTGCTGGGATCATGGTGTAACCACGTGCAGAAAGATTAATTTTAGCCTGCACTTCACAACAAATGAAAAAACTAACTCAGGATAGAGTGTAAATATAAATGGGAGAGCTGAAGCTATAAAACTTCAAGAAGAAAACCCAGGAGAAAATCTTGCTGACCTTGCGTTAGTCAGACTTCTTAGATATACACCAAGATATCCATTTAAAACAAGATAAATTGGACTTTATCAAAATTAAGAACTTTTATGAATCAAAAAGCACCATTGCATCCAAAATATATAAAGAACTCTTGAATCATCATCATCATCATCATCGTTGTCATCATTGTCATCATCATCATGGAGGAAGCAGAGGAGAAGATGGAGAAAAAGGAGAATGAGGAGAAGGAAAAGATGGAGGAGAAAATGGAGGGGGAGATGATGGAGGAGGAGATGATGGAGGAGGAGATGATGGAGGAGGAGATGATGGAGGAGGAGGAGAGAAGATGGAGAAGGAAATGACGGAGGAGGAGATGACGGAGAAGGAGATGATGGAGAGGAGATGATGTAGAAGGAGATGATGGAGGAGGAGGAGATGACAGAGAAGGAGATGATGGAGGAGGAAGAGAGGACAGAGAAGGAGATGATGGAGGAAGAGGAGATGACGGAGGAGGAGATGACGAAGGAGATGATGGAGGAGGAGGAGATGGAGAAGGAGATGATGGAAAAGGAGATGATGGAGAAGGAGATGATGGAGGAGGAGGAGATGACGGAGAAGGAGATGGTGGAGGAGGAGGAGATGATGGAGAGGAGATGATGGAGGAGGAGATGACAGAGAAGGAGAGGATGGAGAAGGAGGAGATGGAGAAAACAGAGATGGAAGAGAAGGAGAAGAAGGAGACAGAGAAAATGGAGAAGAAGGAGAAGATGGAGGCAGGGGAGATGGAGAACAGCAGGAGGAGGAGGACGAAGAAGAAGAAGGAGGAGGAGGAGGAGGAGGGGAAGAGGATGTGGGGCTCGAACCCACAAACTGTGAGATCAAGACCCAAGCCCAAACCAAGAGTCTGATGGTTAACCGACTGAGTCATTTAGGCGCCCCTACATTTCTTAGGTTCTAACTCAGGAGGGACGACTATTTCCCCGTATAGGGCCAGACGGTAAATTCACAGGCTTAACATCTGCCCATATGGTCTGTAGAAATTACTCAACTATGCCACTATAGTGCCAATGTAGCTGCAGAAAATACACAAGTGAAGAGGCATGATGAAAGCAGGCAAAGGGCTGGACTTGGACCCTGGAGTTCTTTTCACTGGACAACTCTACTTACACAAGGGAACCTGAGCATTTCATCATTAAATTAAGATGCAAGACTGTTAACAGTTTGTTATGTACAATAGCAAAAAACTGCAAACATCCTAAATGTCTGACTAGTTAACTAAATGATGGAACAGGCATGCAAAAGAATGGTACTCATTCATTAAAAATGATGTTATTAAGTGTATTTATCATCACAGTTGACGTTAATACCATATTTTTAATTAACCCCCACTCCCAAAAAACCCCAGCATGTTACAGTGAAACTCTATGTTCATTTTCTAAAGAAAAAACCACATGTGTACATAAACACATACAAAATCTGTTAAAGGGAGTACGAGAAAATTTTGTGATTATTTCCTGATGATGGGTTTATGGATATTACTTTTTAAAAATTCATATCTGTATTTAAGAAAAAATGAAAAGAAAACCCTTAAAAGTAGTATTAAGGGGGAAAAAGAGAACTCTATTAAGCAAAAAATTGAACACTTACTATGTCAGATTGTCCACGGATATCTTCAAAAAGTTGCTGATATTTTAGAGCTGGTGTTTTGCCCTTTGATAAAATAAGTTTTTTTCAATGCCTCAGCTAACTCTTCTTTCCGTTTACGAGAGGTGGCACTCATTCCTAATTTAAAAGAAATTAATGAAAATATTTCTGCTACGAGGAAATGAAATATTTCAAATTTCCATAAATATTTTATTGGTGTTGCCACAAAAAGGTTAGGGGACAGTTGGCGGAATGCCAAAATATATTCAACACTGAGTTCTGAATTCTCAGTTTCCAATTTTCTGAGTAGCTGCTAGTTTCCACTAAAATACAATCCACATCATCTGAAAGGCAAGCAGTGCTCATTAAGATATGAACTATTTCTTTAAAATGGGCTAACACAGGTTAGCATAGAGAACAAGAGGCAGAAACTCTGTGAAATTAGATAGAACACCGTGTGCACACACATGTGCTAGTGCATTTTTTTTTCAGAAGTTAGTGTATATTTTTCTCACAACTTTTAATAAATTCTCAAAGAGGCCCTGATCTGAAAAGGTTAAGAGCCTCTGCTGCTTCAAATGATCTGTTAGCTCAAAAGTGAAATACCAAGTACGTGTATGCTCAGTGCCCACAGACCTGTAGTCAGGATGGAGATGTCCACAATGCCCGTCCGGGGGTCGGTGGCAGACTGCTTCAGAGCTTCCCGATGCAGGCGCTTTGCTTCTTCAACGTCAACTGCTTCAACTTTGTTTGAAAATCGTACTTTAGCATGGGCTTCTGCTAACCGAATTAGTGATTCCAGCTGTCGAGGGTACGCAGAAACCATTCCTCGGCTGCTACCAATCTTCCTCATGTCTACATAAGCCTAGTATAGACAGGAAAAACCCCCAAAACTCCTTTTAATAATAATCTTTTGTGGTTGAACTTTGAACAGTCACTATTCTGTTAAATAAACTACCACAGCACAGAGGGGAAATAAAAGTCAGATCTAGCTTTGGGACTTAAAGCTCATCAAGAAGCTGGGAGCCAATGTACCTATGAAGAGGGAAGAATGGGAGTGGGCAGGAAAGCGCATAAGGGTTGGCACTCCGGAGACAGTGTACTGGGGTAAAGGGCAGACCGCAATTCCAGCAGAGGATGAATCAGGGCACCTGTCTGAAAAAGATGCTCAGCTGAGGGTTCCTTTAGTGAGCGAGGCAGGCAGATTACTGGGATAATGGTACAAAGGTGAGTTGTATTCAACTCACATATATACGACATAATTTTATTTCTTTTTGAGCAACTCTCAAGTATGTAATACAAATGGAAAATTATGCATCACTTACAACTTTCATTTAAGCATTTTTCAAGGGCTTAGGATGTAAAGCCTATCAAAGCACCAGGAACCTTCTTAATATCATAAATAATCTATCATTATGCACTGTATCCATGTAAAAGGATACTGAAAAGTGAACACCAAATACAATTTATTTTTGTATTTTCATTTACAGTTCATTTTATATTTTAGCAACAAGCAAATGGAAGCTCAGAGAAATTAGATGACTTCTCCAGAGTTACAAAGCTACTAAGCAGCATCACTGTTGTATTTCAAACAGGTATTCTGATCTTAAATTCACTGTGCTTACAAATATTTAATTATAAAAAGTTTATACAACATATACAAATGAAACCTTCCCCCTTTTACCTTTAGAAAAAGTAATTTTGCAACACAGGAGGAAAACACAGTTTTAAAAAATAGTATGTTGTAACAAAATTACTGTTTTAAAGGGGATGACCAGCCAATTCCATTAATGCAATTGTCTATAGGCTCAACAAAAACATTTTCAGGGTTTAAAAAGGGACCTGTGTTACCTCAATGAGAGCCTGGCTGGCTTCCTGGCTCAGCCGAGGCATGACCATGCTATGGGCATAAGCAATGTAGTCCTTCAGCACCGCCATGTCCATGAACTCCTCCTCCACTTGTTCCTCACTCTGGTAGTACAGAGCGACAAGATGGTGAGCCAGACGCCTGTCATATGCTTCGTCCTGAGGGTCCAGCATGAGGAATATCAAATCAAACCTGAGAAAATATTGTAAGAAAACTGTTTTACTGCTTGGGACACCAACACACCCATAAATGGAATGGCTTCTAAGCTACTCAGGCATGTACAGTGAATGTGGGTGTAGTCAAGGCAGCCAAGGAAGAATTGAGTGTCTGCTGTCCAGTGGTCTAGTGAGCCTTCAGCTCAAACCCCTTCTCCCTGTTCTGGCCCCGGCAGGTGCCTGTTTTTCTGGCCCTTAGGTTTGCCCAGGAAAAGGCTCATCACTCCATAGCTGAGTCAAAGAAGTAAGATTCCTCTGAGGGAAATGTTGCGGTAATTTGGAAGACTGGAAGATTTAAAGGAAAATGCATTCAACTGTTTTTGGAAAACAAACAAAACAGAACAAAAGTCTAGGGGCACTCGGGTGGCTCAGTTGGTTAAGCGTTGGACTACTGATTTTGGCTCAGGTCATGATCTCACAAATTTGTGGAATTTATTCCCCGTGTCGGGCACAGGGCCTGCTTGGGATTCTCTCTCCTTTTCCTACACCCTCCCCTAAAAATATGTTAAAAAAAAAAAAAAAAGTTGAGTAAGTAAAATCTAAAAATCCACTTATGAAATATATCAATACTTGTAGTTAGTGGGGTTGAAAAAAGTATGGACCACACAATTCCACTTTCACAAATTTAATTTTTCAGAACCTTATCTGTCATGTGAAGCCATTCTCTGTACTTTCTTAATATTCTATAGCGGCTTTAAGACTGAGATAGCAGTGAGTGACAGATTTTGTGAGTGACGTCAAGGTGAAATGTCATAACAGCTTCAAAGGAGTAAATGTTAAGGTGCCATTCACAGCTAAGTAGTGAAACACAGCCTTTGCCATGAAAACTCTAACCAACCATATAAGAAACCTTTGCATCACAATGAAGAATTTGATACTAGCAGCTGCTGATTATATATTTTTTTAATTTAGAGAGAGACAGAGTGCACACGAGCAGGGGGAGAAAGGCAGAGGGACAGGAGAAAGAATCCTAAGCAGGTTCCACACTCAGTGCGGAACCCAATGCGGGGCTTGATCTCACTACCCTGGGATCTTGACTTGAGCTGAAGTCAAGAGTTGGATGCTTAACTGACTGAGCCCCCCAGTCGCCCCAATTATTTTATCTCACCTTGAGAATTCTACAAATGAGCAAAGTAAGAACACATTTTTTATGTTCTCATACCTTGATAGTAATGTGTGAGGTAGCTGGATATTTTCAATGGTAGTTTTCTTAGGATTCCATTGAGACTCGATAGGATTTGCTGCTGCCAGGATAGAAGTGCGTGCATTGAGCTGGCAAATAATCCCAGCCTGTCAGAGAAAATAGTGCAGTTAGAAGCTTCACCCTAATGCAGTAGGAACATGTGAGCTATCTTCCACTGGTGTGCCCTCTGCCACGTATCCACTGTCACCAACAGCCATGCAACATCACCTTGTAAGAGTGAGGACAACAGATCCACCTGGGACAATGCCATCCTCTGATTCATGCCAATGACAGAATTTTAGATAAATGTAAGCCGTACCTGCATCTTTCTTACAAACTAAACTCCTTGAAGGACATTTAGGATCAACTTGAGTTCTATGAATTCCACACATTAGTGAGTTAGTACAGCAAAATAAAAGATGAAAAAAGATCTTGCAGAAAACACTTTTTCAAAAGCATTTAGCTGACACATAGCAGGAAAGGTATTGAAAAGTATTCATGAGTTTCCCAAAGTTAGAACCAAGGTGAACACAGGCTAAATTTCTAAGTGTGCCCATGTGCAGCATGGAGAACGGCCTCACCTTTGCGATGGAAAGAGTCTGCTGTTCCATGACTTCATGTAGTACTGATCTTGTACTTTCATTCATCTTGTCAAACTCATCAATACAGCAGATGCCGTTGTCACTGAGGACAAGGGCACCGGTCTGCAAGACAAGCTGCCTCGTTTCAGGGTCTTTCATCACAGATGCAGTGAGGCCGACTGCACTGGAGCCTTTCCCAGACGTGTACTGGCCCCTGGGGACCAGATTGTACACGTACTGCAGCAGCTGGGACTTGCTGGTCCCAGGGTCACCACACAGCAGGATGTTGATCTCAGCACGAAATCTGCCTCTTCCTGTGTGACTAAAATCCTTTCTTGTTCCACCAAAGAGCTGAAGCAAGATTCCCTAAATAAACATGTTTAAACATTCACTTACTACACAGTAACTGAGACCAACTATAAGGATTAGAGGGATTTTCTTACTCTGTGAATAAAAAAACTATCTGTTTAAAGCACACACCACTGTGCCAGAATACTGGCCATGCAAATCCCTGTTCTGAGCCCATCTGGTTATGATTAGGAATCTCCAAGCTCAATGTAGGTAAGAGGAAATGGACAATGATGCTGTGGTCTCGTCAACCAATAACTAAATCAGACTGTGAGCACCCTGCTCTGTGCAACAGGCAACAATTATTATCCTTTATGGATTGGGGGGAGAGGGGGATGATTTCAAAGAACTACAAATCCTGATCAAAGTTAAAAATCCATTGTTACCTTCTTTATATCTTCGTGTTCATAAATGCTTGGAGCCAAGGCTGAAGCAAGTCTCTCATAAATGTCTGGTTTTCTGGAAAGTTCCTTAAGCAACTCCACACGTTTCTCTGAAAAAAGTTTCTGCTCTGCTTCTTCATCAAGGCCATGTAGACGTTTTGCGTCAGTTTTCCGACAGTGAATGACATCAATGTGGGTTTTGTAGACAGACTTCACGTTACTCACTCGTGAGTTGACTCGAATAGGAACAGCTCGGTAGATGCCTGAGGATACAACCAAGAGACCTGTTCTTATCTTCCCCTAAATGGCTCATAACCCAGCAGGGACAACAGGGAGACTGCAGAGATCTGACGGCTGTCAGGGGAGGTGAGCTTCCACACACACTGCCTTCATGACCCTCCTAGAACAATGGACTCAGGCCTATGCCACAAAGCTCCCCACTGAAGGGGGCAAGGCAAGTTGGGAACACTACAGGTTTTTTAAAAAAAGGAGACCTAGAGGTGTGTTCATCTGTGACCATTTGTTAGCTCTGTGATCTTGAGCATCTGAGTATAACCATATTGCATACAATCGTTCTGAGATTTAAAGGAAATTATTTTGCTTTCAGCACAATGCTGGCTTATGGCTGTGTTCAATAAATAATATTTTGAAACAGTACTTGCATTTCTCTTAAGCTGGGTGTACTGAATCTACTTCATCAATTATTTGACAAAGTACTGTTATTTAGAACAAAGTCCTAAAATTCTGTACTGAAAATTCGGAAAGAAAGGAAATCCTAAAAGCACTTTAAAAAAAATTACTCAAAAATTATTTCATAGATGGGGCGCCGGGGTGGCTCAGTCGTTAAGCGTCCGACGATGGCTCAGGTCATGATCTCATGGTGCATGGGTTTGAGCCCGTCGGGCTCTGTGCTGACAGCTAAGAGCCTGGAGCCTGCTTCAGATTCTGTGTCTCCCTCTCTCTCTGACCCTCCCATGCTCATGCTATCTCTCTCTCTCTCTGTCAGAAATAAATAAAACATTAAAAAAAATTATTTCAGACAAGACAGTCTATGGAGTCAAAGGTGAAGGTATGATAAAGGAAAAATAAAAGTGTTTCTAGGTGAATGGCTGTGCCCTGGTGTGCTTTTAAAAGAATATAAGAACATTAGAAGTAAATGAACAATCAGCCTTTCAAATGTACCAACTCACTTATTCTCCAAGAAGTGTTTCTCAACCTGATAGGTCTATGTTTATGTTTCCTGACTTTCAATCTAGAATGCTTGGACTCTGGACAATCCACTTTCCTGCTACTTTTTGAGGAGCAAGCATCTGTGCCCTCTATCACAGCCTTCATGACAAATCTCCATAGATTGCTGGTCCTTTTGTTTAACAGGTCAATGAATTCTTTTTCAAGACATAAAAACCAGTTTATATGTCGTATTCTGAGAGTACACACCCTTCTACACAGCGAGCCAGGTTAGGATGGACGATGCTTTAAAGTTGTCTAGTTATCTTTATTCGTGCTTGCAAGGGTTCACTATGGCAGAACAGCGCACACACTATTGATTTTACATCTATACCGTGCTTTCCACAGCCCCCCTCCCCAGATACATTCACCTCCGTCATCGCATTAATTCCACTTGGCAGTGGAGGAAATTAAGACAGCAGACTAAATATCAGAGATTTCAGAGCAGTAGGGTGGCAGGACTCATGACACATTCTCTCACACTGTTAACAGAATACAGGCTGCCAGGGACACTGCTGGGCTTTATACTGGGGAGCCGTAGGATCAGAAGTCCTCGTTCACTGAACACACCCAGCAGGCGGCCCCAGGAGCCACGGCCACTCCCTGGACTCAATCCCCACACTGCCTTCAGTGAAGAACTGTGCCTGCTGTCCAAACACACCCTTTTTGAGAAACCAGGTGCTCATGCTGCTCTGAAGTAGTGAGAGGAAGAATGGCATATTTGCATAGTGCCGTGGCACAAGCACTCTCTTGGCCAGAAAAGGGGAGGAGCCCTGGGCCACAAATCAGAACCTCAGCTGCAGGATCTCCAAGTCTCAATCTCTGCTTCCTCGAAAAATACCATAATGTGACTCCTGCGTGGAAGCAAAGTGCTCTAACCCATTCTTCTCCGTAACAGGTGAATGTTAGCCCTTAGCTGTGCATTTGGGAAACAAGTAGCAAATTATTTAAAATTCCAGAGTTGGTGAGAGCTGCTTCCTGGAACTGCTGGTATAATTTAATTTTTTAAAATGTTTCATTGATTTCTGAGAGAGAGAGAGTGTGACAGCATGAGCAGGGGAGGGTCAAAGAGAAAGGGAGATACAGAATCTGAAGCAGGCTCCAGGCTCTGAGCTGGCTGTTAGCACAGAGCCTGATGCGGCGCTAGAACCCACAGACCTCGAGATCATGACCTGAGCTAAAGTCAGACACTCAACTGACTGAGCCACCCCGGTGCCCCTAATTTAAATGTTACTAATACCAGCCCTGTCTGAGCTGTTTTCTGAAGACACTAACACCATAAGGTCAAAATACACTCACAGCTCTGCAACAGAGACAGCAAAAGCAAGCAACTGCAAGGGCAGTGAAAGGGAAAGGTTCTATCCTGCTAGGTAAAAAGGGGATTAAAGCATTACAACTCATTTTCTTAAGATCTGAATGACAGCTGCTGGCAAGACCAAGCCAAAGGACGAAAAACTGTCCAAAAAAAAAAAGCAGGACAGACTTATCTTCTTAATACAATTTACATTCTTACCTGTAACGTTCACTCTGTCTCCAGGCTGAACCTTCTCAACAAGATCATTGTGAGCAAAAAGGATGACAGTGTGAGGCGTTTGCCCTGCAGGCATATCTTCAGGAGACTCTTGAAGTTTGATCTAAAAGAGCAATGGAAACGAAGTCTCAGGAAATGACAAGCATAATTGACACAAAACTGCAAGTCTTTGTACCACTTAGAGATAACTACTTATGATGTTTACCATGTTTAGTTTTAAAACACCATTCTTTGCTTTTATCTCCAGATAGCTAACATTTTTTAAAAAAGCTTTTAATGTGACATGAACAAATTTTGGAAGGATATTGTTTATTTACACATTATCCTATTTCGGGAAAGTGTCTGGTGACTTACGTGACCTTTTTTTTTTTTTTTTTTTTGGCCATTTCAAGGTTGTAGTACATATTTCTTGGTTTAAATGTCTGCCTGTATTTCTAATTATGTTTTTAAATTTTTTAAAAACTTTATTTCTGAGAGAGAGAGATAGCGTGAGCAGGGGAGGGTCAGAGAGAGAGGGAGACACAGAATCTGAAACAGGCTCCAGGCTCTGAGCTGGCAGTCAGCACAGAGCCCGATGCTGGGCTCGAACCCACAAACTGTGAGATCATGACCTGAGCCGAAGTCGGTCGCTTAACCGACTGAGCCACCCAGGTGCCCCAATTATGTTTTTAGAAGTTACTTCTAATAGATAGCCTGGGTGAAGTACACACTTTTCAGTTCATAGTTAAGCACTTTTGTGCATCTCTCCTGAATACCTGCCTATCTACTCCTCTAAGAGGTCATTTGCTGAGTACCTGCTGTGTGCTGGACCCTGGTGCTAGGAATTGGGGACTTTGCAGTGAATGAAGTTCTCTCCCTCAGAGTGGAATGAACACAGACAATATACAAACACAAGTGAGTACACAACATCGGACAGTGACAAATCCAAAGGACAGAAGGAAATACAGAGTAAGGAACACAGGTGGTGGGGGTAGAGGAGATGCTTTTTGTAAAGCAAGGTTAGGGAAGGCCGTTCTCAGATCAGGCAACCTTTGGCAGAGGTGTAAGAATGTTAGAGAGGAAGCCATGTGTTCTGAATTGTAAGAATAGCCAAGGCAAAGGTCCGGAGGCAAATTTATGCTTGGCTCAGGAGCCCTGTATAGGGAAGTGGATGAGCCACTGTCACTAAGGTCTGTGGGTACAGAAAGTGTGTTGTGGGCCATGTAGTTTGGAGGCTACTCTCAGATATTCAACGTTTCATTTCAAGTCCATTTGGGATCTTTAAAGCATTCTAAGAATATTATACTACATATCCTTGGGAGCAGGGTTCCCACAGTTTTATCTCCAACTCAGTACCACACTGGCATGAGCTGAGGTACATTTGCTCCAATACTTTGTACCAATATTAAAGATTTCTATCTTAATTTAATTTTCAATTCTTTGGTGAGTAAAAAGTTGAACACTTTTTCACATTTGCTAGTATTTTTCTTACTGACTCCCCATAAGGGTAATTACTTTTTGTAGTATTTTGAACACATGTGCTCTACTTAAGTTTTTAAAAGTTAAGCATCGTAACAAAACAAAAAAACTGAACAGTTCTTCTCCTTGTACTTTTACACCATCATAATCATAGCAAATAAATGATCTTGCCTTTTTCCTACTTATTTCTAAGTCATCTTAATAACTTCACCTTCAAAGTTTTAGGATAAAAGAGGCAAAAGGCCCAATTCCCTTTACAATAAAATTTGTGAGGAAAAACTCCAGAAAACTTGTCAATTCACTCTGTACTAGTTGAACAGCTAATAAAATGACAAAACTAAACCAAATAATTTTTACCAATCTTTTAAAAAAGATTTTTCAACTAAGTTGTACATCCAACATGGGGCTCAACCTTACGACACTGAGATCAAGACTCACATGCTCTACTGACTGAGCTGGTCATGAGCCCCCATTTTTACTGATCCTGGAACACTGCCATCCCAGAGCTGAAGGCTTAAATTTCAAGTACTCAGCTCATAACCCAATAACAAAGTCTAGTGTCAAAGAAGGAATGAAATAGCTGAATTCCATCTAGAAAGCCAGGCTTTAGAGCCTTACTAATGGACCTATTAAATTTGGCTTTTTGAGGATCCAGAGAGGTAGAATAAAGGGGAAGCCTTGCAGGGCCCCGAGAGGCACACACCATCTGCTTGTCAGAGAATACAGAGCGATTATGGATCAGTGCCATGCTGTGGGTGGTATGGCAACGCTCACAAACGGAGGGTTCCGCGATGCGACCACGGTCGATCTCCACCCGGGCTGTGTGGGCACACACTTGGCACTGGAAGAAAGCCTCTTGCATCTCTGGAATCAGCTGGGATGTTCTGATTACCATGCCACTGATGGCGCTAAGCTGGTCGATGTCTGCAAGGAATTGGGGAGAGAGATCAGCATGTCCATTAGCCACTGTCCACCGCCCAGCCAGATGCGGTCTCTTCCCTGAGCTATAATCCTGCCAGGGCAGGTCTGGGTATGCTGCGAAGCTCAGGAGAATCCTACTGGGAGATGCAGAGGTACCTGGAGATGGCTGGGGTCACAGACAGGTGCTGTGGCAGGGAAACAAATGGCTTGGGATGCCCTTCCTGTGTTTTCTTCCTTCTCAACTCTGATGGACCTCTGGCTCTCTGCCCTAGGGCTCCCTCTCCAACAAGCATCCACCCTGGTCGTCTGCCTCCTGTTCTGGTCCACCTTCTGATTTTGGATTAGGTTTATACTTTTGCTTCCTTTGCACCATGACCTTCCATCTCATTCACTGTATCATGAAGAAGTTCTGCTGTCTCTGTGGATGTGAAAAGCACAGGCCCTGGAGCCAGATGATCAGGACTGAAGACCTGTGTGACCTTGAGGATACCCTTAGCCACTCTGTGCCCATTTATAGATGGCAGGAATGACGGCACCTACCTTATGAAGTTGTTGAAGATTAATAACCTGCATACACCAAGCCTAATTAGAACAGTGTCCTGGCAGTAATAAGCACTACATAACTTAGCCAATCTTACTGCCATTTATATAAGAAAGATCTTATACAGAGTATTTTTCATTTTTGGTCCTTGTTCCTCTACAATTTGGACCCTCCCTGACAAGTAAACTTTTATCCAACTAATTCCCACTGCTGGTTCCAAATGAGTTTCACTGTTATTTGTGGTCACCAAAATACAGCCTATAGTCAGCGAATGCTGGCCTTGTGGATTGTTTTAGCCTTCCAATACTTACTGATTCACGAGGTATTTCCACTTGGCCCTATCCTCTCTTTCACCTACCTACAAATCTTCCTTTCTTCTCTTCCCACCAATCCTTTTACTTTAACAAGTAACCTCTTTAACAAGTTATACAAATAAACATGAAAGTTAATAAACTTTTGAAATTAATTGAGTATCTGGCAAATCCTCTTCCTCTGCAACTATGATAATCTTCAATCTTAGCCTAAATTCTTCACGTACCAATGCTTTGCCTCTGAAAACTTAATAGTGTTCTTACTCAAATAGTCTCCATCGGCATCACCACTGAATGGCTGATCATAGAAATGAGGTCAGGAACCAATTTCATCATACATACACACACACACACACACACACACACACACTTCTTTAATCAGTAGTGAGTTCCAATACTCAATTGCTTATTGGTTGTTGTATTTTCTTTTACTGACATTTGTGTGTTTTGCACATTCACCTACAAGCGTATTTATTCATTCTCAACAGTTTATGTACCTCAGTTTTCCTACATGGCAAATACTGTATTTGTCCTGTATTTTCATTCTTATGGCCACTGTCCAGCTTAGGACCCTGCTGTTCTGCACTGGAGCTACTGTTAAAATCTCCTAACTGAATTTCAACATACCCTGCACAGCAGACTGACCCACTGTGAACTTCTCAAAAGTGCAAAAGCCTTCTTTTGTTTTCTCCTGAAAAAGTATCAATGGCTTCCTATGGACTTTGGAGTAAAAATCTGTATTAAACTGGAATTCAAAGCTCTTCAGGACCCAGGATTTGCTATTCACGTTCAGCTCTGGTTTACTTCTACCTATATCCCCCTTTGTGCTGTCTAGTGAATTCATGCCTGCTTTCCAAATCCTTACCGTAATCCAAATTTCTCTTTCAACATGAACTCTTTCCACCTGGGCCTAGAACTCATGCCCTCCCTCAGCTGAGATATCTCCTGCACTGCTCTTTTGCTCTACATTTTTCCTTTTATTACTTTCCAAACTAGATTTCTTTCTTAGGCTCCAAGGCAGGGCTCATATTTGCATTTGCTTGGTTTTGTTTTTTAATTTATTTCTGAGAGAGAGACAGTGTGAGCAGGGGAGGGTCTCAGAGAGAGGGAGACACAGAATCTGAAACAGGCTCCAGGCTCTGAGCTAGCTGTCAGCAGAGACCAACACGGGCTCGAACCCACGAACCTTGAGATCATGCCCTGAGCCGAAGGTGGATACTTAACCAACTGAGCCACCCAGGCGCCTCTTGCATTTGTTTTCTATACTGATTTTAAAAAAGGGCTTACTTTAAAAAAACAAAAATAAAAAAAAATAAATTAAAAAGTGCTTACTTAGTAATTGTAAAATTATTATAGTTGGGCAAGTTCTTAAGATAGAGAATTGTCAAGAGTTGTAACATCTTTTATGTAACTTCAGTTAAGTTAAAAAAAGGTGTATAAGGTAAATGAACCTGCTATATAGTCAATTTATAATCCATTATCACCACTATCACATACACCAATTCTTTTTAAGTGCCTTGATATTGAAATAAGATTTTGTTTATGTATTTTCTTATTAAAAACATTACCTTCTGGATTCAGGTTTCTCATATTCTTTGTCTTCAATGTGTTGAATGGTCTTACTTGAATCTGATGTTCTAAGATTGAGTCAGGATAATGGTCAAAGAAGATCTCATTGACAGCCATGTCAAAGGTTGGGATAACTTCCTATAAAAATGACTGTAAAGAAACCAGGCTACGTTTATATTCCCATCTTAGAATTAAGTACAAAAAAATAAAGCATTTCATATTAGCAAAATAGAAGAACAAAAACACATGGCATAATCCAGAAGTATCACCTCTAAATAATCACAACATGCAGCTTACAAAATTTTGGGTACATTGAGACTGAGTCATCTCATTTTTGCATATTTTCATTTGGGTTAAGTGTGATCATGCATATGAAACCTTCACAATGTTCTGCTATGTCTTAGGCTTTAAATTAGTAATGAAAGGATTTTGAACTCATATTTTTGTGTCTTATTTTTTTCCCATGATACCAGAAGAGATAAATTGTTAATTACTGCATTCAAATTTGTTAACATTTATTTCCCATTTTACAGGTGAAAAAGCAGCCTCTGGGACGCCAGGGAACTCGACCAAGGTCACAAAGCTAGTATGCAGCAAGATCAAGATATAAAACCAAGTCAGCTTGCCACAAGCCTACAATCATAATTAATATAGCTGATGCTTCAATAATAAAATTTGACCTAAAGCTTAAAAAGATTATAATACAGCTAACACAATCTGTTAAAGATAACACAAATGTGTAATGCATTTATTTATAAGATATTTTCATTTACGATAACTTATTTCAACCAACCCAAGCAACTATCAATTTTAATATTCAATCATTATTTTATATGCTATTAAGAAAAAGGGCTAACTAAACTATGACATGCCACTGACAGCTAATACATATGTCAATTTTGGAAATGTAAAAGTATGAGAAAATGTTCACCTTAAAACATCATCTGATTTTCTTAAGATTTTGTGCTCTGGAGGCCCAGGAAATTCAGCTATTAAAAAACCATCTAGATGTTGTGGATGTGTACTGTAATCCATCAAGGTCAAAATCAAATTCTTACCTGTGGGTAGCAGATGAGCTGTCTGTATAGATTTTTGTCAAATGATTTTATGTGTTCACAGTTTACATTTAAAAAAGGCTCCCCAATGACATTAATCTAGAAGAGAAGACAAGTTATGTTCTGCTAGTTGTTTTACAAGTACATAATTTGAATTATAAGACTATTTGTTTTTATTAATTTTTTTAGTTTATTTCGGAGACAGAGAGAGATAGGACATGAGCGGGGGAGGGGCAGAGAGAGAGGAAGACACAGAATCTGAAACAGGCTCCAGGCTCTGAGCTGCCAGCACAGAACCCGATGCATGGCTCGAACCCACGAACCATGAGATTATGACCTGAGCCAAAGTTGGACGCTTAACGGAGCCACCCAGGCACCCCGTTATAAGACTATTTGATTACCTCTGCAAGTCGTTGCATGTACAGAGGTTCAGTAATATCTGTACAGAGGTTCAGTAATATCTATGCCGATATTTTCTTCTTCTTTAGCCAGAGGGTCAATAAAACGCTGAAGGAATCTCTTCATGTGGACAGAGAAAGATGAAATTTGATGCATTTAGGAATAACCAACTACTCAAAATGCAAAAATAAGGAGTCTGTCATTATTGGAGACATATATATTCTTATACAGTCAAGCGTTATGGCTGCTTATAATTCATAAACCCTTCTTCCCAAAAATTTCAGAGCTGTAAGATATTAAAATACAGCTTCCCTGAAAATTTTCTTTGCATGTTGCCACATTTACATCTGTTCCCCAAATCACAAGTTTTTGGCCTAGAGACTGCTCACTCCCCACTAGATCTTCTGTTGCTGGCTATACAGAAAAATAGGACAATGTTAATGGGGAATTACCCATTCTAGTTCCTCAAGAGCCACTATCGGAAAACTGTACTGTGTACTCACGACATCAGACTGCAAATCCACCTGCAGGCCCTTCCGTGCAGACCCCAGATCAGGCCTCTGCCTCACAGGTGTGCCTCTAACAGCACTCCTCGGGGTTCCCTCTACCCGAGAGCTGGGAGTGCCATATGTCAGTGGTGAACTAACGTCAAAGTCAAGGGGAATAGCTATAAAAACAAAATTTGACAATTCACAATAAAATTCTGGTAGCCTATCAAATCATAAACTACACCATGTTATCAGTTGATCTAAGTCATCTAAACACAATAGTAAATAACGTTCCTTGTAACCTGAGGTGGTAAAGACTCCCAGAACTATTAAATCCTCCAGTAAAAAAAAGCACCAAAACTTTTTTCTCTTCTCACTAAGCCCTAATGTTGATGAACATATTAGCTTGTGCACAGTTACATTAACTACCCGTTAACAAACCAGCAAATTTGACCAGCAGAAGCTGGTATGTTAACCACAGTAAAAGTTAGAACGCCAAAAACACACCTGATGAATGTATCTGAGCAGGGCTGGAAAATAACGTGTCCTGGGCGGCAGGGCTCTGCAGGTCAGCTCCAGGCGAAGTCGGCATAGGCTGCAGCTCTCCTGTAGAGGTAGAATCTTCGCCTCTACGTCTCCGATGCAGTGGTGACCTGGCATCCTCACTTCGAGCTTGTGACATACAAAACAGAAAAGATGGCCATTAATTCTCACATTGGGTCTTCCTGTAGTTCCATCAAGTCTTTTGGGAACAAGTAACAAACCAAACAAAAAGGAGCCAAATGGGCACGGACATGTTTACAAATAAAAAAGCGGCTTGGCAAGGGTGGAATTGAGGGTCCGGTGCTGCCTGCCTCATACAAAAAAGTGTCTGCACACCAGAACCGGCAGAACACAGAGCAAAGCCTCGCCGTTCGCACATCTTACTCCCCGCAAGGCTTAAAGACACCGCTCCGAGCCAGAAACCCGCGGGGCCTAGCTCATAGACCATACTGGCGGGAAAAGCCCAGAAGAGAAGCGAGGGGAACGTGGCGGGCCCTACCCACGGGAAGGGACTTACGTGTCTGCGCGGGAGTGATCCGCCCGCGCCGGCTGCCGCGGCGGCTCGGGGTGGACGCCGGGGACGACACGGCGCTCGCGGTACCTGTGCAACGAAAAGGGAGGCTCGCGCCGCTTTCGCCTCCGGCTTTCCCCCTCCCCACCGCACAGACACCCAGGCCGGACACCGCCCCGCCCCCTCCCGCTAGGTGCTGCTGGGGAAGGGCGGCCACCTACGGCGCGCGCAGAGGTCTCCAACGCACCTAGGGGCTCAGGTTCCGAAACTGCAGGGGCTGGGCCTAGGTTTCGCGCCGGCTGCACTGTTGTCCACGCCCCCAGCGGTGCCCCGCCAATCACAGAAGCGCTCGTCTACGGCTCCGCCTCTGGGAGACGCCACTGTTCATCAACAGGGGGAATTGAACGGCCTCCTTCGGCGCCCCACGGCAGCGGACTCAAACCTGGCTCGGTGCATCCCCCTTCGTTTAGGTGGTCTGAGCCCCTACGAAAAGGCGTTTTCCCGGTAAAATTGGGGTATCCGGCCAGACCAGGTTCACGGAGGGGTTTTTCTACACTGTAGCGTTGGCTAAGACTGTCTTCTAAAACCTAGGCAGTTTCATTTTTAAAGACGCTACACACCTATTTTTCACTCTTTACCAAGGAACAACTTGTAGATCCTGACCGAAGCCTCAAGCTTCTTTTTCCTGCCTCTGCTCTCAATTCACCAACCTTCCGCCCCATCTTTTTCCACAGGCCAAATTGTCGGATTCCTGTTTCTCCCTAGGCTTCGATGTATGCATCCTAGGTGTATTGTGTGTAACACATTCGTTGACCTGCTGATATCTTTTTTTTTTTTTTTTAATGTTTTATTTATTTTTAGCAGAGAGCGAGAGAGACAGCGTGAGCAGGGGAGGGTCAGAGAGAGAGTCACAGACTCTGAAACAGGCTCCAGGCTCTGAGCTGGCAGCACAGAACCCGACGTGGGGCTCGAACCCACGAACCGCGAGATCATGACCTGAGCCGAAGTCGGACGCTTAACCAACTGAGCCACCCAGGCGCCCCTTCAGTACCTTTTTCAAACCTTCAAGTGTGAAACCTCAAAAGATTCCTACTTTTCAGAAGCATTGCAGAAATGTAACCGGAAAGTCATGCAGTTGTCTTAACTTTTTAGCAATCACTGAATGAGCGCTTTTTGTTCCTTTGTAGTAAAATTGCTTTTTTGCAGCACTTTTAAAAATTGCCTCAAAACTTATGCTGCTATCTAGTACCTATCGTCAAGGGTATATTATTAATGGGAAAATAAATTTATAAAACCAACATGTAAATGTTTTCTAGTCTCAGCGTTTCTAAGTTAGAATTCCTTTTCATTCCTTTAGGTAAAGCAGTTCCAAGTTTATTCTGAATATTTAGTATTTGTCCTTTCGCGTGAGAGATTACAGAGGAGTGTGTTAGTTTTCTGTTGTTGTTGTAGTAACAACTACAAGCTTAGTGGTTTAGGTTTGTTAATCTTACAGTTCTGTAGTTAGAAGCCTAACATGGGTCTCAGCAAAGTAAAACCAAGTCATCAGGCGGAGTCACTTTTCCTTTCCAAAGGATCATGTGTAGAATTCATTTCCTTTTTCATTCTAGTTGGCGGAATCCTGTTCTTGCAATTACAGGACTAAGTCCCTTTTTCCTTACTGATGTTCCTGGTTTGTAGAAACCACCCACATTTCTTGGATCCTGGCTTCTATCTTCAAAGCCAGCAACCATGGGTCCAGTAACTCCTGTGCTTGAAATCTTTCTTTTCTCCTGCTCCCCTCTTTCCAACTCTCTTCTTCCTTTCTCCAACACTGTTAAGGACCCATGTGATTATATTGGGCCCATGGGTAATCCAGAATACTTTCTCCCCTTTAAAGTCAACCATGAGCACCTTAAATTCCATTTGCAATCTTAATTTCCTTTAGCCACATAAAGTTACTATATTCACAGGTGTGACATCGGGATTAGGACTCAAGTATCTTTGGAGCCATAATTCTGCCTGTGTCATCTCAACGGAATATCATCTAGAATTTCCTATTTTCCTTGTTTAAGTACAGCAGCCTTAAGTTAATGTTTAGTTGCTTATAAGGCTGAATTGAGAAATATGCAACCCATTTAGGGTGGGTTTATGGAGTGGTTTTTGCCAATTCTCTTACCTTATTTATTTATTTTGTCCAGCATTACAGACTTCCTTAGTTTTTTCCAAAGATCTCGGTTTGCTTCTCTTTGTTCGGAAATCACTTAACATTGATGAAGTAAGTTGAAGAGTTTTATTTTCCTTTTCTTGTATATTCCTAAATGTTGAGTGACTCTCCTTCTTACCCATATTTACTGTATTTTTGTTACAGTTTCGTGATTGTAGAGAAGAAGTCTTAAAATTTTTATATGTTTTCTTAGAAAAAATTGGCCAGAAGATCACACCTTATTCTCTTGATATTAAGGTAAGGAGAAAAAACATATACCTGCATCGATTGTAATTTATGGTGTAAGTTAAACTTGCATTTGTGTTTTATTCTTGCCTTTTTCATCGAGGAGTTTACTTATTGTGCTTGATTGTGTTAGAAATGAAGTGGGTTTTTCTTTTTAGATTTAATAAGCTAAGGCCTATATCAAAAACTGCTTTGCTGCATATAGGATAAATAACGTCTCATAAAAAGTCATACATAGTAAATTTGGTTTTTTGAATTGTGGGTAGATTTCAAAACACTTTAAGAAACAATTTTACAGAATTTTCCTGCTGGGTAAGATTCATATTTCATGTAGTTCATGTGTTCCTTTTGGCCCTAGTCTGAAAAGTTTGCCTTTGTTGTGCCTCCCATTTTCTTCCAACCTGCCTTCCTCAGGTTTTCTTATAAGTTGCTATGGAGCTAGCAATCACAAATTAAGTTGTTCTTTCTCAGACTTGTTTATACTTTCACCAAGTGCCACAGCTCAAGGTAAGTTGGTCCTGAATTGCTTCTAGTTCTTGGATATTCTAAGATTTGATGTATTCAATCTGGGGGTAATTTCTAAGAGGGTTTTTTAATTAATCACAGTTACCTCTAATATATAAAGTAATAATCAGTCTTTTTTTTTTTAATAGATTTCTAGTCTTTGTGGTTTAGAATCCTAACACAGTTGACCCTTGAATAACGGAGGCTTCCAGGCATTGCCTCCTCCCCCAGCCTGCTTCATGCAGTTGAAAATCCATGTATTTGACTTTTGACTTCCCCAAAACTTAACTACCATAAGCCTACTGTTGACTGGAAGCTTTACCAATAAACATAAATAGTTGATTGACACATATTTTGTCTGCTCCGTGTCTTGTATATTGCATTCTTAAAATTGAGTAAGAGAGAAAAAATACTATTAAGAAAATCATAAGAGAAAATAAATTTACCGTACCGTATTTATCAAAGAAAATCAAGCCTGTGCTGTTCAAGAGTCACTGTGTTTTGAAAAATTGCCTCAGTAATAGAAATAACTAACATGCAGCGTTGCTTCATAGTTTACAAAGTTCCTTAATGTACAGTTTGTCTTACTTAATTTTACCACAACTCTCTGAGTTAGGTACTTTTAATCACTCTAGCTTATAAATGAGACTTGGAAGTTAAGAAAGTCACCCTCTGACCAGAGTGCCTCCTGGTTTTGTGAGGCTGAGTTGTCATTTTGTGGAGTCCGAACCATTATCTGGACTGCATTAGTTAACTTAAGTTTTTCATGCTTGCTTTCTTGACATGACAAGTGTTATGGGAGGTATGCAAGGAAGTGTCACTTTTTTTTTTAATCTGCAGAGGTGTCCATTTACTTTGTGTTTTTGTTATTATTGTTGACATCGTTACCATAGCAAACTGCATAAATATCTTTAGTAATTTTTAACCTGTATGTTTATATACTCTAATATTATATTAAAATTTTTTTAATGTTTATTTTTGAGAGAGAGAGAGAGAGAGAGAGAGACAGAGTGTGAGCAGGGGGAAGGGGGCAGAGAGAGAGGGAGACACAGAATCTGAAGCAGGCTTCAGTCTCTGAGCTGTCAGCACAGAGCCTAACGTGGGGCTTAGACACTCCCAACTGTGAGATCATGACCTGAGCCGAAGTTGGATGCTTAACCGACTGAGCCACCCAGGCCCCCCAATCTAATATTATATTTTAAATAACTGCCAAATTATAGTATGTTGTATGTTGGTACTGCTCCTCTCAGAAGTGTAGTTTTAGCTCTTGTGAAGTTTTCTAAGAACTAGGATGCTATCGATGATTTTGGTATGTTTCTTTTTAAAACCTAGAATACTTGCACTAGTGTTTACACAAAAGATAAAGCTGCTAAATGTAGAATCTCAGCCCTGGATCTTCTTATTAAGGTAATTATATTATTTCTAAGTATGTGTGTTTCATATTATGTGTATATATAACTTAGAAGGCAGAAAATTGGAGTTTTAAATTGTGTTTGGGTGAGAGATGTTGGAGGCTAGGCTTTGGTGACATTGATGTATGGACAAGATTTTCCAACTATCATCTGGTAATTCCTTGGCCCTTTGCTCTCACACTCTTCTGGAAAGCAGAGGAAGGATTTCAGTTGTGAGGGAAATTAAGAGGAAAAGTAAGCAAGGAATTTATTGCTATTCTGTTAACTCTCGTTACTCTGACTCTTAAAATCTTTTTTTTTCTTTTCTTTTCTTTTCTTTTCTTTTTTTTACAAATAGTTTATTGTCAAATTAGTTTCCACATGACACCCAGTGCTCATCCCCACAAGTGTCCTCCTCCGTGCCCACCCCTCCTCCCCCCCACATCCACCAGTCCTCAGTTTTTGTCAGCATTCAAGAGTCTCTCATGGTTTGCCTCTCTCACTTTCCCCCACCGTTTCCGCCCTTCTTCTTCCCCTTGGTCTTCTGTTAACTTCCTCCTAATCCTCCTATACGTGCACACATATGATATTTGTCCTTCTCTGCCTGACTTATTTCGCTCAGCATAACGCCTTCAAGGTCCATCCATGTTGCTACACATGGCCAGATTTCATTGTTTCTCATTGCCATGTAGTATTCCATGGTACAGATAAAGCACATCTTCTTGATTCATTCATCTGTTGATGGACACTTAGGCTCTTTCCGTGTTGTAGCTATTGTGGAGAGTGCTGCTATGAACTGACTCTTAAAATCTAATGCTACAAAAAGTTGCTAGGCTTTGCATCATTAGTTGTTCTGAGTTCTTTCCTAAACCTTACTATGAAAGTGAGCCTATACATCATATTTAAGTACCTCTTGGGTGTCAGTCTCATCTATTTCCTCTCAAATGTATCTCTTTTTTGCAATCTCTATTTTAGAATTTAGGTCTTGTTAGTCCTTAAGTGCCTCTGAGAGAATGGTTCTAACCATATTATTGGTTTCTTGGGAAGATCAAATTAAGTCTACACCCTCTTCCTCTTTGTAACCCTTGTGTTCTTCTATCACCCACCTCTTCCCAAATAGTCAGGCTAGATAGGTGTCCTGAGAGGCCAAGAAAGTCCCCAGACACACATGATTTTGGAGCTTTGTTGTGTAGAAACAGTGCAGTAGAGGAAACCTTGCCATTATTTTCCTATTTAGACAGTGCTAATTTGTATTATTTTAGTTACTTCGGACTTTAAGAAGTTCGAGACTCATGGATGAATTTGGAATCGGAGAATTATTTAGCAAATTCTATGGAGAACTTGCATCAAAAACAAGAATACAGGATACAGGTGAGATGCATATAAATTTTATTTTTAAATGTTTTGATAAATTAATGTTAAAAAATTAATGTAAAAATTAGGGTTTCTCAACGAAAGCATTTATATGTTTCACAGATGAATCCTTTTGGCCCAAACAAACCCAAATGGTAACAAACAGAAACACACGAAGACTTATGCTTATATAAGTTGAATCTTTACCAAATGATTTCTTTCTTAAGTAGATTCCACACCCAATTTGGGGCTTGAACTCGTGACCTGGAGATTAAGAGTTTCATGCTGTACTGACTGAGCCAGCCAGGTGCCCCATGAAATAATTTCTTTAATGTCATTAAACACTGACAACACATGTCAAGTGTCACGTAAAATAGTAGGTTGGCATAAAATGTATCAGGGAAGATTCCAGTACATAAAACTATTTTTTTTATGTCTTATTATGAAATTATTTTTGAACTAAATATCTTCTCATTTTGTTATTCATACATTTTTGTTTTAATTTATGTAAGTGTAATTTTAGGTCTTTATCTAAAATTTATTTTTCAGTTTTAGAAAAAATATATGAGCTCCTAGGCGTATTAGGTGAAGTTCATCCTAGTGAGATGATAAATAATTCAGAAAACCTGTTCCGGGCTTTTTTGGGTGAACTTAAGACCCAGGTGTGACAAACCTTATGCTATTCTGATTCCATAGATTTGATTGTGTTTTTCTCTTTTAATGGTATCTTTTTAAAAATTTTCCTTCTAGATGACATCAGCACTAAGAGAGCCCAAGCTGCCGGTTCTGGCAGGGTGTCTGAAGGGATTGTCTTCACTCATGTGCAACTTTACTAAATCCATGGAGGAAGGTATTGTTTAACTTCACTTGATTTTCCTTTCTTAGTTCAAAAATTAAAATTCTAAAATGGTTTCCCTGTTTTTTTTTTTGGAACTTTAAACCAATTGTGGATTCCCAGGCAGCTGTGAGAAATAATACAGATTCCATTTGTCCTTTACCCACTCTCTACTTTTGTAACTAGTACAAATTAGCACAGGATATTGACATTGATAAGTCTAACAACCTTACTCACATTTCACTAGTTTTAGTTAGGTGCATATCTGTCCGTGTGTGTATTTTGTTCTAGGCAGTTTTATCGTGTACATTTGTGTATGTACCATCACATTGAAGGTACTGAACAGGCTGTCAGCAAGAAGCCTACCTGCTACCCTTTCGTAGCCATAGCTACCTCTCTTCCCCATCTCCACTCCAAAACCACTACTTTTTGACTGTTGTGATTAATGCTGCTGGAAAATGGGCATGCCACTATCTGTTGGAGTCCCTACTTTCATTTTTCTTTTTTTTGGAATTTCTGAATCATTGTAATTCTGTTTAATTTTTTGTCATATGGTTTTTCACAGCAGCTGCAACTATTTTATATTCCCACCAGGCTTCTAGTTACTTCCTATTTTTGCCAGTACTTGATATTTTCTGTTTTTGATAATAGTCTTCACAATGGGTGTGAGGTGATATCATTGTGGTTTTCATTTGCATTTCCCTTATGATTGGTAATGGTGAATGGCTTTTCATGTCCTTCTTGACTATATATTTTCTTTGGAGAGATATGTGTTTAACTTCTTTGCTCATTTTTTAATTGAATCATTTGACTTTTGTTGAATTGTAGAAATTCTTTATGTATTCTGTGTATCAGTTCCTTACCAAATATGTGATTTGCAAGTGTTTTCTCCCATTTTATGGGTTGCCTTTGTGTCCTTTGATATGTAAAAGTTTATTATTTTGATGAAGTGCAGTTTCTCTGTTTTTATTTTGTTGCTTGTGCTTTTATCATGTCCATGAAATCATTGCCAGATTCACTGTTGACTTGTTTTTGTGCCTTCATAAAAGTCCTTGGGCTCAGATGAGTCTGTGCCATTGGTCTATGTTATCTCTCTCCCTGCCCAAATCGCACTGTCATTCATTCATTCATTCATTCATTCATTCATTCATAGTGTGGCATAGTGAGAGCAGCAAGAGAGGAGACAGAGAGAATCCCAAGGAGGCTCTGTGCTGTCAGAGCAGTCTGACATGGGATTCAGTCTCACAAACCATGAGATCAAGTCCTGAGCCGAAATTTTCCATGCAACCAACGGAGCCACCCAGACACCCCCACACTGTCTTTTTGACTGTGTAGCCTTCATGTAAAGCCTTAATCTAAAGTCCTCCCATTTTATTCTTCTTTTTCAAAATCATTTTAGTAAGTGCTGTGTCCTTCCCATGTAAATTCTGGAATAAGTGTGTGTCCCAGTCCTTGCTTGGATTTTGATGTTCATTTCTTTAAATCTGTTTATTAATCTGGAAAGAATTGACATCTTTGCTGTGTTGAATTTTCCAATCCATGAACATAATTTCTCTCTCCATTTATTTAGGTCTTTAATTTCTTCCTTCAGCATTGTAATTCTTGGGATGCAGATACTTCCCTATCAAGTTTAAAGTCTGTTTAATATACTTGTTTTT
>JAESUZ010003387.1:0-131460 GCA_017311185.1 Proteles cristata cristata
AGAGTTAGTAATGCCTCTCTTTTTTTCCCTTCAATTTCTTTAATCCCTATTACTAATTATTTTTTCAAATACTCTACTGAAGCCATATATTCCTTGATTAGGTCATATATATTTGACAGTCTTCTTCTTTTTTTTTTTCTTTTTGAGAAAGTGTGTGTGCAAGTGGGGGAGTGGAGGAGTGGAGCAGAGGGAGAAAGAATCTTAAGCAGGCTCCACACTCAGTTGACTTGATCCCACGATCCTGGGATCATGATTTTAGCTGAAATCAAGAGTGGGATACTCAATCTACTGAGCCACCCAGACACCCCTATTTGAAAGTCTCATATCTGTTTTTAAAAACTTATGCCATTTCTTCTAGAACTTTTAAGTCCGTTGCTCTAGTCTTTACTGTTTTCTTCTTAGGCTGCAGGCGCAGTGCTGTTTCCATGGGAATTCCTTAGGTTTCTTGCCTTTGTAGGATCTCCCATTTTTAAAATTCTTTGTCTTCATATTTATTCTAGTAGGTGGGGCACAGCTTCTGATAGTTCTATGAGAAAGGGCACATTTATGAGAAGTACACTGTGAAATCTTGTGTATTTAATCTTGTATATTTAAAAATGTCTTTATCAGGGTGCCTGGGTGGCTCAGTCAGGGTGTCTGGCTTTTGAATTTGGCTCAGGTCATGATATCATAGTTTGTGGGTTCAAGCCCCACACTGGGCTCTGTGCTGGCAGTGTGGAGCCTGCTTGGGATTCTCTCTCTCTCCCCTGCTCTGCTCCTCCCCAACTCTCACTATCTCTGTCTCTCTCAAAATAAATTAAAAAAAAAAATGTCTTTGTCCTCCTAAAGATTTGTAGTTGGTCTGGGTATAAAAGTTCAAATCAGTTACTTTTCCTTGTGTTTGAATGCATTATTCCATTTTGTTCTAATTTTTATTGTGTTTTAGATATTGAAGTGTACTGTAATTTGAATACCTAATCCTTCTTGACTTCTTTAGCTTTCTTTATCCCTAGTTTTCTAAAATGTCATGTTGTACCTTGGTATGGGCCTCTCTATTTGTTGTACTGGACTTTGTAGGTATTTTCACTTTATTTATTTATTTATTTATTATTATTTTTTTAATGTTTTATTTATTTCTAGGAGAGAGAGAGAGAGAGCGTGAGCAGGGGAGGGTCAGAGAGAGAGGGAGTCACAGACTGAAACAGGCTCCAGGCTCCGAGCTGGCAGTCAGCACAGAGCCCCGCGCGGGGCTCAAACCCACGAACTGCGAGATCATGACCTAAGCGAAAGTCGGACGCTTAACCAACTAAGCCACCCAGGCGCCCCTGGCAAAGATTATTCTTAATGGCGAAACGTTAGAAGCATCTCCTTTAAACTTGGGAACAAGAACAATGTGCCTGCTGTCTCTTCCTCTAATTAATAGTAGCCTGGAGAGTGTAGTCAGTGCCTAGAAGAATAACAAAGAACAGAACTAGGACTGGAAAGGAAAAAATCAATACTGTTACTATTTACAGAAGATATAGTTGCCTATATAAAAATCTGAAATTATTAGAAATAGTAAAAGTTTGGCAAGGTGGCTGGATACAAGGTCAATAAATAAAAATCAATTGCATTCTCCACTCCAGTAAAAATTAGTTAGAAAGTTTATTTTTTTTTAATCTTTATTTATTTATTTATTTTAAATATTTTTTTATTTATTTCTAGGAGAGAGAGAGAGAGAGACAGCATGAGCAGGGGAGGGTCAGAGAGAGAGGGAGACACAGACTCTGAAATAGGCTCCAGGCTCTGAGCTGGCAGTCAGCACAGAGCCCGACGAGGGGCTCGAACCCACGAACCGTGAGATCATGACCTAAGCGAAAATCGGACGCTTAACCGACTAAGCCACCCAGGCGCCCCTTTATTTATTTATTTTTGACAGAGAGAGAGAGAGAGAGCATGCACGTGATCAGGGGAGGGGCAGAGAGAGAGGAAAAGAGAGAATCCCAAGCAGGCTCTGTACCATATGCACAGAGTCCTATGCAGGCTTCCAGAAGAAGATCATGATCTGAATCAAAATCAAGAGTCCAACGCTCAACTGGCTGAACCACCCAGGCGCCCCCAAAATTTATTTTTTTTAATTCCTATATTGAGAAAATGTTTAAAGTACACTGAAAGGTATTTTTAAAAATTTAAATAAATGTACTATGTATATGGATAGGAAATCTCATAATATATCATCTCATAACTGATATAAGATGATATAAAAATGTCAGTCATGCCAATATTGATTTGTAAATTCAGTGGAATTCTGATCAAATTTCCAAAGGAGGGGCACCTGGCACAGTCATAGCGCATGCAACTCTTGATCTCAGGCTTGTGAATTTAAGTCCGACACTAGGTGTAGAGATTACTTTAAAAAGTAATAAAATCTTTTTTAAGAATTCCTACAGATATTTTCCCAAAACTGGCAAGCAAATTCTAAAATATATATAGAAGTGCAATGGGCCACAAATAACTAAGGTATTTTTTTTTTTTTGCAAAGAATGAAGTAGGATTTGCCCTACCAGAAATCAAGACATATTATCAATTCTTATGATAAAAGTATAATAATTAAAATAGTGGATGATGGAGCAGGGAAAGACAAATTGCCCAGTGGAAAAGGATAGCAGGCTCAGAAACAGACCCCCACACAGGAGAAACCTGCAGAGGAAGTATTGAAGATGATTGGGTAGGGGCGCCTGGGTGGCTTAGTCGGTTAAGCGTCCGACTTTCGCTTAGGTCATGATCTCGCGGTTCGTGGGTTCGAGCCCCGCGTCGGGCTCTGTGCTGACTGCCAGCTCAGAGCCTGGAGCCTGTTTCAGATTCTGTATCTCCCTCTCTCTCTGACCCTCCCCTGCTCACACTGTCTCTATCTAGAAATAAATTTAAAAAATATTTAAAAAAATTAAAACTTAAAAGACAAAAAAAAAAAGAAGATGATTGGGTAAAATATGGACCATCAATAAATAGTATCAGGACATCTACTCATCCATACGGGAAATAAATAAAATGCAATTCCTATTTCGATCTTAAACAAAAATTAATTCCTGCTGAAGAGGAAAGGATTTCTCAAGACATAAAAAGGGCTAACCAAAACAAGAACATTAATAAATTTTTCTGCTTTGAATTTTTTTTTTCAATTCTAGCCATCTGTTTCACTATAAATAATGAGAAAAGATTAAAAGAAGATATTTGCGAGGATTCGTATCCAGCATTTATAACGAACTTCTGGAAATCAATTAGAAAAAGGATTTCTATTTCCATTAAAATAACAAAGTAACACTGAAAATAAGCCCAGAAAAGTATAAAGTGTTTTAAAATATCCTTAAAAATACCAAAGAGCTGGAATAAGAGTAAGGGAAATCTAGGCCAACCATCTAATGGAAATCAGAAATGCAGAGAGGTAAACATCAAGGCAAGCACTGTACAGAAGGGGACACGTTATGTGCCTTCTCTTTGACCTCAGAATCAACTGTTTAATGTAGTACTGGGGGTCCTGGCCCACACTTATCTTCTAGGATAAAAAGAAGAAATGTAAAAGAAACTGTTTAAAACGTTGTTATTTAGAGAGAACATGATCATCTACCTAAATAAACCAATAAAATCAACAAACAATTAAAACTGATAAGACAGTTCAGCAAGGATGCCGGATACAAAATCAAACTACCAAAATAGCAATAGCAATAATCTAGAAGTAATAATCCAGAAAATCTTTGAAAATTAAGATACCATTCAGAATAATGCCAAAAGCTAGATATCATTAGGGAATTGACAAGACACCCAAGACTTCCGTGGAGAAAATCTTTGAAACTCTTTAAAGATCACGAAGATTAGGAGTGCCTGCATAGCCCAGTCAGTTGAGCACCCAGCTCTTGATTTCAGCTTAGGTCATGATCCCAGGGTCGTGATATCAAACCCCAACTTGGGCTCCAGGAGGAGTGTGAAGCCTGCTTGAGATTCTCTCTGCCCCTCTCCCCTACTCACACTCTCTCACTCTCTAACAAAAATAAAAAATAAATAAAATAAACAAATAGAGCATCTTAGTAAATGGAGACTCTATACTCTTATTTAAATATTATCTTATAGTATTATAAAGATGCCCATCATCCTCAAGTCAATCTACAGAAATTCAATGGAATCTAATCAGAATTTCAGTTCATTTTTTTTTTTTTTTAGGAACTCTAAAAACTTACTCTCAATGTATATGGAAGAAAAGAGACTACAATTGCTAAGTGAATTTTGAAACACAAAACCAAAGAGGAGAGATTGACTATACCATCTACTAAGACACACAACAAAGCCATAGTATGTGTACAAACTTCTTGTTTCAAGAAGAAACAAACAGAATTGAAGAGAGGGCTTAGAGACAGATAAGGAGAAAGACAGAGACAGAGATACATAGCAACGATATCAATCTGATTATATTGAAAAGGACTTCTGCTTGTTGAAGGAACAAAGGACAAATTTAAAAAGCAAATGACAGGGGTGCCTGGGTGGCTCAGTTGGTTAAGCGTCCAACTTTGGCTCAGGTCATGATCTCAGTTCAGGAGTTCAAGCCCTGTATCAGGCTCTGTGCTGACAGCTTGGAGCCTGGAGCCTGGTTCTGTTTCTGTGTCTCCCTCTTTCTCTCTGCCTCTGTCTTGCACTCTGTCTCTCTCTCAAAAATGAATAAACATTAAAAATTTTTTAAATAGTAATAAAATAAAAAAATTAAAAGCTAAGGACAGATTGAGAGAAGACATTTGCAACATTTAACACTGACAAAATTCTAATATTGAGAACATTAAGGGGCACCTGGGTGACTCAGTTGCTTGAGCATCCAACCTCTGCTCAGGTCATGATCTTGCATTCGAGGGTTCAAGCCCTGAATCAGGCTCTGTGCTGACAGCTCAGAGCCTGGAGCCTGCTTTAGATTCTATGTCTTCCTCTTTCTCTGTCCCTTCCCTGCTTGCAATCTCTCTCTGGCTCTCAAAAAATGAAAACGTTAACTTAAAAAAAAAAAAAAAGAATATTAAAAATATACATGAAATTCTTACAAGTCAACAAGAAAAAGAAGGAACCTTAGTAGAAACACAAGCAAGAAATAATTAATTAATTAACAGACATTTTAAAGACAATGTAGTCCAAGGTGTCTGGATGACTCAGTCGGTTGAGCCTCCAGGTCTTGATTTTGGACCAGGTCATGACCTCACAGTTCAAGAGATCAAGCCCTGCATCGGGCTCCATGCCTACAGCCCAGAGCTTGCTTGGGATTCTCTCTCTCCCTCTCTCTCTCTCTTTTCTCCTTTCTCTCTCTCTCAAAATAAATAAATAAAAGTTTTTAAAAATACTTCCTAAAAATACGGGGCGCCTGGGTGGCATAGTCGGTTAAGCATCCGACTTTCGCTTAGGTCATGATCTCGCGGTTCGTGGGTTCGAGCCCCGCGTCGGGCTCTGTGCTGACTGCCAGCTCGGAGCCTGGAGCCTGTTTCAGTCTGTGACTCCCTCTCTCTCTGACCCTCCCCTGCTCACGCTGTCTCTCTCTATCTCTCCTAGAAATAAATAAAAACATTTAAAAAAAAAAAACTTTAAAAAAAAAAAAATACTTCCTAAAAATAAAGACAACGAAATCCAAAAGGTTAACCACATGAAGAATGAGATCATCACTCTACACACAATTACAATGGCAACATTAAAAACCTGGATAATGTTGGGGCGCCTGGGTGGCTTAGTTGGTTAAGCTTCCGACTTTCGCTTAGGTCATGATCTCACGGTTTGTGGGTTCGAGCCCCGCATCGGGCTCTGTGCTGACTGCCAGCTCAGAGCCTGGAGCCTGTTTCAGAGTCTGTGACTCCCTCTCTCTCTGACCCTCCCCTACTCATGCTGTCTCTCTCCTAGAAATAAATAAAACATTTTTAAAAAATTAAATAAATAAATAAATAAATAAATAAATAAATAAATAAACCTGGATAATGCCAAGTGCCGGGGGCCTTGAGGGAATATAAGACCCCCATATCCCCACATGGCCCACATGCACCACTGGTGGGAGTGAATGCTGTGCCACTATTCTCCAGGGCAACACACACACACATACACACACACACACACACACGATGACCCAGTAATTCCCTTCCTGGGCCTTTATCTCAGAGAACTTCTCACAAAGGCCCCTAAGGGTTCGGGTACAAGAACCTTCACTGCAGTGTCACTTGAGGTCATGAGTGGTAGTGACAATCTAGATGTTTAGGTAAACCACAGAGCGATACAGACTGTGGAGTACTGCCCAGCAGCAGGCAAACACACGGCAGCACGGAAGTATCTTCAAAACAGATGCCGAATGAAAGGAGAAATTGAATGAGATCTGCTACCTATACCAATGAGACAAATTAAAATATTTGGGGCGCCTGGGTGGCTTAGTCGGTTAAGCATCCGACTTTCGCTTAGGTCATGATCTCGCGGTTCGTGGGTTCGAGCCCCGCGTCGGGCTCTGTGCTGACTGCCAGCTCAGAGCCTGGAGCCTGTTTCAGATTCTGTGACTCCCTCTCTCTCTGACCCTCCCCTGTTCACGCTGTCTCTCTATCCTAGAAATAAATAAAACATTTAAAAAAATAATAATAAAATAAAATATTTGCACGCAAAACAATCCACATTTTACAAGAACATATACAAATAAAAGAGTACACACCGAACACAATAGAATAGGTGACTGGCAGGGAGGGGTAGAAGCGGGTCATGGAGATAAAGAGGAATAAACAAGTAAGGGTGGAAAATAAGGGGAGTTTGCGAGGATAAATGATAATAGAGGGTCGTGAACTGAAGTCTTTTTGTGTCTGACGTCGAAAAGAAAAGTGTAGGAGAAAGGGAGTGACTAGGTAGCTGCTTCAGGTAAAAGGATCAGGGTGATCAGGTAGGTCTCCCCATTAAAAATCAAAGGAAAACAGTAAGTACGGAGTCCTTAATGAGAAAGCAAAGGGACAAGGCACAAGATAAGAACCAAGGAAGACAGGGACCCATCATGTAGGGATGTGTGAGGAGGTCAGATTTTATTCTAGCACAATGAGACATCGCTGGATGGTTTTAAGCAGTATGCGAAATGATCTGAGCTATGACTTTAAAAGATCACTTTGGGGGCGCCTGGGTGGCTTAGTCGGTTAAACGTCCGACTTTCGCTTAGGTCATGATCTCGTGGTTCGTGGGTTCGAGCCCCGCGTCGGGCTCTGTGCTGACTGCCAGCTCAGAGCCTGGAGCCTGTTTCAGTCTGTGACTCCCTCTCTCTCTGACCCTCCCGCTCACGCTCTCTCTCTCTCTCTCCTAGAAATAAATAAAAAATTTTTTTAAAAAAAGATCACTTTGGGCTGGGGGGATGGGTGAAAAAGGTGATGGGGATTAAGGAGCACACCTGTCGTGATCGGCACCAGGTGATGTACAGGAGTGTGCAATCACTATATTGTACACCCAAAAGTAATACAACACTGTGTATTAACTAACTGGAATTAAAAACTTGAAAAGATAACAAAAGAATTAAAGATCACTTTGGCTTCCTATGGACAATAGGCCAGGGATAGAGGGCCAGGGCCAAGAGCAGAAATGGAAGCTACTGCAATAGTCCCAGCAAAGATGAAGGTGGCTTGGAGTGGACTGGTGGGTGGTGGTTATGGAGGCGGAGAGAGAGAGAGACAGCTTGACTCCAAATGTGTTTCAAAGGAAGAACGCCCAAATTCATATTTCGGATGTAGAGAAATAAGGGAACAGGAGACATCAAAATACTTGAACTTGAGCAATGGAAGCGGTTAGAAGTGCCATGTGCCAGGATGGGGAAATCTGAGACAGGAGCAGGCTTGGGAGACAGAAAAGGAGAGTGCCTTGACCATGTAAAATGTGAAGGGACTTTCAGACATCTAAATGAAGGTTTCAAGCAGGAAGTTGGACATATAGTCTGGAGCTCGGAGGAAAGGTTGGCTGGAAACTTGTTCACAGTTACAAAGCAGGTTCCAATTGGGGCCAGAACACACGCTTCCTGGTTCTGAAACCATCTGCTTCCCACTTTCCTTTCAGCCAAGGTAAATGCAAGCATTTACCAGTAGGGAATGTGAAAAGAGGAAGCACTGTTGGGGTGCTCGGAAGCCCCAGTGGTCTCCCGAGGTGTTCGTCCTACACACAGGCAGAGGGGTCTGAGCCTGATGATGACCTTGGCCAACATAGGCAGCATCTTGAGCCCGCTGGTGGCCATGAGTGCTGAGTTCTACCCTCCCTCCCTCTCCTCATCTGGGTCAGTCCTTGTGGCTGCCTGAGCCTTCACTTTCCTCCTACCAGACCCTCTGGGCCAGCCTCTGCCCAACACAGTACAGGACCTGGGGAGAAGCTGGCTGTACCCTCCCCTAGCCTCCCCACCCTCAGAGCCACAAAGAACTCAGAGCTCCCTGATCCAGCCCCGTTTGACCAAAAAAATCAGACTTGGGGCGCCCGGGTAGGGCTTAGCACATTAAGCATCTGACTCTTGATCCTGGCTCAGGTCATGATCTCCCAGTTCCCGACTTCGAGTCCTGCATCGGGCTCTTCACTGACAGTGCGGAGCCTGCTTGGGATTCTCTCTCTCTCCCTCTCTGCCTCTCCCCCACTTGCGCTGTCTCTCTCTCTCAAAATAAATTAATTAACTTAAAGAAAAAAAAAGGTCAAACTCAGGGAAGAAGTCACCTGGGGTCATTCAACTGGACTCTGGTGGCACGAAGGCCAGAATCCAGGTCTCTTGCCTCCTGGGCCTCCAATGTCCTGTTCTCTCTGGCTGAGTCCCCTAGAATCCTTCCTGGGACTCTCGGCTCTTGGAAACAGTGGGCGGTTTGGACATAAAGTGGGACAGCTGAGCACAGACACCTAAAAAGAATCCCCTGATGCCTCTCCCGAACCCTGCTTCTCCTTCCCCCATATAGGTGGAAAGGGAAATTGGGGCAGAAACAGCCGGAGAAGCAGATGGTCTCATTCTAGACCTCCTGAGGACTGAGAAGGGGCAGAAAGTAGTTAGGAACCCCTGCATCTCATGGATAGTGACACCAAGACGAGGGATGGAGAAATGACAGCTGTGGGGGAGGGACAGGAAGGACCTCTCCTGGACTTGTGGTTCCAAAGACACTCTTGTGGCTCCCTGCTCCTACCCAGACCCTCCGTGTTATTAGAAGTAACCATGCCTAACTTCCCCCACCGTTCCCCTCTGGCATGCCCACAGTGGCGACTCTGCATCAGCCAGTCGTCGGTTCCAAAAACTCTGATCACCTATACAGGAAATCCAGTGGAGGCTACACAAATGGCCCCACAACTAAAACATGACCTTAGCAAGGTTGTAAGTTATAGATCAGTATTTTCAAAGAATTGCATTTCTTTTTTTTTTAATTTTTTTTAATGTTTTATTTATTTCTAAGACAGAGAGAGAGAGACAGCGTGAGCAGGGGAGGGTCAGAGAGAGGGAGTCACAGACTGAAACAGGCTCCAGGCTCTTAGCTGGAAGTCAGCACAGAGCCCGACGCGGGTCTCGAACCCACGAACTGTGAGATCATGACCTAAGCGAAAGTTGGACACCCAACCGACTAAGCCACCCAGGCGCCCCCAAAGAATTGCATTTCTATACACTAGCAATAAACAAATGGCAATTGAAATTTAAAAAACAATACTGTTGGGGCGCCTGGGTGGCTCAGTTGGTTAAACATCCAGCTCTTGGTTTCGACTCAGGTCATGATCTAATGGTTCGTGGGTTCGAACCCCACATCAGGCTCCATGCTGACTGCTCAGAGCCTGGAGCCTGCTTTGGATTCTGTGTCTCCCTCTCTCTCTGCCACTCTCTTGATTGCACTATCTCTCTCTCCCATTCAGGAATAAATAAACATTAATTTTTAAAAAAAAATACTATTTACCATAGCATCAAAAATTATGAGATACATGTAGCACATGGGTAGCTCAGTCGGTTGAGCATCTGTCTCTTGGTTTTGGTGCAAGTCATGATCTCACATTTCATGGGTTTGAGCCCCACATCAGGCTCTGCATTGATGGCGTACAGCCTGCTTGGGATTCTCTCTCCCTCTCTCTCTTCTCCTCTCCTGCTCTCAAAATAAATAAATAAACTGAAGAAGGAGGAGGAGGAGGAGGAGGAGGAGGAGGAGGGGAGGAGGAGGAGGAGGAGAAGAAGAAGAAGAAGAAGAAGAAGAAGAAGGAGAAGGAGAAGGAGAAGAAGGAGAAGGAGAAGGAGAAGGAGAAGGAGAAGGAGAAGGAGAAGGAGAGGAAGAGGAAGAGGAAGAGGAAGAAAGAAGAAGAAGGAGAAGAAGGAGAAGAAGAGAAGAAGAAGAAGAAGAAGAAGAAGAAGAAGAAGAAGAAGAAGAAGAAGAAGAAGAAGAAGAAGAAGAAGAAGAAGAAGAAGAAGAAGAAGAAGAAGAAGAAGAAGAAGAAGAAGGAGAAGGAGAAGGAGAAGGAGAAGGAGAAGGAGAAGAAGAAGAAGAAGAAGTAGTAATGGAGCCTATACTTGAACCCAGACAGTTGACTTGGCCGTAGACTGCACCGTACACACACACACACACACACACACACACACACACACACACACACACACACCATACTCCCACCTTCCTCCATTTTTCTCTGGTCCCTTCAAGGTTTTTCTTATAGTGAAAAACCACATGAATCTTGTCCACCCTCTCCCAACTTCCACCCCGTCATTCAGTCCTTCCCGGAAGTGGAGAAGGGACAGCAATGAAGGGAGCCACTCAGGAGGCTCTGAAACTCTTTCCCTCTCTGAGACAGGTGCAAACATCTGGAAACAAAGGAGAAAAGACGAAGGAGGAGGTCAGGGCTGATGCAGCAAGTCTCTGCTCTCCCGGCCAGGCCCTGGCTCCAGTAGCATTGTCCTGATGTTGGATGACATGATCTACAGTCCAGATCAGCACGGAGGATTCCTGGTCCTGGTCCCAGTTCCGAGCCTGGGCAGGTGGAGGCGAAGAGGAGCCTGCAGAGAGGCCGAAGCAGAGTGGGGTGCAAGCTGTTGGCGACCCAACCAGGAAAGCGCATCTCCCCACCTAAGGCCTGCTCTGGCCCCTTCCTGGGCTAATGGGACTCTACCCCAGCCCAAGGAGCCTAGCTCCAGAAGTATTGAAAGACAAGCACACATTGTCCCAGCCCCAAATAAGGGAAGAAGGAAGGCGAGACCTGCTCCTGGCTCTGCAGAGGCAGAACACACGTGCCCCTCAGGGCCAACGCTCAGGTTCCGCCCCCCCAACCCCATTGGTCCAATGTCTGTTTTAGAAACGCCCCATTCCCTGCCGGGACTTGCTCCATAGCTTTGGCCCCGCCTTCCAACTTCTGACCCCGCCCCCTGATTCTGTCTGCCTCGCTTTCGAAGCCCAGCTCTTCTCCAGCTCTGGCTCCGTCTCTTCCCAGGGCTGTCTGAACTCAACTTTATTTATTTTTAATGTTTTATTTATTTATGAGAGAGAGAGAGACAGCGTGAGCAGGGGAGGGTGAGAATCAGAGGGAGATACAGAATCTGAAACAGGCTCCAGGCTCTGGGCTGGCTGTCAGCACAGAGCCCAGCGCGGGGTTCGAACTCACCAAACTTCGAGATCATGACCTGAGCCGAAGTCGGACGCTTAACCGACTGAGCCACCCAGGCGCCCCTCGACTTTACTTTAAACCTTCGTATTTTGTTCATTTGTGGAGTTTGTTTTTCCTTTTTTTTTTAATATTGCATTAAAATATTACATATCCTGGGGTGCCTGGGTGGCTCGGTTAGTTAAGCATCCAAGTCTTGATTTTGGCTCAGGTCATGGGTCAAGAGATTGAGCCCTGAGTTGGGGACCATGCTGAGCATGGAGGCTGCTTGGGATTCTCTTTCTCTCTCCCTCTGCCCCTATCCCCTACTCGTTCTCTCTCTCTCTCTCTCTCTCTCTCTCTCTCTCTCTCTCTCTCTCTCTCTCTCTTTCTCTCTCTCTCTCTCTCTCTCAAAATAAAATTTTAAAAAATAAAATATTATGGAGTACCTGGGTGGCCCAGTCGGTTAAGCATCCGACTCAGGCTCAGGTCATGATCTTGAAATTCATGAGTTTAAGCCTTGCATCAATCAGCTCCAATCCCACTTGGCATTCTTTTTCCCCCACCCCCACCCCTCCCTCACTTGTATGCATGCTCTCTCTCTTTCTCTCAAACATAAATAAACATTAAAAAAAATGAAACATTACACATCCTGATTACTAACTCTTTTTGGCACTCTCTTAAAATCCACACCTGAGCCAAGTGCTTCACCCACTTCACCCTAGTTCAGCCCTGCCCTGCACACACACGTTTCTTGTCTGCTCAGTGCTCAAGGGACATTCAGGGGTTTCATCTGGCCCTGCCATGGTCTCTGGGCTCCTCTCTCTGTGCCCACTGCCCCAAGCCCCCAGCCCTTTGTACAATCATCATCTTTATCCTGCAGAAACCCGACAGCGTGTTTATTATTACCTAGACAAAGATGACAGTGGTGCCAAGTCCTCAAGGCAGGAAAGTGTTTGGCATGTTCCAGAACAGCAAGGCCAGTATGTTGGAGCAGAGCAGTGATGAGGGTGGTGGTAGAAAATAAGGTCCAGGGGGAAGCAGAGGCTGATCACCCGGAACCTTGCAGGTCGTTGTAAAGCCTGGAGCTTTACTCTGAGAAAGAAGAGTTGTTCGAGCATTTTCAACAGAGAAGGAATGGGATTTGACTTATCCGTCAAAAGGAAGTTTCTGTGCTATGCTGAGAACAGATCGTAGAGGATCCTGGGTAAAAGTGGGGGGACCCATGTAAAGGCAGTAATCCAGGTGAGAGATGACCCTGGCCACAACCACAGTGGCTGCACGCTGGATATATTTAAGGAAGAGACAACAGGATTTTCTAATAAATGTGATTTGGGGTGTGAGACAGAGAATGGAATCAACGAATCACTACAAGATTTGTGGCCCGGGCCACCAGCAGGATACAGTTGTCATCAACTGAGATGGACAAGGTTTGCATACAGATCAGGTTTAGGGTTTGAGATAAGTCCTGTTTGAGAAGATTCTAGATTTTCCAAGCGGAGCTGGCAGGCAGCAATGATGACAGTGTAATCACAGCATCACGTTCAAGCTGAGCCCAGCACCATCCCAACACGTCACATGCCTTAACTCATTTCATCTGCATGACAGCCCTATGAGGGAGAGCTGTTATCGTGCCCATTTTAAAGATGAGAAAATATTGGATATACAAGTTCAGAAGAGAGGCTGGGCTGGAAACGTAAGTTTGGGAATCAGCAGTGTGCGAGTGGCATACATTCACCTGGGAGGGGGTGTGAAGGCCCAAGGACTGAATGCAGAACACTCCAAAGTTTAGAGAGTGAGTAGATGAGGAACATCAGCAAAGGAAACTGAGCAAAGAGGAAAAAGGAGAACCAGGAGGTTAAGTATAGAAAGTATTTCTAGAAGGAGGAAGTATGAAGAGATAGCACCTTGAGAACTGAGTTTTTTATGGTTTTTTTTATACTTTATTTATTTATTTATTTTTGTAATGTTTTATTTATTTCTAGGAGAGAGAGAGACAGTGTGAGCAGGGAAGGGTCAGAGAGAGAGGGAGTCACAGACTGAAATAGGCTCCAGGCTCTGAGCTGGCAGTCAGCACAGAGCCCGACGCGGGGCTCGAACCCACGAACCGCGAGATCATGACCTAAGCGAAAGTCGGACGCTTAACCGACCAAGCCACCCAGGCGCCCCTATACTTTATTTATTTTTGAGACAGAGAGAGACAGGGCATGAGTGGGGGAGGGTCAGAGAGAGAGGGAGACACAGAATCTGAAGCAGGCTCCAGGCTCTGAGATGTCAACACGAAGCCTGATGTAGGGCTCGAACCCATGAACCGTGAGATTGTGACCTGAGCTGAAGTCAGACGCTTAACCAACTGAGCCACCCAGGCACCTCTATTTATTTATTTTTGAAAGAAAGAGAGTGCAGGCAGGAGAGGGGCAGAGAGAAAGGGAAAGAATCTGAAGCAGGCTCCTTGCTGTCCACGCAGAGCCTGACATGAGGCTTGAACTCACAAACCGTGAGATCATGACCTGAGCCAGAGTCAGAAGGTTAACTGACTGAGCCACCCCAGTGCCCCATACTTTGAAAACTGTTTAACGGAATCATAATACGAAGAGACAATGTGGGTGTGGGCCCTAGCCATTGGATGGCTGTGTAGCCCTCGGCAAGTCACAGGGCCTCTGCTTCTACATCTGTAAAATGGCTCCTTTCACCCTGGGACTGGCCCTTGTCCCCAGCCTCATCCCAGGATCACCCACCGAGTCAGGCTTACCACTCCACACACCATCCCACCACCACCGCCTCCTCCTGACCTCCACCGTTACCTCTGTCTCCCACCTCCCACTCACTTACATGACTAGAATGCTCTAGTTCATAATCTATACTCCAAGGGTTCCCTCTCCTTGGACCAGGCTTGTGCAGGGGGGAGGGAGAGATTTTAATGCAAACACTGTGGAGCGCACCCCTCAACCTACCACTATGTGATGTGTGTAATCACTCCCCTTTGGCCCTGGCTCTCCTTTGACTGTGACTCTGGCCTAAAGACCAAGTGGGTTTCAGATACAGGGGTCAGGGAAGATGTTACCCGTTAACCCTGTAGAAACCAAAGTCTCCAAAACAGCTTTGGAGAGGAAGACTGGGAGCCATGGGTGGGAAATGGAACCATGGCTTGGAGATGAGGCTCGAGGTAGAGGGTCGGGAGCTGGGAGCCAGGAGACTTGGGCCAGAAGCTGCTTAGTAAACTAGGGAATGAGGTCTGTTGACTGAGGACTGGAGGCCAGAGGCTAGAATGGGGAAACTTGGGGCTGGGGCCCAGGATTGGGAACCAGGAAATCACATCCAGGGCTATGAGTGGCCATCACATTGACCCCTGCCAGGAGAGTCCAGACGGTACCTGCAGATCCTCCGGGAACCAGAAAGGATCTGGGAAGGGGCAGGCAACTGGACTGAGTTCGAGCCTTCTAGAACAGTCAAGAAAAGTCACAGGAAGCCAGGCACAAAGAAGGATATGCTGAGGACAGTAGAGCAAAGGGCCCAGAAGTGAGGAGTGTCCAGGCAAGGTTGGAGCCAAGGAAAGGAGTCCTTGATGGGGACAGGAATCCAGGCCTGATGGGTGGAGGGAATGCCTAGAATTATCACATGCTGGGGCTGGAGAGCTTCTATGGAAGCTAGCACACAATGACTCAAGTATGTTCCTCAGGGGCTTTCAGGGGGCTCAGGGGGCACCTGGGATGCTCAGTCGGTTGAGCATCCAACTTTCGATTTCTGCTCAGATCATGATCCCAGGGTTATGGAATCAAGCCCTGAGTCAGGCTCCGTGCTGAGCATTGAATCTGCTTAAGATTCTGTCTGTCTCTCTCTCCTTCTCCTTCTCCCTCTCCCCCATTTACTCTCTCAAATAATAATAATAATAATAATAATAATAATAATAATAAATAAAAATAGGGGCACCTGGGTGGCTTAGTCGGTTAAGCGTCTGACTTTCGCTTAGGTCATGATCTCGTGGTTCGTGGGTTCGAGCCCCGCATCGGGCTCTGGGCTGACTGCCAGCTCAGAGCCTGGAGCCTGTTTCAGAGTCTGTGACTCCCTCTCTCTCTGACCCTCCCCTGCTCACGCTGTCTCTCTCTCTCTCCTTGAAATAAATAAAACATTAAAAAAAAATAATAAAAATAAATAAATAAATAAAGGCTCTGATAGGTTCTTGCAGTAAAGAAAACCTAATTAATTTCCCAGTTTATCACAGAGGCCCTTTTTCTTATAACTTACACCTACTAATGTCTTGCAAAAGAAATGTTGAGGAATACTAAGTTAACCTAACCTCCTGCTTGACTTCTGGGAAACCAAAGCTCAGACAAGGGCAGTGATCTGCCCGAGGTCTCAGGGCCAGGAAAGGTAGAACTGAGTCAAAACCCAGGTGCCTCATCTGCAAAGAACATGAGAGGTGGGAGAGTCTTTGGGGACCACCTAGTCCATCGTCCCCTCTATCCCCCTCCTATTTATAGATGGGTAAACTGAGGCTGGGACAAAGGCCATGACATCTTCCCTCACACAAGATTCTAGACTGGGCCCCCAACTTGACACAGTCTGGTGCCCTGACATTCTACATAAACTCCAGATCCAGATTATTCTCCCCAGCCTGGCCTACACCCACCCCAATGGAGCCAGCTCCTACTGACCATCTCTGTACTTTTCGTCATCTTTTCCCATATTCCCAGGAAGTTCATGGGCTCTGGTCTGCCCTGGTACCTTTCCCAAGATCATCTTATCTCAACTAGCTCATCAACCCCCTGTCTTCTGGACTGTGGTTTCTCCTGTTCCCTTACTGTTTAGCACAGTGCTGGCCATAGACTCGAGCCTATTGCCTTAGGATGGAGCTACATTATCAATCTGGAGGAAGCAGGACATGCTCCAGGCTGCACTGTGTGGTTTTTAAACAGCAACTACTGGTTTAAAACCCTGGAAGCCTATCCTTGGAATGTAGGGCAAGGGAACTAAGGGATGAGAAGGGCTGAGATGGGTCTGGGCTTTTACCCCTGTCTTCCCCCCACCCCAGGTGGTGTGCAGACTCACTCCCAGGGTCGAAGCATGTCTAGCCTGCCCCGAAAGCTGGAGCAGGCTAGACGGGTGCTCACGGAAGAGAGCAACAGGCCTGGGGGAAAAATATACCCACCCCAGCAACTTGAGGCCCAAGCAGGGCTGCTTCTCACCTTCCAAGTCCCAGACCCCTCCCCTTTCCTCCTTCCCTCCCGGTATTGCAGCCATTTTCCGTTAGAAAGGGCTTCCTTCTTCTAATATGCACCCACCCCCTCCCTTTCTGAGCCTCGGGTCCTCGGTGAAAAGGGCAAGAAGGGCAAGCAAGCAAGGCAGTGAAGGTCTGTCCCCAGCCCCAGAGGGCTGGGCACACACCCTCTCGCCTTCTCAGAGGCTCCGGCTTCGGGCAACCCCTCGATGCGCCCCGGGGAGGGGCTGCTCTAGCCCGCAGGCCCCTCCCCCTCCCCAAGCCTCAGCCTCGGAGCTCCGGCCCTAACTCGATTGTGCGCTGTTAATCGCCGCGTGTGCCGGCAGGCGGGGTAAACAGGGGCCTCTGAGGTCGCCCAAAGTCATCAATCCCTGCCCTGGTTAGGCCCTCGGCGGCTGGGGCTGACAAGAGGCGCCAAGGGGGCGAGGAAGGGGGGCCCTATATTCTGGCAGAAAGATTGCCCCACAGTCAGGGATGGGGGGCGGGGAAGAAGGGGAAGGCCGGTGGATTTATTGATACTGACATTTGGGGGGCCTTTAGGATAGAGAGGAGAGCACTGATTGGAAGTCAACTGGCCAAGCTCTGTCACCTACTAGCCATGCGACCTCAAACAGATTACTGAACCTCTCAATACCTCAGTTTCCTTATCTACGAAATGGGGATAATAATTCTATCTACTTCGTTGGGTTATTACAAACATTAAGTTAATTAAAACATGTAAAACATTGAGCTACGTGTTCGTTAAAAACACAGGACAGCGGAATGAAGAGCTGGAGGCTACACCGGCTTAGCAAATTCCCGAGATGGCCCTCCTTCTTTATCAATGGCCCACAGGGCTCCCAACGAAGGCTCCACACTGGGGCCAAAGTCTACAAATTGTGAAGGAGTCCGGAGGGCAGGCTGAGTTAACCTAACTTCTCTGGGCCTCGGTTTTCTATCTGTAAAATGGAAATCATCACAGCGCCTGCACCTTGAGGATGTTGAGGCTTAAATGTAAAGTGCACGTGGATCGCCCCTGGCTGCGTTAGCCAGGGCGGAGTGCTGCAGGCAAGGGTAACCAACTCGGGCTTCCTTCTGAGATTTGGATCTGTGCCATCCCTTACCCACCCCTGCCCACGAAGGGCCTGCGCTGTCGGGCATGAAAGAGGTCTATGTAATATTATTCCTCTCCCTACGCAGGGAAATGGGCGACTGGCACCCGACACACAACCGCCACGCCCCGCCCGGCCTCTCGCCCCCCAAAGTCTCCCCACCTGGGCCCAGAGCCCCACCACCAGAGGGCGCAGGGAAGTGCGGAGGGCGGTGGGTACCACCCGAGCGCCCTGTATAGTTGGTGCCGAGACGGAGGACGGCGGGGAACCACGGCTTCGAGGGTCACCACGCGGCAGCCCCCTGCCCACCGACGTACTTGCTGCGCCCACGGGGGGAGGAGGGCGAGGGTCTCGCGGAGAGGCGGGTAGGAGAGGCAGAGGGCTTAGGTTCCACTCGACCTGCTCCGTCCCACAGCTCGCCACCCAGGCTTCCAGCTTGGTCTCCGTCAGGATGGGTCTCGCTCTGGGTAGGGACTCTGGGTGGGAACAAGCCATACACGCTCACGGGAGCTGCGAGTTGCCGGGAGAGGTGCTACGAGGCAAGGAAGCAAACTTAGCCCAGCTGGGCGCAGGGAACCCAGAAATCAGTCCTGGCTTCGCCGGGTCACTCGCAGGGGCGCGTCGGCACAGCGATGGAGGGCTGGCGGGAAGCCTTGGGGATCTAGCCCGGAATGCCGGCCCAAAGCTCCGCGCGCCACTTCTCTCCAACAGTCTCACATCGGGTCAAGTCCAGGGCCAGGGTGATATGCCAAGTGGCGAAAACGTGGGAATCCAGTGTCCAATGACCAAGCGAAGCAAAGTCGACGCCGTTAATCAGATTCTTCCAGCCGTTTTTGGCCATAGAGATTTGAGTAGGAAGCACGGACCCCCAGTAACGCTGGATAGAGTGCCTGGCCCCTTCCCTCCGTCCGGGCGGAAACTCCATGGTGCGTCCAACTCCTAGGCGGCAGCAAGTGGCCTGGATTCCGAGGTCCTGTCCTTATAGGCGGGGACAGAGAACGCTTAGGGACGCCCGGCGGCGGGAACGCGGCTGCCCGCCGCGCCCCCGTGCCGCGGGGATTCACAGACTGGTCTGTGAATGGGTGGCCTCGGTTCCCAGCATCTAACAACCTTGCCCGACCCCTGTCGCCCCACCCGCCAGAAATACCAGGGGGTACTCTGCTCAGGTCCAGGCCGCGCGAGGAACCGCAGTCTGGGCCACCCTGAATCCATCCATTCTTGCGAAGCCGACCTCGAGGCCTTGGGGGGCGGGGGGGGAGGGGAGGGGGCAGGTCTGCCCGGAGGCCCTACGCCCTGCCCCGAGGGTCCCTGATCAGAGCCTGGCCTCGGAGGAGAAGTGCCTGGTAAGTGGAGGGAGATTGTTTCTCGGAGGTCTGAACTCCGGACCTGATTGGAAAACCTCGATTTCCTGTCCCTTGATAATGCCTTTTGTTGTGGCCACATTCTCCCGGGCCCTCAGGTGTCAGGGACTCTGGGGGGGAAGGGGGGCCGTTACTAGGCCTGATTTATCCGCAGCCCCACCCTGGATTTTAGTTTCTTCTTTAATCTGAGAATTCGTCTCTCCCAGAACTCCCCCCTCCCCTCACTCCATCCCCACCCACTTGGGGAGGTGAGGAAAGGGGCGTATGGAAGTGAAAGCCTAGGGGCATCTGGGTGGCTCAGGTCATGATCTCACCGGTTCCTGGGTTCGAATTCAGAGCCTGGAGCCTGTTTCAGATTCTGTATCTCCCTCTCTCTCTGACCCTCCCCTGCTCACGCTCTCTCCCTCTCTCTCAGGAAAAAAAAAAAAAAATTTTTTTTTTAAAGGAATTTGAGGGCCTAAAGCATCGGTGGGGGTGGGAAAGGAGGGGTGTCCTCAGGACCACCAACTGCCTTCCCCTCCCCCACCCCGGTTCTGAATAGAGGTCACCTCCACACCGGGTGAGACCACCAACCCACACCCATTCCCAAAGGCACTGAGAACCAACCAGCTTGACTTCATAGGTCTGGTGGGAAGAAAAGGGTCGCTCACTCTCTCCTCCTCCCAGGACAGAGGAAGCAACACTGAGAAGTGGCAAGTTTATCCGGGTTTGAGCTTTGATTTGGGTTCAAGCCAAGGGTGAGAGTTTGACCTGAGGGTCTGTGAGCGCTCAGCACCATCGCACCCTCCCAGGGCGTCTTGCTTCCTTTCCCCACCCCCTCGCAGCCCTCAGCCAGAATGATCTGACCCACATCAGGTTCGTGGAACTGAAGCCCCCACATTCCCACCGGGACCCCAGCCCCAGGATGGCCCCAGACACACTGACGACGCCCTACACTGAGCCCTTGCGGTTGCACGCCTTTTGTAAATTTACCCATCTGTAAAATGGGAAGAATAATACAAACTCCCTCTGGGAGTTGTTGTGAGGAAAAAAAAAAAAACCAGTTAATGAATGTGGAGCGTTTAGCAGCGCCGGGCACGTAGTAAGTGCTCAATACGAGATATAAATAACGACGGTAATGGCTTTCACGTGTCAATCCACAGAGCCACGTTTAACCTGGTCAAAGAGCCCCTTCGGGGAGGTATATCTCTAACTCGCGTGACGAGGACCTCGGGACGCCGACTTGCTCAGAGCAGTTCAACGGGGAAGAGGCAGGATGGGATTCGCACCCAGGGCCGGCTCTCTCCTCCTCCGCGGGTGGAGGCAGGACGGGGGGCCCAGCCCCGCGCGGACAGTCCCGCGTTCTCTCGGTGGCCGGGAGGAGTGAATCCTCAGCCAAAGGACCAAAAATAGCCACCAGCCGGAGCCGAGAGACCCAGGTGTCCTCCGGAGTCCCAACCCGCCAGAGAGAAGACAGAGCTGGCTGAGGTCAGGCCGGGCCGCTCCAGGGCCGCCGGGGGTCGAGCGGGGGTGGGGCTGGACCCCCACGTGCGCCGCCTGCCGCTGCTTAGCCAAGCCCTTTGTCGCGTTCGTGCCTCACTCGGCGGCTTAAAATAAAGACAATGTTCCCAGCCTCCCTGCGGCTAAATCCGGCGCGGGTGCGGGGGCGGTGAGAGAGCCGGGTGGGAGAGCTTCTCCCGGCCCTACCTCCCTTCCTGCCTCAGTTTCCCCATCTGGTAAGGAGACCTAGCCAAGTCTGGGCAGAAAAGGGTCATGCAGCCCGGGGCGGGGTGGGGGTGGGGGGCATCAACCCCCTGCCTCCGCTGCTTCGCGGACTTAAGGAGGAAACCGCCTGGGACGGAGAGGGGCCCTCAAGAGGAGGCAAGGGAAAGCTGGACACCCTCCTCTCCCGCCTACAAAATAAGTGTTTTTATTTCTAAAGGGACGTGTGCAGAGGCGGTGGGAGAAGAGAAAAGGGAGACCAAGGAGATTGGGGGGAGGGGGCAAGGAGAGAGCCTGAATCAGACTCGGAAATGGATGTTGAGCGTGGAGGCCTAACACCCCCACACTCAGCCACGTGTACGCGCACAAGTACACGCAGCCCCGCCGCGCGCACCAGCCGCAGCCGCAAACCCAGGACAGCCCAGCAGGGGGCAGCCAGAGTCCGCGCCCACGGACAAGGGACCGTGAAGTTCGGACCCCACGGCTGACCCGCTGGTCGACCCTGGGGGTGGGAGGGGGTGGCGCAGATTCCTTCCTCTCCGAGCTGCACCGCCTCCTCGACTTCCGAAGGGAGGCAGACTGGATGCTTGCTCTACCCTCAGCGGGCTTGGAGAAGCAGAGGTCCCCCACATGTCCGTGCCACGTGTGCCCACCACTGGCATCCCACGGCTGCTGGCCAAGCCCTGGGGACTCCGGATTTGTTCCGTCTGGCCCCATTGGCAACGGGGCTCCGGCCAGAGGAAGCCCCAAGTTACCCTGGGGCATCAGGACTGAGAAGGGGGTGCTTGGTGGGGGAAACGTGCAGGGTGGGTAACCATTGGACAGGTCCCGACCCCCTGGCTTAGAGCCGAGGGACCAGAGTCCAAACACTTGCCCACCAGGTGTTAATCACACCTCTGCTCTTCAGTTTTCTCATCTGCATGATGGGAACAATAGACGATGCCTGTCCTTCCTACCTGCCACCCCAGGGCTTCAGCATGGCCCCGTGGGGTAGACACAGCAGCGCCACAGAAGTCTCCCGGGCTCTCCCCTGCGGCCAGCTCCCTGGGAGGTCTCTTGCCAGGTGAGGGCAGTGCAGAACCCAGGTCTCTATGGCAAAGGGCCCCCAGGGGTTCTATCTCTGAGGCAACTCAACACAGAAACCCCAAAAAGGGGGAGGGTACTGACCGAGCAGTGGGGCTAAGGGAAGTGGGGGGAGGGGTGGCAAGTTTGTCGCTTCACAGGTACACACCTGTGAGTCCTGAGTGGGAGTCAAGGGAGACAGAGTTTGACAAACTGGGAGGAGAGCTGTCTGTCTGCCTGTCTGTCTGTCTTCCAAGTGGAAGCTGGGGGTGGAGCAGGCAGGGAGGTAGAGGCGGCCTCACTTGTCAGAATTAGCAAGTTCTACAGTTGGGCAACACTCAGACACACACCGAATACAGACACACGTGTACACACGCGTCCTGGTCCCAGACCGACGGGGTGACTGACACCTGCCTTTACACAGGTTGCATGGTATTCGGGGACGCTCACGTGGGGGGCACTCAGCAGCACGTGCAGCGGGCACAAAGTGCCCCCGCATCCCTTCCAGCCAGACCCCCCTATACCCTCACGCCCGGGGCCGTGCAGCGTGGCCAGACGCAGAAGCACGCAGCCCAGCACGCGGCCGCGTCTGCCCAGCCCCTGGGGCGGTGCGCCAGCCCTCTGGGTCTGTTCCAAGTTGGAGCCTCTCACGTGAGGCCCAATGTGTCATTTCCAAACAGAAGGAATCTAGCTCCTTCGCAGCAGGGAGGAAGAGCAGGGTGTGGGGCTGGGTGGGTGGGTGGGCGCGTGGGCATGTGCAGGGGGCAGGGCGAGTGTGTGAGGCAAGCAGGCATGTGAATGCCGGGAAGTGTGTGTTGGGGCATGGTGCACATAGGTTGGGGGCTCGAGGGCTGGGGTGGGGGAAGGAGCCCCGGGAAACAGTGTGCCTTTGTGAGGGTGTGTGTGTGTGTGTGTGTGTGTGTGTGTGTGCCGCTGAGTCTGTGTGCAGTGGGTGTGGGTGTTTGTCTCCCTGTATCCGCCTTCTCTCCCGTTCTGGACTTTTAGCTTTGCTGGGCTCCTTTTCCCCATGTCCAACGCCCTCCCTCTCGGGGCTCGGATGAGGTGCCCTAGTGGAGGAGGGGGGCACACTCCAGGAGCCTAGTCCAACCCCAGACGCTGCCTGAGGCTTCCCTCCAGCTCCCCCTCCCTTCCTTTTCTCCCTTTCCTCCCTCCCTCTCTTTCTCTCCTCCCTCCCCCCCCCAGGCTGGCGTGCCAGGGGGTGGGACATGCCAATCACTGGCTGTGCCTCTCCGGCTGCCAGCACAGGGCGCAGCTCCCCCCGGGAGCCAGGTGTTTGGGTCCCTGGAGACGCCGCCGGCCCCCGGGGAGGCAGTGGGGCTGAGGACCCTACAGACCCCTCTCCAGTCCCATGGTGAGTACATTTGGGAGGGCTTGGGAGGGGCTCCACTGAGGTGGGGGGGGGGGAAAGGAGGGTCGTGGGAGCAAAGCAGAGACCAGGACTAGAAGGAAATGGGGATGAACCCCAGAGAGAGGAGGGGGCCAAGGAGGGGTCTAGAGGCCAAGGCGGCTCTGTAGCATTGGACATTGGCCACTCCGAACACCCCGTCTCCTGGCTTTGAGCAGATACACCTGATGTTTTTCTGGGGTTCAGCTGGCGGAGGAGATGGAGACCCCCCCATGGGAAACTGGACCTGGAGCCCGGACGGATTAGGCTACCACCTAGCAGGCAGAGGCCCCGGAATCCCAGGGACAGGGTAGAAAGGTCAGGGGGCCAGAGGGCAGCCGTTGCCACCAACATCCTGTGGGAGGTCGGCCCCCACCCTCGACATTGGGGTGCCAGTCCCAGCACTTCCTCCTCTTCTCCCTCAGGGAACCCCGAATCCCACCACCCCCATCCACCTTCAGCCCCTCCGAGATGGACTGAACCAGGTTGCCGGCCAGACGGACAAGCTGGATGCCAAGGTGGGTGTTAGGCCAAAAGCCAGCAGGAGACCAGGCCAAGAACCCCAGGGCTCTCAGGGAACAAATGGGCACATAGAAGGCCACTCCAGCCAGGGAACGTGGCCCTGATGTGTGCAAGGGCCCAGAGGGCCCTCCCTGTGTCCATGGTATCTTGGGCTCCCCCAGGAGCAGGCCTCAGTCCCATGTCCTGATAATGCATGAATACTAATGGGCACCCATGCACCCATCCCGAGACCCCCCAGACTCCACAAGGTAGCGATAGGCTGGAGGCCACGAGCTCTGATTCCTGCAGACTCACCCCTGTGAAGGGGGTGGTCAGCTCTCCCTGGGCCATTCAGACAAGGGCTGCTTAGGGGTTCTCGGTGCGAGTGAGAGGGGTTCACCTCCTGCCACAAAACATACCCACAGCTCCACCCAGGCTGACCCAACACCACCCCCCCTCCACCCAACTGGCCGGAAGGAGTCAGATTGTCTCCTACAGCTGGACAGTCTCCTGTCCCTGAGTAATTAGCTGCTCACTGAGCTGTCAGATAAGAGTTAGCTCTCTGCCCCCTGACCTCAGCCACTAGGCACGCTGTGATCGCCACTGCGATACAGAAGGCAGGGGAGGGGCTGGTGAAATGGGGCTGCAGAAGATGTGACTCTGAGGCTTGGAGATCTGAGAACCAGATCCCGAAGTGCAGAGAGGAGTCCAGAGCGTCGAGAAGGGGTTAGGCAGAGGTCACGTCAGACCTGAAAAGGAACCTCCCCATTGCACAGACGGAGAGACTGAGGCTGAGAAAGGAGAAGGGACGTGCTTATGGTCACAGAAAGGATACCTAGGGATACTTGGGCCGGGACCCCTTTTCCTCGCCCTCAGCACAACGCTGCCCTCCCACCTCCCTGCGCAAGATGATGGGGGTGCAGGAGCAGTAAGCTGTATGAGGCAGGAGCTTGGGCTCTGGAGGGGAGGGCGGGCGGGGAGAGGTGGGTGAGTATCTCACTGGGTTTCTGCTCTGCTGTGATGCCATGGTGATGCTTAGAAGGATGGGGGAGGGAGGGAGAGCGAAGAAAGGAAATAGGGAGGAGAACGCAAGGACTGAAGCGCAGGGGGCAAGTGGAGCCGGAGATGAGGGGTGGAGCACTTCTGATGCTACCTTGGCAAAGTGACATCCAGGGCCCAGCCTGCTGACTGTCTGGCTCTGGCCATGGTGTGGCTAAAGTCGGGCAACTGGTTAAAGTCCATTAGCAGTGAGCGTGTTTGGCAGTAATTCCAGGGCTGACGCTCCTCTTCCGGCTCAGCAGCGCATTTATGAGCATTTAACTGATGGCTGCTGCTCTCCCCAGGGCTAGTTGGCACTCCCCGTGGTGACTGTCGAGCCTGAAAATGGGGCAAATTGTATGTGTTGACCCCCTGATTCCCGAGGCCAGGCGTCAGAGGTAGGAGTTTGGGCACCTGTAACGGGTTGAGAGCTACCTTCAGAGAAAAGTTAACCCAGGGGGAGAGAGCTGCCTCTGGGAGGCTAGGCTGGCTTCTGCAGCAGAAGGGACCAGGCAGGAGTTCTGCCCCGAGGAACACCGTCCTCACTGCACACGTGAAGTCCCACAAGCCCACCCCCAGAGGCCCCACCTCGTGTCCCCTTCTCCCCAGTATTACCCGTTCTCTCCAGTCAGGGCTCTTGCAGCTTTCCCAGCCCAGGATCCCACGATGGCTTCACGCCTCCCTCCTGAATCTCTTCCCCAGCACCTTTTCCTTCTCTGTCTCCCCTTCTCTACAACCTGGCCTGTGGTTAAGAGTCAGGCAGCCCAAGTCTTCAGGAATCCCTCTCCCCAGCAATCGCCCCTGACCTTCCCCTTCCTCTCGCCAGCCAGATCCCCAGCCCCTGGGGATTGGTCCAAGGCTCTGGCGGTCAACAGTCTGGGCAGCTGTTCTAGAGGCTCTGACCTCATCCCTTAACTCTTTGAGCCCAGGCTGACTTTTTCCTCTCCCAACACTAACAGGCCCCAAACCACACGCGTGCCTGTCCTGTTTCCCCGCAGCAGGTGCGTCAGGCATCCCTTCGTACATTTTACAGACGAGGACGCTCTTGGCCATTCTGCTCCCGTGCTCTCAAGCCAGGCGGGGGCCTCACCCGGGAGATAGAGAGCTGGCAAGTGAGGGGATGCAAGAAATGGAAGGAGCAAGGAGTCCGCGCTCTAGAGCCTGACCCCTGTGGATTCATGCTCGTGCCCCTGGGCCTGAAGTCAAACAGGAGGACCTTACGTACATATTCATGCATTTATTCCACAAATATTTGTTGAGCAACTCCGTGTGCCAAGCAGTAGAATAAAGCAGAGAATGAGGCAGACACAGCCCCTACCCTGCCTCTCTGAGAGCAATGGCTAGACCTCCCCCCTCCCACAGCGCTGTCATCATACATCACGCAGATGGACCACAGACACTGTCACAAATGCACACATGCGTGCGCGTGTGCGCGCGTGCACACACACACACACACACACACACACACACACACACACAGAGGCCAGATTCTAAAGGAAGGACTGATTCCTCACTGACTCAGACTGTGGGTTGGCCAAGCCAGTGAAGGTGGGCGGAGAGGCTGTCAAGTTCACCATTGCCACAAGGGCAGTTTAGAGTAGACAGGGGTCCAAGAGGTTCATCTTGGAAGCAGACTGCCTGGGTCTAAATCCTGGTTCATCACTGATGAACCGTAAGATCCTTAAGGTCTCAAAGCCTCAGATGCCCCTTCCGCAAATAGAGGATAATAAAATGTGCTTCACAAGGAGTTGAAACTGGTCAATTAAATCCTGAATATAATCTTTAGAGCCATGGTCTGGTGTATGATAGGCAGTTGGTAAATTTGAGTTGCTATGATATGTTAATGATATTATTAAAAGCTCTCAACAGGGGCGTCTGGGTGGCTCAGTCAGTTGGGCATCCGACTTCGGCTCAAGTCATGATCTCACGGTTCGTGGGTTGGAGCCCCGCATCGGGCTCTGTGCTGACAGCTCAGAGCCTGGAGCCTGTTTTGCATTCTGTGTCTCCCTCTCTCTCTGCCCCTCCCACACTCATGCTCTGTTTCTGCCTCAATAATAAATAAACATAAACTAAATAAAAAAAAAAGCTCCAAATAATCTTTATCAGGAGGCCACGGTCCCAAGAGAAAAGGACCTCCCTGCTTCCTTGTCCCCTTCCAGTGCCCCAGACGTGACACCCTCAGAGGACGAGTCCCAACCCATCTCCACAAAGCTACAGACTCACCCCCACCATGTCCTAGTCTCACTCCGCAATGCACACACCCTCACACACACACAGTCATCCTACAGAAGGGTTACCAGGGTGGAAAGTGACTTGCCCAAAGTCACACAGCAGGGACCAGAGGAGGCCTCCCGGAACGTTCTCCTGGGCAAATCACTGTCCAAGAGAGGTTTGGGGGTAGACCCTTGCTTCTTGATTGTGGAGGAAAGGCGGAGTTATTGACGGCTCTGCTCTTGGGCCCAGGGGCTCAGAAGATCCAGGAAGCGGCAAGAATCAGGATCTAGTTCCCCAGAACTGCTACCCTTCTCCTTCCCCCGGTTGTCCCAGATGGGAGGCCTTAGGCCCTCCAGCTCGTAAGCGGGGCATAGACGAGTCTGCCACGTGGAAAGAATGAAGGCTCTGGAGCACGTAGGCCCAGGGCAGAATCCCAGCTCCACTGCTTCCTCTGAGATCGTCAGCAAGCCACTTAGCCCCCTGAGGCTCAGCGTCTTCATCTGTGAAATAAGGATAAGAACTCTCATTGGGGTGCCCTATGGATTAAATGAAATGATATCATACATTAAGTGCCTGGTATGCAAGAGGTGATTAACGTATGCAAGAGGTGCTTAATTATGGTGGTTATCAATGTGGCTATTTTTTCTTAAGGTTTTTTTTTTTTTAAGCAATCTCTACATCCATATGGGGCTTGAACTCAGACATCAAGAGTCTCAAGCTCTTGCAGGCAAGCCAGCCACGTGCCTCATCCGTGTGGCCTTTACAATAAGCAGGGCCCGGGGGCGGGGTGGGGGGAGGTTGAGGGGGAGTACTTCCAGCCATTAAGGAGAGGGACTGCCATTCAGCCTCATCATTTCCAACAGTCATTTCTCATAGTTCCCCTATTCTGAAAGCGTTTTTAAAACTCATTAAAGCTATAGCTAGCTTTAACAAGAGCTTGTGTTGGTCAGAGGTTTCAACCACAAGTAGATGTGATTCCAGCCCCAACTGGGAGAACCTAAGTGAGCCTTCAGCCTCTACAGCCTCCACTCAAGGACTTGGGTCCTTTCTGTTTAGAGTCTTGAGATGTTGATTTCAGGGCCCTGTAAAATCTCCCCACATGCCAGGCTGGTTCAGCTCCTCTACTGTACAAGTGAACAATCGGAGGGGCACTTGGCTGGTTCAGGTGGTAGAGCATGTGATTCTTGATTTTTCGTGATTGTGAATTCGAGCCCTACATTGGGCATAGAGCTTACATAAAAAAATAATAATAATAAATAGGGGTGCCTGGGTGGCTCAGTCAGTTAAGCATCCGACTTGAGCTCAGGTCCGACTTCAGCTCAGGTCATGATCTCCCGGGCCATGAATTCGAGTACCACATCGGACTCGGTGTGGGCAGCTCAGAGCCTGGAGCCTGCTTCAGATTCTGTGTCTCCCTCTCTCTCTGCCGTCTCCCGCTCACACTCTGTCTCTCTCTGTCTCTGAAAAATGAATAAACCTCAAAAAATGTTTAAAAATAACTAAATAATAAATTTTTAAAAAGAAAGAAAGGGGAAAAAACAGATGAGTAATCTGGGCCCAAGAGAAGGGCTATGCCTGGATCTGGAGGCCAAAGGGCACAGCAAGAGGTGGCTGGGCCGTGGATCGGAATGAGGAGTCAGGAATAATAACAGAGAGGCGCTTTGGATGCTGTTAGCCCCATCAGCTGACAGTGTAGGTTGGCCAGGGAAGGAAGGGTTAAATGATTGCTAATGATCAGACAGCTAGGAAGAGACAGTTTTGAGAGAGGACACACAAAATAACTCACTAATCAACGTAAATAATATTGTAATGTAACATTTTAGAAATTCACATAGAAAAAAAAAAGAAAAGAGCAAACTACAGCCCATGGGCGGGCCGTCTGTTTTTGTAAATAAAGTTTCATTGGAACCAGGGCCAGGATCACGGTGAGTCATGGGTGATAGGATTGTGTGTGTAAGTACAGGGTTGGATCCTGCCTTTGTTTAAAATTTGACTCAGGGGCATCTGGGGGGTTCAGTCAGTTAAGGCTCAGGTCATGATCTTATGGTTTATGAGTTCGAGCCCCACATCAGGCTCTGTACACACAGCTCAGAGCCTGCTTAAGATCTTCTGTCTCCCTCTCTCTCTGGTCTTCCCAAACTTTCACTCTCTCTCTAAAAAATAAGTAAACAATGGGGTGCCTGGGTGGCTCAGTCAGTTGAGTGACTTCCGCTCAGGTCATGACTTTGCAGTTCATGAGTTCGAGCCCCATGTCAGGCTCTGTGTTGACAGCTCAGATCCTGGAGCCTGCTTCAGATTCTGTGTCTCCCTCTCTCTCTCTCTGCCCTTCCCCACCTTGTGCTCTGTCTGTCTCTCTCAAAAATAAATATTTTAAAATGTTTAATAAATAAATATTAAAAATAATAACTGAAAATAACATCTTTTTTAATTAAATTAAAAAATAAAATTTTGTTCATAATGGATTTTTTTGCATCAATTTCCTTTTTTTTTTTCCCTAATATCTACACCCAACATGGGGCCCTAACTCCCAACCCTGAGATCAAGAATCTCATGCTCTTCTAACTGGGCCAACCAGGCCTTTAAATATTGCATTAAAATATTGTTTTCTTTTTTTTTTTAATTTTTTAAAATGTTTTATTTATTTCTGAGAGAGCGTGAGCAGGGGAGGGTCAGAGAGAGAGGGAGATACAGAATCTGAAACAGGCTCCAGGCTCTGAGCTGGCTGTCAGCACAGAGCCTGATCCGGGGCTCGAACCCACGGACCGTGAGATCATGAACTGAGCAGAAGTCAAATGCCCAACCTACTGAGGCACCCGGGCGCCCCTGAAATACTGTTTTCATGATCAGTGAGTCTGGGGGCCCCTCAGATTTTGCAGCCAAAGCAAATCTGGCTCACTCACTTCCCCCTAGGACTAGCCTTCTGTGGTATAGGATCGGATCCAACAGTGGTGGACTTGGTACAGTGTTGAAGGCTGCACCGAGCTGGGGCAGACGGGAGCCCACTGCCCCTGCCAAGGGTGCGGCCTCTGAGGCCAGCAGACTCCTCTCGTCTGACAGCCTTTTCAGGCGGCGGCCCAGGAAACCACTGAGGGCTACAGAGCTGCCCTCAAAGCACCGGAGGTTGAGGGGTCCCGGGAGGGAGGCGGCACGCAGGGGAGGAGCCACGAGACTTTGGGCTACACAGTGCCTCCTTCCCCCTTTTCTCTGGGCCTCAGTTGCTCCGTTTGTGCAATGGGCACTACATAGCACTGAGTCAGACCAGGGGGCCAAGAGTCACGCAGGGGCAATCTGGCACAGGCGGTGGCATCCACCAGCGCCTGGCCAGGGAAAGCCTCAGCATTCACAGTCCCATCCCAGCCTCCAGCCCAGCACCTGACTTTGGTTACGGGAACAGGATGCAGCGGGACTCACTAAGCAAGACAAATACTATTTTAGCATAGTACTTTCAAAATTCAAGGGGTGCCTGGGCTGCCTCAATCGGTTCAGTGTGCAACTCTTGATCCCCAGGGTCATGATGAGTTCAGCCTCACGTTGGGCTTGGGCGTAAATCCTACTTAAAAAAAAATAAAATAAATATGGGGCGCCTGGGTGGCTCAGTTGGGTAAGCGTCCGACTTCGGCTCAGGTCATGATCTCACGGTTTGTGGGTTCGAGCCCTGTGTCGGGCTCTGTGCTGACTGCCAGCTCAGAGCCTGGAGCCTGCTTCAGATACTGTGTCTCCCTCTCTCTCTGACCCTCCCCTGCTCATACCGTCTCTCTCTCAGAAATAAATAAAACATTAAAAGATTTTTTAAAAGAAATAAAAAATTAAATTAAATAAATAAAATTAAATAAAACAAAATAAAATTCAAATTGGCAGGGCACCTTGCCACCTCAGTCAGTAAAGCATGCAACTCTTTTTTTAATAATTTATTTATTTTTTAATTTCCATCCAAGTTAGTGTAGAGCATGTGACTCTTGATCGCGAGGCTGTGAGTTTGAGGCCCATGTTGGATGTAGAGATAAATAGATAGATAGATAGATAGATAGATAGATAGATAGATAGATAGATAGATAGATAGATGATAGATAGATAGATAGATACATTAATAAAAATTTTTTAAATAACATTTTAATTGGCAAACTATGACCTCCAGGCCAGCCATCAGTTTTTTCTTTTTTTTTTTTTCAAAAAAACTTTTTTTTTTAATTTCTAGGAGAGAGAGACAGACACAGCGTGAGCAGGGAAGAGTCAGAGAGAGAGGGAGATACAGAATCTGAAACAGGCTCTAGGCTCTGAGCTAGCTGTCAGCACAGAGCCCGACGCGGGGCTCGAACCCACGAACCACGAGATCATGACCTAAGAGAAAGTCGGACACTTAACTGACTAAGCCACCCAGGCGCCCCTTATAAATAAATGTTTCATTGGAACAAACTGCTTGGGCTCAAATCTTGGTTCCTACCTTTCCCGTCTGATCTTGTGCTAGTTCTGTTGCTTTTCTCAGCCTCAGTTTCTTCATCTGGGAAATGGAGAGAAGAGCAATCCCCAGGCCATAGGTTCCCTCTTCAGATTAAATGCAATAATGCACATAAGCCCTTTGAGCAATGACTGCCCCTCAGGGGACACTAAATCACAGCAATGGTCATTGTTATGATTAGTTGCTATTGTCATAGTATTCGAATTTTTTTTAATTTTTTTAAGTTTGTATATTTATTTTGAAGGGGGCCAGGGAGGGGCAGCCAGGGAGGGAGAGAGAGAATCCTAAGAGGGCTCTGCACTGTCAGCACAGAGCCTGACTTAGGGCTCAATCCCATGAACTATGAGATCATGCCCTGAGCATAAACCAAGAGTCAGATGCTTAACTGAATTAAGGCACTCCTAGAATGTTTTTAAGTGTATTTATTTAAGTGATCTCTATGCCCAACGGAGGGCTCAGACTCATGACCCAGAGATCAAGAGCCACCTGCTCTACCAACTGAGCCAGCCAGGTGCCCCAGGAAATGTTTTAAATAAGAAGCAGACATTCATGGGGGGGTCAACATGGGTACACATGCTAAGAGTCCACGGGCATCTAGTGCCCACCGTGTGCTAGGCCTATTCTGTGCATTCTGCATCTGTGCACCCATTTAAGCCTCACAATAATTCCTCACTTTATTGGCTAGGGACTAATGTCATTCCCGTTTTCAGCTGAAGACCGAGCCACATGGCAATGATACCACTAGCAGGGATCACATACCCAGTAAGTGTGACACCTGGATTCAAACGCAGGCAGTCTGGCTCCAGAGTCCAGGCCCGTCCACTATGACGCTCCATGTCCCCCTGATGGGCACACTGCCCCAGACACACAACCACATGCTGACAGCCTTCTTACTCATTCTGTCACACTCCAAACTGCCATCCTGAGAGTCCCTCTCGCACACCGGTTTACCATGACCGGTAGAGATGACCTCAGCCATGCACACTTGGTCACACGCTGTGACTGCCACCTACCCCAAGGCCACCTATCATGCATCAACCTCCTCACAGCCACAGCACACTAGTCTCTCTCACAGAACAGCTCCTGAACAACACCAGGGCTTGATGGACTCCTGCCCAACATCTCTCCCTTGGAATTTTTCTTTCCTTTTTTTTTTTTTAATGTTTATTTATTTTTGAGAGAGTGAGCACATGCATGCATGGGGGAGGGGCAGAGAAAGAGAGAGAGACAGGGGATCCGAAGCAGGCTCTGTGCTGACAGCAAAGAGCCAGATACAGGGCTCGAAACCACAAACCAAGTGATCATGATCTGAGCCGAAGTCAGATACTTAACCAACTGAGCCACCCATGTGCCCTGGAATTTTTCCAGTGATACCGTCCCTGAGGCCATAGCTGCAGGTGGGAGCACACTCCAACTCTTTGATGGACAGATGGACACCTGAGCCCCAGAACAGGAAGGAACCAGCCAAAACATACAGCAGCAAGGCCACTGCTGAGCTGCGGGGGCCTCCTGCCCAGCCAGTAGATTCCTGAGGGACCCGGCTTTTCCCTTTACCCACCTTTAGTGCCTGGGCTGGACTTCAGGCTCCAGAAAAATGTGGGGCACCTTCCCTTTGCCTTTGCTACCCCTCACACTAAGTTTGGACTTAGGAACAGAGCAGGGAGATTGAAGGGGCCTCGCATGCCTCATCTGGGCCAGATCCCTGCCTACCTGGGAGCTGAGGTCCCTCCCACCCCCTCATCCCTCCCACCCCCCACCCCCGTCGCTGCTGAGTGCTTTCACTCCAGGCTTCCTACCACCAGGCCCCACACAACTTACCCAGCTGCCCTCATGGAGGGTCTGATCCAGCTTCAAACGCCACCCTCCTTCTCTCTCTCTCTGTATCTCCCTCTGTCTCCATCACAGGCACACACACAGACACACGCACAGGGAAACATGCAGACACAGTAACATACACCTCTTTCCCCTTATCTTCCTCCCCCGCCTTCCCATCTTATTCGATGGAAGAATCCCACTGAAGGTCCAAATGCTCAGAGAAAGGACAAGTGGGTCCTAATCATACTCACCTCCTCGGTCGCTGGGGCCAGGTCTTGGAGCTGCTCAGAGCCACGGTTGCCTCAGCGAAGTGGGGATCATAAGGGACCTGACTCCCAGAGACGTACGACAGTTAAATTAGATAATTCAATTAAGCGCTCAGTGCTGTGTCTGGCTTGTAGTAACTCCCTAGTAAATGAGAGCTTTAATAAAATTGAGTGAAGTGCTTTGAAAAGTTGGCAATAGTGTATACAAAGCGGGTCTCCCAACTCCTGCCACATGAGTTAAGCAAGACAGGAATTAGTGGCAATTCCCCGATGAGAAAATTGAGGCTCGGAGTCTGGCGGGGGGCTCCGATCTCTGCATGCCAACCCTCCTCCCCCCAGTGCCACTGGCACATCCTGTCGCGGCTGGGTAGGTGTGTTATAAATGACTCTGCGGGGCCACCGGTAAGAAAGGGGGTGGTATCTTGCCTAAAGATCTGAGAAGACAGAGGCTGTGTTCCCAGCACCTTGCACTCGAGCTGTCGGAGATGACTGGTAGCCCAACCAAAGGCTGTGTCCTCTCTTTACAGGTGATGACCTCCCCCTGAGGAAGCCCTGTAGTGTGATTAGAGGGCCCAGCCCCACCCGGCCGACATGAATACCTCGGCCCCACCCGCCGTCAGCCCCAACATCACGGTTCTGGCACCGGGAAAGGGTCCCTGGCAAGTGGCCTTCATTGGGATCACCACGGGCCTCCTGTCCCTGGCCACCGTGACGGGCAACCTGCTGGTCCTCATCTCCTTCAAGGTCAACACTGAGCTCAAGACAGTCAACAACTACTTCCTGCTCAGCCTGGCCTGTGCTGACCTCATCATCGGTACCTTCTCCATGAACCTCTATACCACATACTTGCTCATGGGCCACTGGGCTCTGGGCACCCTGGCCTGCGACCTCTGGCTGGCCCTGGACTACGTGGCTAGCAATGCCTCCGTCATGAACCTGCTGCTCATCAGCTTTGACCGCTACTTCTCCGTGACCCGGCCCCTGAGCTATCGAGCCAAGCGCACGCCCCGCCGGGCGGCCCTGATGATCGGCCTGGCCTGGCTGGTTTCCTTCGTCCTCTGGGCCCCCGCCATTCTCTTCTGGCAGTACCTGGTAGGGGAGCGGACAGTGCTGGCCGGGCAGTGCTACATCCAGTTCCTTTCCCAACCCATCATCACCTTCGGCACAGCCATGGCCGCCTTCTACCTCCCCGTCACGGTCATGTGCACGCTCTACTGGCGCATCTACCGGGAGACGGAGAACCGGGCCCGGGAGCTGGCGGCCCTGCAGGGCTCCGAGACGCCTGGTAAGGGGGGCAGCAGCAGCAGCAGCTCAGAGCGGTCCCAGCGGGGGACTGAGGGCTCCCCAGAGACCCCTCCAGGGCGCTGCTGTCGCTGCTGCCGGGCCCCACGGCTGCTGCAGGCCTACAGCTGGAAGGAAGAAGAGGAAGAAGACGAAGGTTCCATGGAGTCCCTCACGTCCTCAGAGGGTGAGGAGCCTGGCTCCGAGGTGGTGATCAAGATGCCCATGGTGGACCCCGAGGCGCAGGCCCCGCCCAAGCAGCCCCCCCGGAGCTCTCCCAACACAGTCAAGAGGCCGACCCGGAAGGGGCGCGAGCGAGCAGGCAAAGGCCAGAAGCCCCGTGGGAAGGAGCAGCTGGCCAAGCGGAAGACCTTCTCGTTGGTCAAGGAGAAGAAGGCGGCTCGGACCCTGAGCGCCATCCTGCTGGCCTTCATCCTCACCTGGACGCCATACAACATCATGGTGCTGGTGTCCACTTTCTGCAAGAACTGTGTTCCCGAGACCCTGTGGGAGCTGGGCTACTGGCTGTGCTACGTCAACAGCACCATCAACCCCATGTGCTACGCACTCTGCAACAAAGCCTTCCGGGACACCTTCCGCCTGCTGCTGCTCTGCCGCTGGGACAAGCGTCGCTGGCGCAAGATCCCCAAGCGCCCCGGCTCCGTGCACCGCACCCCCTCCCGCCAATGCTGAGGGCCCCTCGCCCCCGCCACCCCAGTCCCCGGGAGGGCCGGGGAGGAAGCGGGCAGGGGATGCGACCTCAGACCCAGGGCCCTGCTCAGCCTTCACCGGGCTTCGCAGGCCCCTAGGTCACCTTCCCGGACAGCCCAGACAGACCCTGCCAACTTTGCAAACTTCGCCCTTCCCAGCTGGGGAATGAACCCGGGGAACTGGTTTTTCTGTTCCAGGCTGGGTGGGAATGGGCTCTTCACCCGGAAGAAGGTTTTGGGGGGGAGGGGGGAGCCGGCAGGAGGCTCCAGGCTTCGGATCCCTTGTTTGCCTTCTGGCAGGAAGTCCTTTAGGGAGCCAGCAGGGCGGGCCAGGAGAAAGAAGGTTTACATTTCAATCATCCCCGGCCGGGGGCTGGCCCGGATTGCGGTGGGAGATGGCACCCCCTGGGGCAACAGCAGGGAACTGACACCCACCACCGAGGGAAAAGCTTGGCTCCTAGGGAGCGGTACCCCCCACCTCCCCCAGCTGGGGATCCCCTCCCTCTGCAGGCAGAACCCACTCTGCGGGGGGCGGGAGGGGGGCTCAGCACACTCTCCAGGATTTGTTCAGCCTCCCTGCAAATGTCCCCAGAGCGTCCCTAGGTGAGTCACCCCCAAAGCAAAGGTCCAAACATCAGCCAGGACAATGACACCAGAAGAGACCAGATGGGCTAGTCACATACCAAGTCCCGAGGCAGCCGCAGGACCAGGCACCGGGTGTCCTGATTGTCTCACTATGGAGTGAGGGGCAGGGGTCCCTGCTGTCCCGCCCCACACCTATGCCCTCTGCTCCAGAGAAACCCTCCGCCCCTCCCTCCCTGGCTCACAGCCGCCACCTGGACAGGTCTGCTCCGCGCAGCTCTAGCCAGGCCTCCCGCATGCTGCCTGCTTCCGGCCGGCCCCACACAGGCCTGGCCCGGCCCACGGGTCCTCTCCTGTGAGCTCCCAGTCCAACCCATGCATGGCCTCCCAGCCGCCCTTATCTCCAGGCCCAGTCTGACCCCACATGTTCTTTCCTTCCATCCTCAGCGAGTGCTGAGTCTGTGAATAAAGCCACGTGACTAGTGGGCGCAACAGGGCCTTCTTCCCTGTGTGGATCCAGGGCCTGGTCTCAACCCGGGGCAGAACGGGACAGGGAGGGCCCAAGAATCGAGGACTGTGAGCCACTGTCCTGGGGCGGCGGGGGGTCCCAGAAGGGGCAGCACTGAGTGGCTGGATCTCCTGACACCTGTGGGCCCCAGCACCCCGGAGTCCCCGGCTCAGGTGAGTGGGGCTGTAATGGGCAGGCCTGGATACCGGAAGTAGGGAGGCCAGGTGGAAGATATTGCCCTTGCCCGTAGCCCAGCATATTTTCTAACAGCTCTGCCGTATGTGGCTGTTCCAGGGGCCCCTTATACCCGGGGAGAGCGGAATGGCTCCAAGGCCCCATTTACAGACGGGGACACGAAGGCCCGGTGACCCAGGAGGACTCTTTAGGGTTCCCCTACAAAGCAACACTCAGGCTTCCAGATAATTCACAGCCTCCTGACCCCTGGACTACAGAGATGGGGTGCCAGGCCAAAGCACTGCACAAAGGTGACCCTCAGACCAGGTTCTAAGGCATTTCATTGGTGAGAGGAGCCCTAAAGCCTAAAGTAAAGGAAGCTCAGACCGGTTAGTCCCACAGCATAGAGCAGTGATTCTCAAAGTCTGGTTACCATTGGGAGTCCTCAAGCCCACCCTTAGGTTCAAGGATTCACTAGAAAGGCAACCAGAACTCAGCAAAGCCGTCACGCTCATGGTTATATTTTATTACAGTAAAAGAATATAAATTAGGGACACCTCACTGGCTCAGTTGGAGAAGCATTCGGCTCTTGATCTCGGTGTTGTGAGTTCGAGTCCCACATGGGCAATACAGATTACTTACAATCTTTAAAAAAAAAAAAAAGGATATAAATTAAAATCGGCAAGGGGCGGCTGGGTGGCTCAATCGGTTAAGCATCCGACTTCGGCTCAAGTCATGATCTCACGATTCGTGAGTTTGAGCCCCGTGTCAGGCTCTGTGCTGACAGCCAGCTCAGAGCCTGGAGCCTGCTTCAGATTCCGTACCTCCCTCTCTCTCTGACCCTTCCCTGCTCATGCTGTCTCTCTCTCAGAAATAAATAAAAAATATTTTTTAAAATTTTTAAATAAATACAGAAATTAAAATCGGCAAAAGCACATAGGTCAGAGTCCAAAAGAGACCAGGTCAAACTTCGAGGTGTCCTCTCCCAGTGGAGTCATGGGGATAGCACTTAATTCTCTCCACGTGTGACAACATGCATGAAGTATTGCCTGCCAGAAAGCTTACCTGAGCATTGAAGCCCAGTATTTCTACTCATGTAAGCATGGCTGACCCTAGTTACTTAGTCTCCAGCCCCTGCAGAGGTTAATCTGACACCACAAGGCCCAAAGCCTCTAGAAAAGCAAAGACACACTTATCAAGCAGAATATCCCAAGAGTTTAGGGGTGATCTCCCAGGAGCCAGCTAAGGGCCAAACTGTTCTTTGAAATGGGCAGGGTTTGGACAACCCAGACCCCCTGAGTTCATCCTTGAAGGTACAGTTGTCCTGACCAGTAGCAGTAGTATCACCCAGGATCTTGTTAGAACTAGAGGTTCGCAGGGTCACCCCGGATTTACTGAATCAGAAACTCTAGCCATGTGCTTCATCGAGCCCTCAGGGTGTTCTGATGCAGGCTGAAGTTGGAGGAATGCTAGCCAGAGGAACGAGGTCCTGGGTGGGGTTCAACATTTGCAGAGAGGGAATGGAAGTTCACCTCACACACAGCTGTCGGGACTTCTAGAAGCCTTATTTAAAAAAAAAAAAAAAAAGATTTTTTTAATGTTTATTTATTTTTGAGAGAAAGAGGCAGACAGAATGCGAGTGAGGGAGGGGCAGAGAGAGAAGGAGACGCAGAATCCGAACCAAGCAGGCTCCAGGCTCTGAGCTGTCAGCACAGAGCCCAATGGGGGGCTCGAAGTCACCAGCCACGATATCATGACCTGAGCCGAAGTACGATGTTTAACCCACTGAGCCACCAAGGTGCCCCCCTACCCCAAAGCCTTTGGAAAAGAAGCTGCCAATGCTATGGGCAGGGGCAATCCACAGAAAAGGGAGACAGGACAGGCTGGCCAGGAGCACAGCATCGTGAAGAGTGGCCCCAGGACAATGACCCCAGGCCCCTCTCCCTCCAGCACAGCTTTCTGGGAGTCACCTCTAGATTCTGGGAGTGCCCCACCCTCGCCACTGCTCCCTCATGGCCCTGAACCCCCTTTAGGGTTAAACACCCTGCCCTGTGCTGATGGCACTGGAATGGATGTCCCGGTGGCCGAGAGACCCAGGAAGCCAAGGGGTGTTGGGAAAGCACTAGAATCAGATTGGCCTAGAGCCCCCACTGGGAGCCAAGAGTGGGGGGTGGGAAGCAGAGCTGGTATTCACACCAAGAACGGGGCTAGCAGTTCACACTCCGTCCCTGGCCCCAGGCACAGGTCCCACCTGCCCAAGCCCCCATCCCAACACAGCCACCCGCAAGCCTCTTATTTTTAGTGCCCTCACCTCTGCAAGGGGAATGGGTTCCTCGCTGAAGAGTGAAGAGGATGAGACAGATGAACAGGAAAGCACCTCCATGGCTCTGTGAGCGGCGTTACCACAGGACGAGGCTGTTCTCAGGTAAAGGCCAGAAACCAAGTGGTTCCAGACCCACACCTTTCCCTCCACCTGCAGCGGGGGCTTCAGAGTCCAGAGTCCCTTCCCCCACCCCACCCCACAGCCAGAGGGGAAGAAACACGGCTTGAGGGAAGAAGTAGCAGGGGCCAAGCCTGGGTCGGAGGAGGGCATGCAATCCCCGAAGACATCATCCCAGGGCCCTGCAAGCCCCTGCAGCAGGATTCCTTCAGACCCAGCTGCCAGGAGGTGGAGGAAATGGCTCGAGTCTGACAGGAGGCTCAGTGGCTGGACATGGCATCAGTCCACCCCAAACACCGCACACAGACACACACACACACACACACACACACACAGACACACACACACACACACACACACACACACACACACACACACACACACACACATACCACGGAGGGAGTCCTTCTTGGCCCCAGAAACAAGGCTGTCATATGTGAACGGGAAGCAGAGAAAGAATGAGGTGGCTCTGTGAATGTCACCTCCTCCCCTACCAGGTTGGAGTGGGCCCGGGAAAGGGCACTGGTCAGGACTCTCTCCTTGGGGGCTGCCCCCTCCTGCCCTTCGCACCCTGCCATTGTGGTACTTTGGCGCCATCTGCTGGCCACTCAGAGAATAGCCCTGCCGAGAATCACGGCGCTTAGAACCTGCCTGGCTGCTTCCAGAGAACAGGACCACGGGGCAAATGATAGAGGAGATGGTCTTGGCCACCTTTGCAACTGTCCCCACACCTCGGCAGGAAGCCAGGGCCCCGGGAGGATCACTTCGCTTGGCTGTCACGCTAAACCTGTTGAGGCAGGCCCGACCTCTCTCCTATATGCCAGCTTCACCGGACAAGTAGACTTGGCATCTGGACAACCCCACATTCTCCAAGTGCCCTTCGAAATCCTCAGTTTCCTTCCTCGCAGGCTGGCTCTGATTTTACAGAACAGCTGCAGACCCAACCAGACATTCAGGCAGTTACCTGCTCACCTTTATAGCACAAAAGCCTTTTGAATGCCAGGTGCCCCACACCAGCCTCAAGCTCCAAAGACTTTGAGGTGATGTCTTTGTTCTCAGCACCCTTGCAACACGCACAAACTGCTCAACTCCAGGAATCTGACTATCACACAAAATAGGCCTGAAAATTACTGTCACTCTTCCATCTGGCCCCTGTTCTTCCTTCACCCCAATTCCTGGGGTTCCTGGCCATCACCATGCACTCAGCGCTCCATCCAGAAATCTAGGAATCATCTTGGACTCCTCCTTTTCATTCCCTGTACCCACTTGGTCAGTCCACCTCCTGAATAGTTCTCAAATTCATCCAGTGCTCTCCATCCCCACTGTCAGCATCCTAGTGCAAGGCCCCTTAATGCAGGGGTTAACAAACTTTCTCTACAAAGGGCCAGATAGTAAATGTTTTAGGCTCTGTGGACCAAGAAGCAAAATTAAGAACATTATGTAGGTACTTATGTATTATAGTCTCTGTCACAGCTACTCAATTTTTCCATTGTTAGGCAAAAGCAGCCATAACCAATACATAAGCAAATGAACATGGCTGTGTTCCAATAAAACTTTATTTAAATTCCACTGAGATTTGAATTGCATCTAATGTTCATGTGTCACAAAATATTATTCCTCATTTGATTTTTTAAATCTTTTTTTCACCATTTAAAAATGCAAAACCCGTTCTTAACTTACAATGGGCACAAAAACAGGCCAACCAGCTGTAATTTGCCAACCCCCGACTCAATTGATCTCATTCCCATTCATCCTCCATGCTTCGGCCAAAATGATTTTGCCAAAATATAGAATTGATGCTGCCAATCCCTTGCTGACAACCAGCCAATAGCTTGAGATAAAAATGCAAGCCCCTCGGGGCGCCTGGGTGGCTTAGTCGGTTGAGCGTCCGACTTTCGCTTAGGTCATGATCTCGCGGTTCATGGGTTCGAGCCCCGCGTCGGGCTCTGTGCTGACTGCCAGCTCAGAGCCTGGAGCCTGTTTCAGTCTGTGACTCTCTCTCTCTGACCCTCCCCTGCTCACGCTGTCTCTCTCTCTCTCTCAGAAATAAATAAAACATTAAAAAAAAAAAAAAAAAAAAGCAAGCCCCTCAGCCTCCAAAAGCCTTCCATTCAGTGCTTCTTCAGTCTCTTTGTGACCCCTCACCTCCTAGACCCTACACAGCCCCTGAAATTCTCCTGGTCCTCACACAGACCCCAAGCCCACTCATTCCTGCTTTTCACTCCCTCCAGTTTCTCTGCTTGGAATTTTCTTGCCCCACTAAAAAGGGAAAGGTTCTGTTTCCTTTACATTCTACTCACAAAATTTCTGACACCAAATGTGTGGGATTTTTCCTTCCTGCACCAGCCAATTCTCCAACATTAGCCAGGCGTCCAACAATTGATTCTTCTTTTTTTAAGCCTGTTTACTTATTTTGAGAGAGAGTGCGCATGCAGAGGAGGGAGAGAGAGGAAGAGAGAACCTCAAGCAAGCTCCACACCATCAGCACAGAGCCCAACACAGAGCTCAAACTCACAAACTGTGAGATCATGACCTGAGCCGAAACCAAGGGTCGGACGTTCAATCAACTGACCCACCCAGGTGCCCCCCCAACAACTGATTCTGACACTACCTGTAGTTAACATCCGATCTCACCGGTGAAGGGCTCAGTGCTATGAGACTCCCCCCTCGTCAGATGCCAACCTCAAATAGTGGGTCCTGAGGTTACCCACACTGATGTCCGATTTGGCTACAAATTGGGAATCCCCACAACTCCCTCCTCAGGCTCAATATTCTTGGTTTTTTGTTCAATAATTTGTTCACACACAAAAAAAAAAATTGTTCACAGAGGTCAGACAAATACATTTACTGGTTATGTAATAACTAAAAGAGAATGAACCGATGAACAGCGAGGTCCTAAAGGGTCCTGAGTGCAGGGGCTTCTATTCCCATGGAGGTGGAGTGTACCACCCAGCCAGCACATGAATGTGTTTACCAGCTGGGAAGCCCTCTTGGACCACATACTGTAGGGATTTTGATGGAGGCTTCATCATGTAGTTGTGATCGATTATTAATCCAATCTCCAGCTCTTCTCCTCCCCAGAGGATAAGACAGGCACAGAAAGTTCTAAGCTTCTAAGCCCCCACCCTGAGACTATCCAGGAGTCTATCAAGAGTCATCGCATTAGAAATCGCCCAGGAAATTCTAAGGGATTTAGGAGTTGTGTGTCAGGAACCAGGATCAAAGACCAAATACTAAGAATAAAGATGCTCCTAATGTCCCTATCACTCGGGAAACCACAGAGAAGTTTGGGAGGAAGGCCAAGAGTGTAGGAGCCACAGTTGGTGAATTGGAACAAATCATTTCATTATTCCAAGGGTCAGTTTCCTCATCTATAAAAGGGAGATGATCGTGTTGGGCCTGTCACATATTAAGCACTCAATAAACATTCCATTCCTTCTCCACGCCCCATGGTCTCACTTCCCTTTCCCACACTCCTCTGCCTCTGCCCAGCCAAATCCAGGGGTTTGGAACGTGAGACCATGGCCCCTTAGGATCAGTAAAGTCCCAGGCACATTGCAATACAGTGGACAATAAGTGACCATTCTTACATGTTTGCTGCCGTAGACACCTGGGAACTAGACAGGAAGCCCATCAGCTTCTCTGACTCCCATCAGTATTCTCCCTGCTCTGACATGCAGATGACACTCTTTTTGGATCTTGAAACATCCCTCAAGATGGATGTCATTGTCTCTATCTGTGATTTAATAAGAAATACATATTTGGTCTTTGTCCCCAGCCCCTGGGCAATAGGTGTGAGAAGAGTATCTTTTGCTATTCACAGGCCCCTTTCGGCCCTACCTGAGTTTATGCCAATGATATAACTCTTGGGGTGGAGGGACCCTAAAGAGCTGGACCCTAGAGCATTTGCCAAAGGAACCAATCCCTGAATAGAGGTCTCAGCCCCACCCCTGACCTCAGGGAATGGAGAAGAGCTGGAGTTCATTATAATCACTAATGGCCGAGGACTTGACCCATGTCATGCCTTCATGATGGCACCTCCATAAAATCCCCTAAATGACAGAGAACAGAGAGCATGCAGGTCCATGAACACATCAAGGTGTGGGAAGGACATCGCTAGAGAGAGCATGGGATCTCCATATGCACCTTCCCTTCCCCCAACTTTGCCCCGTGCATCTCTTCTAGTTAGCTGTTCCTGAATTGTACCCTTTATAATAATAAACTGTTAATAGTAAGAAAAGCACTGTACTGAGTTCCGTGAGTCATCCTAGAAAATTCTCGAACTTGAGGAGGATGTCAGGGGAACCCTTTGAATTGATAATACCTGGCCAGAAATTCCAGTGACAACCTGAGCCTTGCAACTGGCATCTCAAATGAAGGACAGTCTTGTGGGAATGAGCCCTCGACCTGTGGGATCTGATGTGGACTCCAGTAGATGGTGCCAGAATTGAATTGAACCGAATGAATTGAATTGAATTGTAGGAGAATTGGTTGGCGTGAAAAAGGAAGGAAGGAAGGAAGGAGGGGAGGGAGGAAGGAAACGCATTTGGTGTCACAGTGTTGTGAGGAAACTGAGTCTAAACTGAGGGTTAGACAGGGGTGGAGTCACGAGTTCCTCCCCAAATGATCTCTGTGCCCAGGCTCTCTTCTTCACCCTGGCTGCCACCTTGGCTGAGCAACTCATTCCACTTAGCAGTGCCTGCCTCACCATCTCCTCAGCCCCAGGGACCTCCCTCTACCCCAGAGTCCTTAACTGCTGCTTACACTCCCATGTCCTTACTCCCCCCTACCCGAGAACATTCCCGCCCCCCTCCTCCCGCCCCTAGCCATCATCCTTCCTCCCCTGAGAAGCCATGACATCCGTGATCCTTGTACTCGCCCTCAGTCAACTCCCTGGCCTTATTCCCAAAGGCGCTCTTAGCTCTCACCCCTCCTCACGGCCGCTACCCTCCATACTCACAATGTATCCTTACCTCCCCTGTGTTCATTTGAATGAAACAACACTCTCCAAATCCTTGTTTAATAAAACCTTGTGGGGGGGATTATTTCACCCCCCGCACGTGGGAGGAGAGGGAGCCAACGCTCCCCCTCTGGCTTAACAAAAAACTCACAGGTATTTATACCTGCTAGAAAACAGAGATGTGAATTTAAATATTATTGCCAGGGCAACCCATTACTAAGGAAGACAAGCAATCAGAATCGCAAGATTTTAAAAGTTAAAGGTGACTCTCCCAGGACAAAGCAACTTCCTCTTAAATGTGATTGTCTGACAAGATTCCCTTGTTAGAAATAACATTTGTGAGGCTGGTTTTATGATTCAGGGAAGAATCTGCTTTCATTTCCATGGCCTCAAGAAAAAAAGGAACATTTTCTCCTTATATAGAAGTGGGGATTTTTTATTGTTTTTGGGGGGGTTGGGGGTTTTAGGGGATTTTTTAATGGTTTTTTTTGGGGGGGGTTGTCAACACCAGTTAGAGGGATCTGGAATTTTTAAGACCGAGTGCTGGAATTCCATTAGTTAGCACCAAAAGAAACAAAGGCAGGTCTGAAGCGGGTTGTTCACAACGCCCAGCCATCCGTCTACGTTTCCTTCAAACAGTGGCTTTACCATTTGCCTACATCAGGCAAATGTCCAACTTAAGTGTGCATGAGTCACTTGGAATCTAAAATGCAAATTCAGGGGCACTTTGGTGTCTGTCGGTTGCTTTCAACTCAGGTCACGATCTCACAGATTTGTGAGTTCAAGCCCTGCATCAGGCTCTGCGCTGAGAGCATGGAGCCTGCTTGGGATTCTGTGTCTCCCTCTCTCTCTCTGCACCCCCCCCAAAATAAATAAATAAATAAATATTTTGAAAATAGAAAATTTATTCATTTTAAGAGAGAGAGAGAGAGAGAGAGAGAATCCCAAGCAGGTTCCACAGTCCCAGCACCGAGCCTGACATGGGGCTCGAACTCACAAACCATGAGACCATGACCTGAGGTGAAAACAAGAGTTGGACACTTAACTGACTGAACCATGCAGGTGACCCATCAAAATAAATAGCTGTGTTTGTTTGTTTGTTGTTGTTGTTTGAATGCAGGTTCAGGGGCACCTGGGTGGCTCAGTGGGTGAAGCATCAGACTTCCAGCTCAGGTCATGATCTCATCGTTCGCAGGTTCGAGCCCCGCGTCGGGCTTTGTGCTGACTGCCAGCTCAGAGCCTGGAGCCTGCTTCAGATTCTGTGTCTCCCTCTCTCTCTGACTCTCCCCTGCTCTCGCTGTCCCTCTCTCTCTCTCAGAAATAAATAAAACATTTAAAAAAATTTAATAAATAAGTAAACATTAATAAATAAATAAATGAGTGAATGAATGACTGAATGAATGAATGAATGCAGGTTCAGATTATGATTCCAAAGGTCTGGGGTGAGGCCTGAGACCGTGCATGCCTAACACGCAGGTGCTGCGCTTACCATTCGTCCCCAGATCCTGAATGGGAGGATCCTGGATGTTTATTCACGCTTTCTCCCCTCTCCTCAAACCTCTACCCCCACCCCCAGGCCCCCCAGTTCTCACTCTCAGCAGATGACCTCATTTCCTGTTTTACTGAGAAAATAAGCCATCTGTGGGCAGAATTCCACAAGCTCCGGCCACACCTACCCAGCAGTTCTATACTCGTCCTGTCCTGTGTCTCCCTGTGTCTCCTTGTGTCTCCCTGTGTCTCCCTGTGTCTCCCATATGCTGCTGCTGCATCTCCAGCCGGGTTCCCCGTCCTTACCCTAGACCCCGTCCCCTCTCCCTCCCGCAGAGACACCCACCCGGCAAGGTGCTGTCTCTCTCCTCTCTCTGGCACTTCCCCCTCCACTTAAGCAAAAGTGCTGTCCCTGTTCCCATCTGAAAGGCACCAGAGACTTCAGGTCTCTTCTTCCTCCAGCTTCTGCCTCATTTCTCTCCCTTTCTGAGCAGCTCTGCTTTTTCTAGGCACTGACTCCAGCCTGTCTCCTCTGCCCCCCCTAAGCGCCCGCCGGTTGGCTCTTGCACGCCGGTTGGCTCTTGCCCCAGCCGCAACCAAAACTGCCTTGTCAAGGTCAAGGTCACCAAAGACCTCCATGCGGTTAAATACCCCCCTCCCCCACCAGCAGCATTTGCCTGTCACCTTGGTCTCCATGGCGCACACTCCCACCCACCTCACTGACCCTCTGACCTGTGAAGGGCTGGCTCCACTTCTCTTCCCTCTCTACGCTTACCCCGCCAGCCCCCTCCGGTCATTCTGTGGCTCTAAAAGCCAATCGTACACTCAACTCCCAGGTTCAAGTCCCCAGCCCAGGTGGTGGCACCAATGCTAGACCAGTATGTCCTGCCAACATCTTGACCTTTCCATCCAGGTGTCTGTGAGCTCTCAGAGGAGATGAGGCCCAAACTGAGCTGCTGATTTCTCTCTTCTTTAAAAAAAAAAAAAAATCATATTTATTTATTTATTTTAAATTTTTTTTTTAAATGTTTTATTTATTTCTAGGAGAGAGAGAGAAACATCGTGAGCAGGGGAGGGTCAGAGACAGAGGGAGTAACAGACTGAAACGGGCTCCAGGCTCTGAGCTGGCAGTTAGCACAGAGCCTGACGCGGGGCTCGAACCCACGAACTGCGAGATCATGACCTGAGCGAAAGTCGGACGCTTAACCGACTAAGCCACCCAGGAGCCCCATATTTATTTATTTTTGAGAGAGAGAAAGAGCACAAGCAGGGAAGAGGCAAAGAGAGGGGAACAGAGGATCTGAAGCAGGTTCTGTGCTTACAGCAGTAAGTCCTATGCGGGACTTGAACCCATGAACCGCGAGATCATGACCTGAGCCCAAGTCGGACGCTCAACCGGCTGAGCCACCCAGGTGCCCCTCATTTCCCCCTATTAAACCCATTCCGGGGCGCCTGGGTGGCTCAGTCGGTTGAGCGTCCGACTTGGGCTCAGGTCATGATCTCACGGTTCGTGGGTTCGAGCCCCGCATCAGGCTCTGTGCTGACAGCTAGCTCAGAGCCGGGAGGCTGCTTTGGATTCTGTGTCTCTCCCCCTCTCGGACCCTCCCTTGCTCATGCTGTCTCTCTCTCTCTCAGAAATAAATCAAACATTTAAAAAAAATTTTTAGGGGCGCCCGGGTGGCTTAGTCGGTTAAGCGTTCGACTTTCGCTCAGGTCATGATCTCGCGGTTCGTGGGTTCGAGCCCCGCGTCGGGCTCTGTGCTGACTGCCAGCTCGGAGCCTGGAGCCTGTTTCAGTCTGTGACTCCCTCTCTCTCTGACCCTCCCCTGCTCACGCTGTCTCTCTCTCTCCTAGAAATAAATAAGAAAAATTTAAAAAAATTTTTTTTAATTTTTTAAATAAATTAATCAATTAAATAAATAAACCCGTTCCTCCGGCAGTCTTCTCCACCTCAGTAAAGGCAAATCCAGCCTCCCAACAGCTCCAGCCAAAACCTTATAATTGATCATCCTCGATTCTTCTCTACCTAGCCCCCTCCCCAGGCTGATCAGCCCCCCTGTTGTGAACTGGGAGTGTCCTCAGTGCAGGCACGGCACCTCCACTCTGGAGTTCAGCATCACCCACCAGCCCAGAGATTCGTGTCCAACCGCACGCGTTTTGGCAGCATATGCCCTCTGGGAGCAGCCTCCCCGGCTGTTCCAGTTAAAAGGCAATTGTACTTCCGGCTGCTTGGCACTTGCTTCCTGCCCACTTTCCAAGTCTGGTCCTGCCCCTCCTGGCAGTTCCTGATGGCCTTTCAATAAATTCTTTTGTTGCCTAAGAAAACCAGGAACTCCGACCGATAACTATTGAGAAGCCTGTAGGAATCCCTTCCTACCCTTACAATTAGAAAACTTCGCTTCTCCGTCATCCCCTGAAGTGCTCCGGAGAAGACCGCCAGAAGGCGGCCAGAGATGCCACCAAACTGAAGGCCAGTTGGGACAGGTCTGCTCTGGCGGACGCAAACCTGGTCTCCTCTTCGTGCCTCCCTGTCTGCACCCCCAGCGCTCTGCTCCCTTCTCCGGGTCCCTCCTCCATGTCGTTGCTGCAAATGGCGCCAGGCCTCGGGTATCCAAGCTCTCCCTTCTGCCCTTCTCAGCCCGCAAGCTCACCAGGGCATCCTTCACGCTCTTAAGATGCAACCCCACCTCCCTTTTCTGAGCTGCAGACCGCCCCCTGCTGGAAACTTCCATCTGTGCCGACAGCTCAGAGCCTGGAGCCTGTTTGGAATCTGTGACTCCTTCTCTCTCTCCCCTCCTCCACTCACGCTCTGCCTCTCTTTGTCTCTCAAAAAATAAATGTTAAAAAAAAAATTTTAATAAAAATAAAAACCAACTCCTAGGCTCACCCTTTCGAGATTCTGATTCAGTGGATGTTGAATGTGAGAGATTTTCCCAGAGGATTCTGGATGAGGGTGGGGACCACACATCCTCATACGGGGCAGAGTATAGACAACTTTGAGCTTCAGCCTCTGACTGGCTCTCACCATTTCCAAATGAGTACCATGTTGTCTGGTCCTCACATGCACTGCACTCTCTTTTTTTTTTTTTTTTTTTTTATTAATGTTTTATTTATTTCTAGGAGAGAGAGAGACAGCGTGAGCAGGGGATGGTCAGAGAGAGAGGGAGTCACAGACTGAAACAGACTCCAGGCTCTGAGCTGGCAGTCAGCACAGAGCCCGACGCGGGGCTCAAACCCACGAACCGCAAGATCATGACCTAAGCGAAAGTCGGACGCTCAACCGACTAAGCCACCCAGGCGCCCCGCACTGCACTCTCTTAACTGAGTGGCTATACATAATGTCCCCTCTGCCCGGTGACCCTGTCCCTCAAGTGTGTCACACAAATGCTTACTGGTGCCTCTGTCTCAGCTCAAATGAAGACTTCAAGAAGCTTTTCCCGATCTCCCCTGGGTTAAACTCTCTGTCCTCCATGGAGCCTAGTTCGCTGCGGACTGAGAGGGGCCCTTTGCTTCAGAGCCCTTGGCCTCCTCTGTCGACCAGATCCACGCCATCCTCAAGTGTACATTACGGTGACTTCAAAGAAAACAAAAAGGGAAATCTTGTTAAATCAACGATCTCACTTAAAAGTGTTCTTAACCTTTAAGAACTAGCCCCCGGTGCTTAAAATCCCAAACATTTGGTCCTTTGTGGAGGCTGGGAGCCATGTGAAGCAAGGGTCCTGTTCACCTTGACTCCAGGAAGTACAAGGAGCAGAGCAGGAATCAATACTTGTATGAAATGAAGGAAGCAGGGGCTCCCGGGTGGCTCAGTCGGTTAAGCGTCCGACTTCAGCTCAGGTCATGATCTCACGGTTCGTGGGTTCAAGCCCCGTGTCAGACTCTGTGCTGACAGCTCAGAGCCTGGAGTCTGTTTCAGATTCTGTGTCTCCCTCTCTTTCTGACCCTTCCCTGTCTGAGCTGTCTCTCTCTCTCAGAAATAAATAAAACATTAAATAAATAAATAAATAAATAAATAAATAAATAAATAAATAAATAAATAAAAGGAAGGAAACAGCAGAGGCTCCTCTAACTCTGGCTCCCTCTACCTCGGGGGAGCCCTGCTGGCAGCTCAGACTGCCCTTGGGAAAGGCATTCTGGCCGCCTGCCTCAGTTATGATAATGGGCTGAGGGTCCCTCCTGCATAGGGCTGTTGAGGGGCTAAGGAGACAGCTTCTGCAACCACATCTGCCTCTGTTTCCTTCCTTCTTTAACATGGGAAGTAGAAGCTGAGGCCCTTAACGGTACAGCTTGCAGATTCCGAGGACCCACACATTGACCTTCTCATCTGCTCTCCGACAGCACACGGGTTTGGGCCTTACCAGGAAGGACCTCACCCAGTATCTTGGGAGTTTTAGTGGTTGCATTTAATTTTTGGTTTATTTATTTACTATTTTAAAATCAGATATGGAGAGGGGCACCTGGGTGGCTCAGTCGGCTGAGCGTCGGACTTCGGCTCAGGTCATGATTTCACAGTTTGTGAATTCAAGCCTCGCATCAGGCTCTCTGTTGTCAGTGCAGAACCCACTTCAGATCCCCTCTCTCTGCCCCTCCCCTGTGTGCACCCTCTCATAAATAAATAAATAAATAAATAAATAAATAGATAGATAGATAGATAGATAAATAAATCATGCTATGGAGGGAGGGAGCTAGTATTTGGTAGGTATAGCCTCAGTTTGGGAAGATGAAAACGTTCTGAGTGGGGATGGTGGGGATGGTTGGACACCAATGAGAATATACTTTTTTTTCATTTATTTTTTTTCTTTTTGAAAGATTATGAGTGGGGGGAGGGGCAGAGAGAGGGAGAGAATCCCAAGCAGGCTCTGTGCTGTCAGCAAGGAGCCCCACGTAGGGCTCGAACTCACAAACCGTGAGATCATGACCTGAGCCGAAATCAAGAGTGGGACACTTGACCAACTGAGCCCCCCGGGTGCCCCACAGTGCAAATATACTTAATGCCACAGAACTCCACCCAAAACCAGTTAACATGGTAGAGTTTATGATATGTATACAATTAAACCTGCAGTCTTCTCCACCTTGGTAAAGGCAAATCCAGACTTCCAGCTGCTCTGGACAAAAACCTTATAATCATCCTGACTCGTCTATAACTAGGCCCCTCCAAGCTTACAAGCACCTCTGTATGAACTAGGAAAGGCCTTTTTAAAAAGTGAAAGTTGAGGGGCGCCTGGGTGGCTTAGTCGGTTAAGCTTCTGACTTTCGCTTAGGTCATGATCTCACAGTTCTTGGGTTCGAGCCCCGCATCGGGTTCTGTGCTGACTGCCAGCCCAGAGCCTGGAGCCTGTTTCAGAGTCTGTGACTCCCTCTCTCTCTGACCCTCCCCTGCTCACGCTGTCTCTCTCTCTGTCTCCTAGAAATAAATAAAAATATTTTTTTTAAAAAAAGTGAAAGTTGGGGCACCTGGGTAGCTCAGTCAGTAAAATGTCTTATATCAGGTCATAATCTCATGTTCATGGCTTCAAGCCCCACATTGGGCTCTGCGCTGAGAGTGCAAACCTTGCTTGGGATTCTCTCTCTCACTTCCTCTTTGCCCTTCCCCCACTCACACTCTCTCTCTCTCTCTCAAAATAAATAATGTTGAAAAAAATAAAAGGCACCATTTTAAAAAAAAATGAAAGATGGGGGTCGCGCCTGGGTGGCTCAGTTGGTTAAGCGTCCAACTTCAGCTCAGGTCATGATCTTGCAGTTCGTGAGTTTAACCCCTGTGTCAGGTTCTGTGCTGACAGCTCAGAGCCTGGAGCTGCTTCAGATTCTGTGTCTGCCTCTGTCTCTGCCTCTTCCGTGCTTGCACTTTGTCTCTCAGTCTCTCTCAAAAATAAATATACATTTAAAATTTTTAAATAAATAATTAATTAAAAAAATTTTTTTAAAGTGAAAGTCGGACACCTGGCAGGCTCAGTTGGTAGGTGTGGATATATTCCACAGTGGATGTAGAGATGACTTAAAAATTTTTTAAAGATGACTTTTAAAAACTTAGGGGCACCTAGGTGGCTCAGTCGGTTAAGCGTCTAACTTTGGCTCAGGTCATGATCTCACTGGTGGTGAGCTTGAGCCCCGCATCAGGCTCTGTGCTGACAGCTCAGAGCCTTGCACCTGCTTAGGATGGATTCTGTCTCCCTCTCTCTCTGCCCCTCCTCTGCTCACGTTCTGTCTCTCTCTCTCTCTCTGTCTTTCTCTCTCAAAAATAAATGTTTAAAAAAATTTTTTTATAAAATAAAATAAAAATTTTTAATTTGAAAAATGTGAAAAGTCTACAGTAATTTAGTTACAAAGCATGAGGGGCGCCCGGGTGGCTCAGTTAAGCTAAGCATCTGACTTCAGCTCAGGTCATGATCTCACGGTCAGTGAGTTTGAGCCCCACTCGAGCTCTATGCTGACAGCTCAGAGCCTGGAGCCTGCTTCTGTGTCTCCCTCCCTCTCTCTGCCCCTCCCCCGCTCATGCTCTGTCTCTATGTCTCTTAAAAGGAAATAAAAGTTAAAAAAATTTTAAAGAAAAACGAAAAAACAAAGCATGAAATGAGGATGAGACTCTGTCTGTAGGGACTGTAGGGACGGCCATGATATCAACTGGGTCGGAGGGGAGGCAGAGCAGATGTAAAACGGGAAGGGGGGGAGGGGGGGGCTGTAGCTGGCACCCTGGGAAAGAACCAAGGAGAGCCCAGATCAGACAAGAGTCAGAATGTGCAGGGCGTGTCTTCTCAGGAACTGCGCCCGGGCACCTGAGCACATGGCCGCGCAGCCCTTGGCACAGGTGAGGGGCTAGAGAAATCACATGAGCAAACAAGAGCTGGGCCTTAACTGGGCCATCTAGTCTCTTGACCTGTCCCCTCTACCAAGACCCCCTTAGAGGCCCAGGCCCCACCCACGCCCCATGGTGCAGAAACCAGTGTTCTTTCCCATAAGAAAGCTGTTGGTGGGGGCAGACTTCACCCCAGGGTCCATGAGGCCAATCTGGACCCAAACACCTCTTACCACCACCACTGCTGTGAATCCGCTAAGTCTACTGAGCTGCAGCCATTAACAGCCACCCTGGCTGGTGTCTCTGCAAGCGGGACAGCCAGGGAGTTGGCCAAAACCCACCATGCTGCTCACAGCCCTCCCACTCCCTCCCGTCCCTCTCCCTCTGACTTAAGTCTTACCTTCCAAGTCCGGCCTTTGCCCTCCTGGGTAGTGATCTCTAGGTTCCCTGGAATGTCCTGACGGGGGGAGTGTCTGTCTGGGGACTTCAGACATCTGTCTGTCTAACAGTGTGATTTGTAAGGAGTGTTTTGCGACACATGACCTCTGGGGCAAGTGGAGTAAAGGTCAGGCATGTGGGCAGTTATCTGAGTGACACTCAAGAACTCTGGACACCAAGGCTCTGGGCGAGCTTTCCTGCTTGGCCACACTGTGTGTTACAAACCAGGGGGAGGTCTGAGGCCCAGGACCCCACTGGGAGGAGACAATCTACAGGAAGCTTCACGCTGGGAGCCCCCCTCCCCCGCCCGCCTGTCCCCCCTCCCCCCCCATTCCACCCTACGCAACCTGTCCTTTGGTTGAACGTGTATCCTTCTGTTAAAAACACTGTAATCTTGGGGAGCCTGGGTGGTTCAGTCGGCTGAGCGTCCAACTTCGGCTCAGGTCATGAGCTCACGGTTCGGGGGTTCGAGCCCCGCATCGGGCTCTGTGCTGACAGCTTGCTCAGAACCTAGAGCCTGCTTCAGATTCTGCGTCTCCCTCTCTCTCTGCCCCTCCCCCATTCGTGCTCTGTCTCTATCGCTCAAAAATAAATAAATGTGCGGGGGCGGGGGGGTAATCCCATTGTAATCTGAGGGCACCTGGGTGGCTCAGTTAGTTAATCGTCCACGGAGCCTTGATGTCAGCTCAGGTCATGATCTCACAGTTCATGAGTTTGAGACTCACGTTGGGCTCAGTGCTGATAGAGTGGACCCTGCTTGGGATGCTGTCTCTCCCGCCCTCTCCCGCCTCTCTCTGCTGCTCACACACACACACACACACACACACACGCTCTCTCTCAAAATAAACTTAAAATCACACAGGCACTGTGATGTTAGTGCTTTTCTGAGTTGTGTTGGTCATGCTACTATTAGATGCTGAGGATGGGTTCAGAGACCTGAGCTTGCAGCTGGTGTCTGAAGTGAGGGCAGTCTCATGGGGACTGTGCCCTCAAACTGCGCAGCTTCCCAAATTCTTTACACTGGCTTTGTGACCACCGTACTCTGACCTTCATGATCTGCCCAACCCCTGCCAGCCGGGCCTCACCCCCCATCCTCTCCCCCTCAAGTAAAGCATGCTCCCCCTAAGGCACTGAAGAGTCCCCTTCCCCAGGTATCTGGCAAATGAACCCCCTTCTTTACTTCAGGCCTTTCAATCCCATGGCACCGCCTTGGTGAGGTCTCCCCCCTGTCCCCCCCAAGCTCCCTCCACCCCAGCCCCTACCTCTCTTCCTGCCTTTGTCCTCTGGGAACATTATCACTATATCCACAGCACTCAAAATTGTATTCCCCTTATTTCCTCTCCATTCCCTCACCAAATTAGAAGCCTTATAAGACCAGAAGAGAAAGATCTTGAACTTTGTCCTCTCCTGTGGCCCCAGGACCTAAAACAATTCCTGGCATGTGCTGGGTGCCCAACAGATTCTTGCTGAATGAATGCCCTCTAGTACCCTTTAGAAGTAGCTCTTCGGAAGCAGGCTGCCCGGCTCCCACTCCTTCTCCCTGAGAGGTCAAGTCTGCAAAAACCAGGAAGCCTGACCACACTTGGCTTGAGACCATTGCTGAGGGGGAGAAGGAAAGACTCAGTAAGGCCGAAGACCTCCAGGAGAGGCCCCTGGCCCGGACCCTAGTCTTGACCCTCATACCTCCTTGTTGTTAGGAGCCTAGAAGGCCCCTCCCTCTCTGGGCTGGAGCAAGTGCATGGAACTCTCTAGCCCTGATCACTGTGTATGTGTGAGCACGCATGGGGGGGGGGAGGGGGGCGAATTCCAGCTGGGACAGAGGAGTAAGGGAAGACAAGACCTCACCAGGCAGGAGCGACTTTTAATTGAAGCCAGAAAACACCTTTGAACTGCAATCTGTGTCCGTAAAAAACAAACAAACAAACAAAAAGAAACCAGGACCCTAAGGGCCTGGGGAGGGGAGGGGAGGGGAGGGAGGGGAGGGGAGGGGAAACGGGTCCCGTTAGGCCACGTAAGGGAAGTGGAGCAACAGCCCCTCGTAGGGCTCCAGGTTTAGGTGCTCCAGCTCGAGAGAGGCACCCTCCTCGCGGCCTGGGTTGGTGCCGAGCAGCAGACTGACCCTGGCTGGCAGGCTGGCCGTGGCCGGCAGCCTGGCTGGCTGGCCGACACCCCCAAAGTTGAGCACCACCAGGAAGCGCTCGTTCTGGTCCCACTGGCGGACGTAGGCAAAGAGGTCAGGCCCCGAGGAGAGGACGTGGAAGTCCCCATGTAGCAGAGAGCGCTCCTTGCCTCGCTGGTCACTCAGTCGCCGGAACAGAGACAGGAGGGAGTTGGGGTCTTCATTCTGGCCCTGTTAAGTGACGGTCACAGCAAGAAAAGATGAAGGACACCCCTGGGCACAGACTCCTACAAGCCACACACACCCCGCCTTGGCTAAGCGGGCCTGGCACACCCCAAAATCCTTACCTTTACAGTCATGTTGGTACCTCCGGGTCCTGAGGTGTCAGGGAAGCCGGATTCATCCCAGGGCATGAGTGGAGCCTTTGCGGGCTGAAAAGCAGGGAAAACAGGATTTGGGAAAGGCCTGGGCCTGCTCTCGCTTCGTCTTCCGTTCCCAGCCCCATCCATGCAGGGCCTCCACCGACCCTGGCCTAACTTCTACTGGACAAGCAAGGCCGGCCCCCACCTCAGCTCCCTGCGCGCCCTGTAGCCATCAGTCTGGAGGGCTTTTGTCCCAGACAGCCACAGGCTGGCTTCCTCACTGCCCTCCAGTCTCGCTAGAATTTCTGTGGCCACACGATGGCAAACTGCCCCCATCCCCTCTTCTCTAGGCCGCTGACACTGCTCTCTTTTGCACAGCACTTAGCAGCACTGGGCATTGTTAATTTTGTTTTAACGTTTACTTATTTTTGAGAGAGAAGCAGAGTGCATGTGGGGGAGCTGCAAAGAGACAGGGAGACACAGAATCCAAAGCAGGCTGCCGGCTCCAAGCTGTGATCACAGAGCCCGACGTGGGGCTCGAACTCACAAACCATGAGATCAGGACCTGAGCCAAAGCCAGACACTTAATCTAGACTGAGCCACCCAGGGGCCCCAGCATTGGGAATCTTTATTCTCTTTGCTTATTATCTAACTTCCCCACCTCCAGCTCTTCTGCGCATTGCTGTGTCCTCTGTGCGTGGCATAAAGGAATTACTCCATAAAACCGTGGAAAACCTGCATGATCAGTTCTGTAAATACCAGCTTGGGTGTCAACCTCTAACCCTGCGGCTAGAGCTAAGTGAGCACCTTCATGCTCTTAGCCCATCTCAGCACTGGCTACCGTGCGTTTCTCTTACTCATATGGGTCCCTCTCTAAACTAGGAGTTGCTGGAGGGCATGAGCCCACCAGAGTACCTACCCACTGCCCACTGCCCACATGAATGAATGAATGAGTGAACTGATGGCTCCCATATGGAACACCTACAAGGTACCAGGCATTGCATTTTCAAATATGCTCTCACTGAATCCTAACTTCCCTCCAAGAAACGCAAGGTCCCAGAAGAGGTGATCAAGACTAGGGCCGTGAAAGAAGTTGCCAGGGCCACTCGGCTACTGCCCAGGCGGCCGACCAGGAGTCAAACGCAGTTCCACCCACGGCTCACATCTACCTGCGGCCAGCCACAGACCCATCATGACGGGGGAACACAACCTCCCACTGCACCAGGGAGGCAGCCAGCCATACCTGGCCAGGCAGGGTAGCTGCCTCCAGGCCAATCTCGTCTCCATAGCTGAAAACCGGGGTCCCTGGCAAGGTGAAGAGCAGCAACTGGTAGAGGCGGAGAAGATGGGCCGGTACGAAGGAAGTCAGGAGCCCCGCCTGAGACACCTGCAGGGATGGATACACTGTGAGCCCCAAAACCTGCCTCTGCCTCCATCTGCCCACACCCTTCCTCTAAAAGGCCTCCTCCCGCCCCTTCTCCCCTGACTATGGTACTCACACTCCAGCTGCACCAGCGACTATCAGTGGCATTCAAATACTGGGAGACCAGGAGTTCTGCATGCTTCCCGGTGGAGATGGAGCCTGACAGGTACGAGCTAGTCAATAACAGGTCCTCAGTGGATCCAAGGAGGCTCAGGATCTGCTGAAGTTCAGAGGACTCGGTCCCCGCGATCAAGAGCCTGTACAGAGCAAGGCAGGGGACAAGGTTGGTTAAGAACAATCAAAGAATGAAGGTGAAGAAGGTTCTTTGGACAGGAAAGCCCCATTTCTGGGGTCCGGCACTCTACTGAGGGGTTCCCACAATGAAGCGGAATTGGCAGGGGAGGTCTGGCACCTACCTGTCTTCGCTGAAGCTCTTGGTAATGTTCTGCCACTCAGCCAACAACAAAGGCGCGTTCTAGAGGGAAAGAAACAAAGTCAAGGACCAGGGAACGCTACCAAGCGTTCCTCTGCTGTCAGCCAGGCTCTGCCTCTCACAGGGAAAGGAACTCACCGTCAAATTCTCCACATTCCGAACCTGGAACCCATCCACACCAGCCTGCAGCCAAAAACTCAGAGCATCCTATAGGGAAGGAGGCAAAAGAACAGAGAAAAAGCCTTCAACACTCTGATGCAAAGGCTTAAAAAAATCCAGCCCATGCTAAACCTTGCCTACCACGCACTACGTATGACCTTGGAAAAGTCACTTGCCTTGACTGGCCTCACTTAACTATCAGCCTTCAGCTCCCTCCAATTCAATTCTACACCATCACTGATTCTTTTTTTTCCTTTTTTTAAACTTTTTAAGTTTATTTACTTATTTTAAGAGAGAGAGTGAGAGAGAGAACACGCACAATCATGGAAGGGGCAGAGACAGAGAGGGAGAGAATCCCAAGGAGGCTTCACACCGTCAAGGCAGAGCCTGATATGGGGCTCAAACTCATGAATGGTGAGGTCATGACCTGAGCCGAAGCCAAGAGTCAGATGCTTCACTGACTGAGCCCTCCAGGTGCCCCTCACCATCACTGATTCTTAATGCTATAGCATTTCACATCTGAATTCCTCCCCATCACAAATCACACGGCTTCTCCTCTGTTACCTATAGAAAAGGCCCAAGAGAAAAAGTATGTTCATAAACATAACTTCATATAGGAGTGCCTGGGTGGCTCAGTCCATTGAGCATTGGACTTTGGCTCCAGTCATGATTTCACGATACGTGGGTTCGAGCCCCGCATCAGGCTCGCTGCTGTCAGTGCAGAGCCCACTTCCGATCCTGTCTCCCCCTCTCTCTGCCCCTCCACCCACTCATGTGCTGTCTCTCTTTTTCTCTCTCTCAAAAATAATAAGACCACAGTCAGAGAGCAGCAGAGGATCCAAAATGCTAGCCAAGATCAGAAGACAAGTGTTCTTACTCTTCTCCCAGTGTCGTGAGGCCTGGGGAGGTGTGCCTAAGACAGCAGGTCTGAACAAGGCCAAAGATGAAAGAGTGAAGTTCAAAGCACAGCCCCAGGGCAGTTTAGATGATTTGAGAAGAGAAGCCAGCTTTGCAAAACAGGCCCAGGCAGGGAACCCCACCCCCAAGGTTCCTTCTTCCCTTTCCATATCTCCTCTCGTCTCGTTTTCACTCAAGGCTACCAGTCCTCAAGCCATTCCATCCGAAAACATCCCCTCATCAATAACTTTTAAGATTTTTTTTTTAAGTAAGCTCTACCAACATCATGGGGCTTGAACCCACAATACTGAGATCAAGAGTCACATGTTCCATTGACTAAGTCAGCCAGGCGACCACCCCCCACAGCCATCAATAACTTTGTTGTTGTTGTTTAATTTGTTTAATGTTTATTTATTTTTGAGAGAGAGAGAGAGACAGCACGAGCTGGGGAGGAGCAGAGAAGGAGATACGGAATCAGAAGCAGGCTCCAGGTTCTGAGCTGTAAGCACAGAGCCCGGCGCAGGGCTCAAACCCACAAACCGTGAGATCATGACCTGAGCGGACCCTTAATCGACTGAGCCACCCAGGCACCCCTACCATCAATAACTTTAAAAGGGTCTTCCTGCAATTAGCCAGGGCTGAACTAGATGACCCCAAGGGTCTTATGGGGAGTAAAGAATTCTTTTTTTTTTTTTTAATATTTTTATTTATTTCTAGGAGAGAGAGAGAGACAGCGTGAGCAGGGGAGGGTCAGAGAGAGAGGGAATCACAGACTCTGAAACAGGCTCCAGGCTCTGACCTGGCAGTCAGCACAGAGCCTGACGAGGGGCTCGAACCCACGAACCGCAAGATCATGACCTAAGCGAAAGTCGGACGCTTAACCGACTAAGCCACCCAGGCGCCCCATGGGAGTAAAGAATTCTACCTCAGAATCCCAGCCACCAGCAAAGGGGCAGGGTCTGCTCCATTGCTGTTCTACTCATTTTAGGCTGACGCCTAACCAACCCCTGGCCAGTGTCCTAGAACCCAGGCATTAGGAGCTTGGGTGACAAAATCCCACTCGCAGCCTGCTGGATATAGCCTTTGAGCTTCTACCTTCACTCAGGGAGAGCAGGTTACAGAAATGAGACTACTTGAGACCTCAAATCGTAACCACATCAAGCCCCTCTGAACCCTGTCAAGCTTCTTCATTGACAGACGAGAGATGAAAGGGACCTTGGGTGGTTACAGAAAAATCTAGAACAAATATCCAAAATACTTGGCTTGGTCCCAGATGCATAAGAAGACCACAATGCTTATGGTTTCAGACTGGGCTCTGCTCCAAAAATACATCAAACAAGAAGTGGGAAACCAGACACGACAGGATTCCCACAGAGAAACGGCTTCCTCTCCCCAAAGGAAGCAAAATCAAACCCAGATCGACATCTGAGAAATTCCTTTCCTGCCACCATTAACCATCAGAGTTGAGGAAACAAAGAAAATGAGTGGCCAGAAAAGGAACAAGCAAAACCAGGGTGCACTGTGGGACTACCCTCTGCCTGTGGGAGGGGCGTGCCAGCCTGGCTCCAAGGAGCAAGGGGCCCCTCAGCTGGAGCCCGGCTAGGTTTGCAGTGCCTGCTGGGAGAATGGACTCGGACCCAGCATCCAGCGCCCACCAGCCACCAGCACCAACACACTGACCTTCATCTTGGCGCTCACAGCGTCAATCTGAGAGGCAAGGAACCATGAGTTCTGGCCCTCATAGTTGGGAGTGAGGTCCAGAATGACCCGGAGGCCTGGAACGATGGAGGAAAAAAGAGAGCTGTGAGCAAGACGTTGGGGTGACGGGAATGGAAGAAATCGACAAATACAAGTGGGTGGACAACCCCTTCTGTTATCACTTGGCACAAAAAGCTTAGATCTGAACCCCAGCAAAACTCACTCCGTTGAAACAAAGATGTGAGTGGAGGGGCTTAAAACCTCATTGAGCAGAACGAAGGCGGTGTAGTCGAGAAGGCTAAGCTCTGGGGCCCTGGGTTCCCCACTCCCAAAGTGAACCCTCTTAAAATAAGACAAGATTCTAGCTGGATATTTTTCTCAAAAGGATCCATTCCTTTACAAGTTTAAAAACCACTGGATCAGCAAAAGCCTATATTTTGCAAACAAGGGCACTGAAGCCCAGAAGATAAGTGAATGCACACACAGCCAAGTTGAAAGTCTCTGAACCACTCGGCAAATTCATTTCAGGCTGAAGCCTAACAAACCGCAGGGAACCTGTACCTGCCTTAGGAAAACTGAGAGCCAGGCAGGAGTAAACCAAACAAAAACCCTATCCTGTCTTTCCTGTGGCCAGGCCAACCCCTTTCCAGAGGCTTCCTCGACAATCCCAGGACACCCACTCTTTTTCTTGGCCGATTGCAAGAGATTTTCAAAATCTTCCTTGGAGCCGAGAGCAGGGTTGATCTGTTCCAAGTTGGTTCCCGCGAGGTCATCCTTCTCATTGTTGTGAATTGGACCCAGCACAAAGCCCTTCACCTTCAGGGTACTCAGGTAATCGAGGTGCCCCTTCAGGCCTGAAATGGGGAGGCAGGTTTAAAGGGTAGCCCCTCTGAGAGGTCCCTGATCGCCCCTATTCTCCCCTCCCTCAGGAAATAAGTGCGGGGGAGCCTCGATCACGAGACTCCGAGGAGCTGATGCAAGGTGCCCGGCGCATTACTTCCGAAACCATCAGCTGCCGGCTTCCGCAGGGTAAGTGAGGACGCTGAGTCAGCCATCCTCGTGGAAGAGGGCGTAGGGGCAGTGTTCTTCAAAGAAAGGAGAAGCTATGTCCCCGAGTCCAGGGTGCCGGCGAGTATAGGGTGGGGTGGACAACCGTCTGCGTCAATCTGGGGACAGGATCGGAGCCGGTGGCCCGATAACCCAGGGTCGCGCCCATAGCTTACCCGCTAGGTCGCCATCCTTTTGGCCCTGGAAGGCCTGCAGGTCACCGATGCGGTAGAGGGCGCCCTTGTGCCACCAGCTCTGCGCGGGTAGCTCGCGACAGCGCGGCGCCCGCACAATGATGACCACCGCGCCCGCCAGCATGCCCAGCCAGCCGAGCCAGAAGAGCACCAGCAGCGCCCAGCGGGTGCGCACCCAGCCGGGACTGCCCGCCACCTTCAGCAGCTCCTCCTTAGACAGGCCAGTGAACTTGGCCGCAGCCGCTGCCTCCGCCTCGTCGTCGGCCACCTTGATCTTAACCAGGCCGTTCTTCTCGGCGCCGCTCGCCGCGACTACGGCCATGGCCGCCCCGGACGCCGCGTTCATCGGCTGCTTCTCCGGCTCCATTTCGTTCAGCTCCACCTCCTTCATGTCCACCTCAGTGTCCTGGCTCATGGTCCCTGCGGAACCGGCGACACGATGCAGTCTGCGATCAAGTGGTGGCTGGACTCCGGCCCCGATCTCCCAGCCCCAGAACTGCCTCCCGGGAACACGCGACCAGGCGCAGCTTCTAGTTCGTGTCTGCGGTGGGGAGGACGCAGCCTCCCGGAAAGAGACGGGAAGCCCCGCCCCTGCCCGCCCCTTAAAGAGGAACCGCCCGGATCACCCTTTCTGGGACTGCACCGGTGGGCGGCGTAGGGTGACTAATCTCGCGAGCACGCTTCCCACCGCTGTGCGCCCCCGTCCCCCCTTCTCGAACCTGTTTACCCCTAAAGGTCCTCCCAGTCCGACGCTAAGAAGGTTGAGCACGGAACTACCTTCTTAGGTGGGTAGTCTTTGGAGTCTGATTTGTCCCGCCCCAGGAGTAGGCGGGGAGGGGACTTCCCCAGCGCGGGGGTCCCAGGGGCCCCTCTTCGCCACCACCGAAGGCTGGTGGCTTCTCAGACGCTGTCCTCCGTTCGCCCCTCGCCCTGGGCTCACACCACCGCGTGGTCGGCCCAACTTCACACGGCCGCTGGCGCTCTCAGAGCCAGCCAAACTCCATTTCTCCCCTTCCCCCCACCTAGCCTCGTCTCCTCAGGCCTGTGGGACTCGGCACCGACCTCCCCTTCCCCGCAGGGCTTACTTACTCCAGCTCTTCCTTCAAGACTCATCTTGAGTTCGGGTCAAATAATTCATCATGCAGCAACTATTGAGCGCCCACTACAATACTCTGCCTCATTAACTTTATTGAATTAACTATAATGCAGTCTTCTCCCTGATGTTTTAAGATGAATCTGTTCGGACAGGAGAGTTGAAGCTGACCCCATCTCCACCCCCACCCCACCCCCCCGTCTCACCCTACCCCACCTCCCCCATCGCCAGTTTCCTGGACGTCGGGCAGCTAGGAATCTGACAACCAGAAGAGCCAAAAGCCTAATGGACTGTAGCAAACATTCCAAGGTGGGCCTCAGGTTTGGGCCCAACATTCTGCTACAGCAGACCAGACTCTTCCCCGCGTTGCAGGGCCTCCCACAGATTAGCCCAATCTCCCCAGGGTGCCAGGGTTCCCGCACCAGCCAGTCACTTCACTATGCTAAGCATTGGAGGCAGCTGCAGATGATAAGCTTCATGAGGCAGGCTGAGGGGCGTAACACAAGCTAGCACCAGCCCCCCACCCCATATTCCTCGGACACTCCTTGGCTACCCAAGAACAAATGAAAGGGATTTAAGTGCTCCCCATTGTCATGTGGGAAACTAAACAAATGAGAAATTAAATTCCCTTACTGCCTATAGCCCATCGACAAGTCCTTGAGACCAGCAGAGTCAAGGATGACGCTTTGCTGGAGGCAAAAGAGAACTTTAGCTTAACATTATCCCAGCCTCAAGGATCCGAAGATCCAGTAAGTCTACTTCCTTTATCTCAACTGCCCCAGGGCATATGCTGGCAATCCGACTCCAAGCTGACTGCCCTCCTCCCCTCCCCCCATATACATCTGAAGGGTCTCATGACTGAGGTTTTATTAAGCCGTAATAAGTGGCATTTCCCTAGCAACAGCTCGCCCCTCAAGGTCCTGGAAACCTTACTTCCAGAATTCCTTAGAGACTTACTCTATCCCTGACCCCTCCCAACCTGAGGGTATATAATGAGTTACCCCGCACAATCCCAGTGCAGCTCTTCCTGCCCAGGGGTCCTGTCCCCGAGCTTTAATAAAATCACCTTATTGCACCAAAGACATCTTCAAGAATTCTTTCTGGGTCGTCAGCTCTGGACCTCCCCACCATCGCCCCAAAACTTCATCACAGAGGCCTTGAAGACACCCCCCCCCCAACTTCCCTCCACGGAGATCCTGGGATGGAGGCTAAGTGGGGCAGAGACCAGGTTTATAGCAGGGATTGAAGGACATCAACACTATGGGGTGCAGACATTCAGGAACTACTTGTTCCTGACCAGTGCCAGCTGGGTTATTTTCAGAGAGGAGCTGAAGGAAACAAGTTCTTTCTCCCTCTCCCACCTGGGCTGGAAGCCAAGGTGGCTGTGTATTTGGAAGAAAGCAGAAGCCAAGATCTGAAGAAATAGCAGACAGGAAGGGGGGCCAAAGGAGAGCCAAGGGTGTGAAAAGGCTCATCTTCTCCCACTTCCTTTCTGCGTGCCAAAGCCCGTACTCTACCCCCACCCTAAGAAAGCCAAAACCAATTTCTACAGGGAGCCAGGCAAGTGGATAGAGGGTGGAGTTCAGACCACTGCACAAAGATGATTAAGTCCAAGGTACCCTGGACATAGCAGATAAGTACCAACCAGAATTTCTGAACAGACTTTAACAGGGTTGAAGTTCAAGATTGAGAACCGGGTTCAGAAACTCTTCTTGAGATCGTCCAACATAACAACCGCTAGAAACCTAATATCTCACTCACAGCCCCGTGGTTCCAGACAGATGAAACCATTCCTTCTGCGTGCAGTAAAGAAGCTACCTCTCCAAGTTCATCACCCCCACACCCGCTACAGGGACTGCCCCGCCCCCCATGACATCAGCCTTCAAACACCTGCCAGTCTTCCAGCACAGCCAGCTTTGTCAGGCCTCTGCGTCTCTGGACATGCCATTCGTGTTTTCCCCTTTCCTTCTCTGCCACACAACCTCATAAACTCCTGTTCATTCAAGACCCAGCTCAGGTGACAGTTTTTCTCAGCTTCCGCAAAGGAATTATTTTCCATCTACCTCTGCCACAACACGTATTCTGTTTGTTTATTGCATTTACTTTTCTGAGCGCCTGTTTGCACTTGAAGACAAGTGGCAGAGACCTTGTGCAATTTGCTGGTGGGCCTGCCTGTTCAGATATAACATGTAGTAGGCACTTTATGAGTGTTTGGAAAATGAGTGGATGAACTATACCAGCCGAACCCAAATATTTCCCTTCTCAGAAACAACAAAAGTAGGGTATGAAAATAAAAGGATAAAAGTAAAAAGGAATGGGGGCGCCTGGGTGGCTTAGTCGGTTAAGCGTCCGACTTTCGCTTAGGTCATGATCTCGCGGTTCGTGGGTTCAAGCCCCGCGTCGGGCTCTGTGCTGACTGCCAGGAGCCTATTTCAGAGTCTGTATCTCCCTCTCTCTCTGACCCTCCCCTGCTCACGCTCTCTCTCTCTCTCTCCTAGAAATAAATAAAAATATTTTTTAAAAAAGTAAAAAGGAATGTAAACAACACCGCATTATATCATAATAAGGAAAACAGGGGCGCCTGAGTGGCCCCATCAGTTAAGTGGCTGACTTCAGCTCAGGACATGATCTCATGGTTCCTGGGTTCGATCCTCATGTCAGGTCTGTGCTGACAATTCAGAACCTGGAGCCTGCTTCAGAGTCTGTGTCTCCCTCTCTCTGTGTTCCTCCCCCACTCCTGCTCTGTCACTCTCTCTCTCAAAATTAAATAAACACTTCATTTTTTTTTTTAATAAATAAATAAGGGAAACGGGCACCTGGCTGATTCAGTTGGTGGAGCATACCATTCTTGATCTTGGGGTTGAGTTCAAGCCCCAGGTTGGGTGTAGTGATTACTTAAAAAGAAAAAAAATTTTTTTTTAATGTTTTACTTATTTCTGAGAGAGAGAAAGAGAGACAGCATGAGCAGGGAAAGGTCAGAGAGATAGGGAGACACAGAATCCAAAGCAGGCTCCAGGCTCTGAGCTAGCTGTCAGCACAGAACCCAACGCGGGGCTCGAACCCACAAACCGCAAGATCATGACCTGAGTGGAAGTCGGACGCTCAACCGACAGAGCCACCCACTTGCCCCTAAAAACAAAAATCTTTAGGGGCACCTGGGCAGCTCAGTTGGGCATCTGACTTTAGCTCAGGTCATGATCTTATGGTCTGTGAGTTCAAATCCCTCCGTTGGGCTCTGTGCTGACAGCTAGCTCAGAGCCTGGAGCCGGCTTCCAATTCTGTGTCTCCCTCTCTCTGCCCCTCCCCCACTCATTCCTCTGTCTCTGTCTTGTTCTCTCTTTCTCTTAAAAGTAAGTAAACATTAAAAAATTTTTTGAATCTTTATTTTTTTAATGTTTATTTATTTTAAGAGAGAGTGGGAGTGGGAGAGGGAGAGAGAGGAGGAGAGTGAGAATTCCAAGCAGCCTCCATGCTGTGAGCCCAGAGCCTGAGGCGGGGATTCCAACTCCCAACCCCGAACCATGAGATCATGACTTGGGCTGAAATCAAGAGTCAAATGTTTAACTGACTTGGACACCTAGATGCCTCAAATACAAAATCCTCTTGGAAAAAAAAGGAAAACCAAGACTCGTAACTGTTCAACCAAAAGGAAAGTAATAAATCTGGAGGGAGGAGGTGACAGGGAAACATGGAAAGACTATAGAGAAAGAGGCAGAAGGTGGCTAGAGATCCTCCGTTCCTTCAATGCCTTTTGATACAAAAACAGATAAAACCTAATATTTACTGTAGGAATCCAAAGTATGTTATCAAAGAATTTTTTTTAAGTTTTATCTAAGTAATGTCTACTCCCAACATGAGGTTCAAACTCCCAACCCTGAGATCAAGAGTCACATGCTCTTCTGACTGAGCCAGCCTGGTGTCCAGAAAAGTATACGATTTACCAAGAAGAATTAAGCCTTCGACATGAGGCAGGGGCCAGGGGCTCAGTCGGTTGTGGGTCCAATTCTCGATTTCAGTTCAGGTGACGATCTCATGTTTCGGGAGTTCAAGTCCCACAATGGGCTCCATGCTGACTGTGTGGAGCCTGCTTGGGATTCTTTCTCTATTCCCCTCCCCACTCATGCTCTCTTTCTCTTTCAAAATAAATAAACTTTAAAAAAAAAAAAAAAAGACAAGCCTGGGGCAACACAAAGAAAAAAGGCAGTTCCACAGTCCAGAGACCACGTGAGGGCACACATCTTTAGTATTTTACGCTCAGGCAGGCAGATGAGGGTTGGGCCCTGAAATGCAGAGGGCTAAGTGTACAGAGAAAATTCCTTTCTAAACCCCTGTTGCAAAAGTCTGTATCACATATTTCCCAACAAACGAGGCTTGCAATTGAGCCTTGAACAACACAGGGATTTGTGGCACAGTCAAAACTCTGCGTGTAACTTTTGACTCCCCAAATACTTAACTATTAACCGTCTACTGTTGACTGAAAGCCTTACTGATAACATAAACAGTTGATTACCACATATTTTGTACCTTATAGGTTCTATACTGTATTCTTAAAATAAAGCTAGAGAAAAGAAAACGTTCGGAAAATTACAGGAAAAATACATTTACAGTACTGTACTATATTCACTAAAAATTTGCATATAAATGGAGCCATGATGTATAAACCTTTGTTGTTCCAGAGCCAACTGTACCTGATCTTAGTCAACAGGTAGGGAAGTTATCCCCCCCACCCCCCGCCATGTACAAAAAGACAGTGAAGGTCAGAGGATAGTTAAAAACTCTTCAGGGGCGCCTGGGTGGCTCAGTCAGTTGAGCATCTGACTTTGGCTCAGGTCATGATCTCACAGACTGTGGGTTCGAGCCCCACGTTGGGTTCTGTGCTGATAGCTCAGAGCCTGGAGTCTGCTTCAGATTCTGTGCCTCCCTCTCTCTCTGCCTCTCCCCTGCTTGCTCTCTGTCTTTCAAAATAAAGACATTAAAAAAAAAAAACAAAAAAACCACAACCTCTTCAGGAGACGCATCCAGGCTCTGCTTCTTTCTTTTTTTTTTTTTTTTTAACATATTATTGAGAGACAGAAAGAGACAGAGCATGAGCATGGGAAGGGCAGAGGGAGGGGGAGACACAGAATCTGAAGCAGGCTCCAGGCTCATGCCCAATGCAGGGCTCAAACTCATGAACCGTGAGATCATGACCTGAGCTGAAGTCAGATGCCCAACCAACTGAGCCACCCAGGTGAGTCCCAGGCTCTGCTTCTAAAACAGCCATCAGCCTTGGGGACTTCAGACGTTTGAAAAAATACATGATGGCTGAAAATTTAGGAACCGAGTATTTGGAAGTCCACGTGCTGTGGAGATGAAAGCAGAGCAGGAGGTTGACCCTCAGAAAGGAGCTCACTTGGCGGCTGTTACTTGAAAAAGTGATGTTGGAATAATATTGTTAGTATGAGTCCTGCAAGAGGGACGCTGGCTGCTAAAGAGGACAGTTAGGGTTGTCTCAGTGAAGTACGGGGAATATGAAAGGGGATAAAACCCGGAAAGAGTAAAGGAAATACAGCTAAAGCCATCGCTTAGAAGAGGAATAAATGTGCCATCTCAAAAGCGTCTGGTTTCAAGTAAATTAGACAAATGAACAATACTGCAGCAAGTCTTTCTCTCTAATGTAACCAGATACTAAAAGAGAGAAAGATCGGGGGGGGTGCCTGGGTGGCTCAGTCAGTTAGTTGAGCACCTGACTCTTGATTTTGGCTCAGGTCGTGATCTCATGGTTCCTGGGATGATGGGTGAGCCCCCCCCCCCACCGAACTCTGTGCTGGCAGAGTAGCCTGCTTGGGATTTTGTCTCTCTTTCTCTCCCCCTTTCTCTGCCCCTCCCCTGCTCATGCTCTCTCTCTTTCTCTCTAAATAAATAAATAAATTTTTAAAAAATAGAAAAAAAAAAGAAACATCAGAGATACAGCAGATCAACCAGGGAAGGGACAGAGAAGCATTTGTAACATAGTATTCTTGGATAGATGGCATCAGATACCTAGCTGATCAAAGACAGAATACTAATCTCATCCAAGAGGCTGCATAGTAACAAGGGATTAAATTGTCCTTAAAATGGTGATTAATGTCCCCCAACATCAGCTCTTTCTACCATTGTGGTCACACAATACTGGTGGGTATTGCCATTTTTCCATCCCCCGTGACCTTCAAAACTTTCTATCATCACATCCTTTGGAAGAAAATCTCTAAGTGCATGGGGCGCCTGGGTGGCTTAGTTGGTTAAGCATCCGACTTTCGCTTAGGTCATGATCTCACGGTTCGTGGGTTCGAGCCCTACGTCGGGCTCTGTGCTGACTGCCAGCTCAGAGCCTGGAGCCTGTTTCAGAGTCTGTCACTCTCTCTCTCTCTCTGACCCTCCCCTGCTCATGCTGTCTCTCTCTCTCTCTCCTAGGAATAAAAATAAAAAATAAAAAAAAAACATTAAAAAAAGAAAAAAAAAGAAAATCTCTAAGTGCAGCCACACTCAAGGGGTATGGCATGAAGCTCTGCCTCCTGGTGGGGAGGGAGTATCTATGTGAATTACTTGAGATTTTCTGTACAGGAAACTGGTTTTTTCTCCCTCATTTATTTATCTGCTTGTTGTTTATATCAGTATGGATTCGTGGATACTTCTTTTATCCTCTGTTTTAGAATTAAATACTCTATTAGTGCGGGACGGGGGGGGCGGGGGTCTGCTCAAATTGTTCCAGCTTTGACCACTGTGAGCTCTTTTAGGTTGGCTCTTTTAATATATTTCTCTTCCCGCCATCCCCCTGCCTCCCTGACATACACTTTTTTTGAGCACTTCTTTACTTCCTGGCACTACAAAATGGTCCGGGTTCATCCTGGTTGTTCATTAGGGCCCCAGCTCTAGAATCAGCCATCTCTCCAAAGAGCCCTAATTCCTTTTATTGGAAGGATAGTATTAGAAACCAAGATCTGGGGGTACCTGCGTGGTTCAGTCCGTTAAGCATCTGACTTCAGCTTAGGTCATGATCTCATGGTTTGTGGGTTCAAGCCCCGCATCAGACTCTGTGCTGACAGCTCAGAGGCCTGGAGCCTGCTTCGGATTCTGTGTGTGTGTGTGTGTCTCTCTCTGCCCCTCCCTTGCTCACACTCTGTTTCTCTCTCTCAAAAAAAATTAATAAACATTAAAAACTTTTTAAAATCATAAATCATTTTTTTTAAAAAAAGAAAAGAAACCAAGATCTGGGCACTCGGATGTCTTCTTTTTTTTTTTTTTTTTTTTTAAGATTATTTATTTGGTGGGGGGTGGGATAGGGGAGAGGCAGAGAAAGGGAGAAAGAATCCTAAGCAGGTTCTGTGCTGTCAGTGCAGAGCCCAATACGGGGCTCAGTCTCACCAACCATGAGATCATGACCTGAGCCGAAATCAAGGGATGCTTAACTGACTGAGCCACCCAGGTGCCCTTCAGGTGCCTTTTCATGAACAAAAGTTATCTATCACAAAGGTTATCAGTCTTGGGGCGCCTTAGTGGCTCAGTCAGTTGAGTGTCCAACTCGATTTCGGCTCAGGTCGTGATCCCAGCATTGTGGGATGGAGCTCTGCTTTGGTTTCTGATCTGAGTGTGGAACCCACTTAAGATTCTCTCTCCCTGCCTCTCTGCCCTTCTCCCCCCACCCCTTACATGCTCTCTCTCTCTCTCTCTCTAAAGTTTAAATTTTTTAATGTTTTATTTATTTCTGAGAGAGAGAGACAGTGTGAGCAGAGGAGGGTCAGAAAGAGGGGGAGACACAGAATCCAAAGCAGGCTCCAGGCTCTGAGCTAGCTGTCAGCACAGAGCCCGAAGCAGAGCTCAAACCCATGAACCGTGAGATCATGAACTGAGCCGAAGTTGGACGCTTAACCAGCTGAGCCACCCAGGCGCCCCTCTCTCTCTCAAATAAAAAAAAATGATAAAGTGTTGTTAGTCTTGGCGTGATGGCTGGGCTTGAAAAAACAGGGGCACCTGGCTGGCTCAATCGGAGGAGCATCCGACTCTTGATCCCAGGGTAGTGAGTTCAAGCCCCACATTGACCGTGGAGCCTACTTAAAAAAAAAAAAAAAAAAAAGAGTGTTTTCTTTTATAGTCCACATTTTTACTTTTGATGTCTTATTTTTAAATGTATTATTGGGACACCTGGGTGGCTCAGTCGGTTGGGCGCCCAACTCTTGATTTCAGGTCAGGTCATGACCTTGCAGTTTCATGAGTTCAAGCCCCGCATGAGCACTATGCTGACAGCATGAAGCCTGCTTGGGATTCTCCCTCTTTCTCTGTCCCTTCCCCACTCACACTCTCTCTGTGTCTCTCAAAATAAATACATAAACTTACAAAAATTTTTAATGTATTATATGTTTTAGAGAATATTATTTCACAAAAATGCTCTCAAAATTGAAAAATTTCAAGCAATGCATTATTCGTTTTGAAAAATATTATTATTTGGTGTGTTATTTTATTTTTTTTTATTTTTTATTTTTTTATGATTTTTTTTAAATATTTTTATTTATTTCTAGGAGAGAGAGACAGCATGAGCAGGGGAGGGTCAGAGAGAGAGGGAGTCACAGACTGAAACAGGCTCCAGGCTCTGAGCTGGCAGTCAGCACAGAGCCCGACGTGGGGCTCGAACCCACGAACCGCGAGATCATGACCTAAGCGAAAGTCGGACGCTTAACTGACTAAGCCACCCAGGCGCCCCTGGTGTTATTTTAAAAATCTTTCTTTTTATTTTTGAGAAAGAGAGAGAGGGGGGAGGGGCAGAGAGAGAGGGAGATACAGAATCTGAAGCTGGTTCCAGGTTCTGAGCTATCAGCACAGAGCCTGACCTGGGGCTCAAACTCACGAACCCTGAGATCATAACCTGAGCTGAGGTCCCACGTTTATCCGACTGAACCACCCAGACGTCCCTAAAAAAATGTTTCTTTACTTCAAGGCCTGGAAGATATTCATCGACATTTTCTATGCAAGAAAGTAAGGTTTTGTTTTTGACATTTAAGTCTTTAATCCATCTTTAATTGATTTTTTATTTATGGTATCATGTAGAAAGCCAACCTCACCTTTTTAATAAATGAGTAACTGTGATATGATAAAAGCAGAAAGAGAGAGAACACAAGGGCACAAGAAAGAGCCATGAGCCTTTGTCCCTAGTTTCTGACACTGAGCTCCTAAATCCCTTGGAATTCCTGGGTGATAAGAAAGCCTCTTCCAAAGAGGCCACTCTTGGTGGTAGCTTTGGGGTGAGGACTGGCCACCAGAAAGACCAAGGCACGACTAGAGGGTTGTAACTTCCAGTCCCATCCCCCAACTTCCAGGAATGGGAGAGGGGCTGAAGACTGAGTGAATCACCAAGGGTCAATGATCATGCCTGCATAATGGAACCTCAGTAAAAACCAATCGATGGGGTTTGGAGAACTTCCAGGTTGATGAACGTGTACCAAGAAGGTAATACACCCCAGGTCCACAGGATCAGAAGATCCTATGCTTGGAACCCTTCCGGACATCGCCCCACGTACCTCTTCATCTGGCTGTTCATTTGTTATCTTTTATAATGTCCTTGATACAGAGCTTGGAGCCTGCTTCGGAGTCTGTGTCTCCTCTCTCCCTCTCCCCCACTTGTAATCTGTCTCTGCCTCTCAAAAATAAATAAATGTAAAAAAAAATTTTTTAATGTCCTTTATAATAAACTGGGAATAGTAAGTAAAGGGTTTCCCTCAGTTCTATCAGCTGTACAACACACTGCGTCCACACAAAAACCTGAACACGGGTGTTCATAGCAGCTTTTTTCATCATTGTTAAAACTCAGAAGCGACCCAGATGTCCTTCACTAGGTGAATAAAGAAACTGGTACATCCAGACAATGGAACATTATTCAGTTCAATAAAAAGAAATGTGCTATCAAGCCACAAAAATACAAGGAAGAATCTTAAATGTATATTGCTAAGTGAAAGAAGCAAATATGAAAAATCTACATATTTATGATTCCAACTATATGACATTCTGGAAAGAGCAACACTATGGAGACAGTAGAAAGATCGGTGGTTGCTAGGAGTTCTGGGAGTGGGGGGAAGGGCAGGCAGAATAAGTGGAGACCAGAGGACTTTTAGGACCATGAGATTATTCTGTACAATATTGTAATGGTGACTACATGTCATTAGACATGTGTCAAACCCCATAGAATGTACAACACAAAGACTGAACCTTAATGTAAACCATGGTCTTTAGTTAATAACAATTATCAGTGTTGGCTTATCAACTGTACCAGGTGTACCTCACTGATACAAGGTTTCAATAAGAGGGGAAAGGTGGGAGGTGGAGGGAAGGGGAAGGTAGTTTATGGGAACTCCGTTCTTCCTGTCCACCTTTCTGTAAACTTAAAATTGCTCTCGAAAAATAAATTATGTTAAATAACTAAATAAAATAAGATGTTGACTACAGAGAAAACTAAAACTCAAAAGTTAAAGGAAATGGATCTTCTAGCAAGTTTAGAACAAAGATTGCCTTTCATCCTCAAATTAGAAAGCAGCATTAGAACTGATTAGGCAGTTTCTTTAAAATAGTACTATCGGCAATTTAATTCCAGCATGGTCACCATACAGTGTTATATTAGTTTCAGGTGTACAATACGTGATTCAACAATTCCGTTTGTCACCCGGTGCTTATCACAAGTGCCCTGGTTAATCCCCATCACCTGTTTCACCCATCCCCTGACCCACCTCCCCTCTGATGACCATCAGTTTTTTCTTTATAGTTAAGGGTCTGTTGCTTGGTTTGTCTCCCTCTTTTTTCCCCTTGGCTCATTTGTTTCGTTTCTTAAATTCCACATATGAGTGAAATCATATCAATATCTTTCTCTGACTGACTTATTTCACTTAGCAATTATACTCTCTAGCTCCAGCCACATTGTTGCAAACAGCAAGATTCCATTCTTTTTTATGGCTAAATAACATCCCATTGTGTATATATACTACATCTTTACCCATTCATCTCTCAATGGATACTTGAGCTGCTTCCATAACTCGGCTATTATAAATAACACTGCTATAAACATACCGGCGCATGTATCTCTTTAAATTAGTGTTTTGCATGTATCTCTTTAAATTAGTGTTTTTGTATTTGAGAGTAAATACCCGTAGTGTTGTAACAGATCATTCAGTGGGGAGTCCTATTTTTAATTTTTTGAGGAAACTCTATACTGTTTCCCATAGTGGCTATACGAGTTTGCATTCCCACCAACAGTGCACGAGTATTCTTTTTTTCCCCACATCCTCGCCAACACTGGTTGGGTTTTGTGTCATTAATTTTAGCCATTCTGATGGGTATGAGGTGATATCTCCCTGTAGCTTTGACTTTCATTTCCCTGCTGATGAGTAATGTTAAGCATCTTTTCATGTGTCTTTTGGCTGTCTGGATGTCTTCTTCAGATAAATGTCTTTTCATTTCTTCCACCCATTTTTAATTGGTTTATTTGGTTTTTGGAGTGTTGATTTGTATAAGCTCTTTTAAGGTTTATTTATTTAAGCAATCTCTGTACCCATCAAGGGGCTCGAATTCATGACCCGGAGATTAAGAGTCACATGCCCTTCCAACTGAACCAGCTATGTGCCCCTGTATAAGTTCTTTGTATGTTTTGGATACTAATCCTTTTTGGATATGTTATTTGCAAAGATCTTCTCCCACTCAGTTGATTGCCTTTTAGTTTTGTTGACTGTTTCATTTGCTGTGCAGAATCTTTTTATTTCAGGGGCGCTTGGGTGGCTTAGTCGGTTAAGCGTCCGACTTTCGCTTAGGTCATGATCTTGCGGTTCGTGGGTTCGAGCCCCGCGTCCGGCTCTGTGCTGACTGCCAGCTCAGAGCCTGGAGCCTGTTTCAGAGTCTGTCACTCCCTCTCTCTCTGACCCTCCCCTGCTCATGCTGTCTCTCTCTCTCTCCTCGAAACGAATAAAACATTAAAAAAAAAAGAATCTTTTTATTTCGATGAAGTCCCAAATAGTTTATTTTTGCTTTTATTCCCCACTGTCTTAGGAGACATATCTAGAAAACTTTTGCTATGGCTGATGTCAGAGACCTTTCTGGCTGTGCTCTCTTCTAGGATCTTTACGGTTTCAGATCTCAAATTTAAATTACTATCAGTAATTTACAAAACACTTTTATAAGTAACTAGCATTCAATTTGGGGGAAAAAATTGAGACCTAATGAGACCTCTAGTTATAAAAATTCTGCACAAAAAAAGTCAAATTGAGGGGTGCCTGGCTGGCTTAGTTAGTGGAGCATGCGACTCCTGATCTTGGGGTTGTAGGTTTGAGCCCCATGTTGGGTGTAGGGATTACTTAAAAAACAAAATCTTTTCTTTTGTAATTTAAAATTTTTTTATTTATTTTTGAGAGAGAGAGAGAGAGAGAATGAATGGGAGAGAGGCTGAGAGAGGGAGACACAGAATCCAAAGCAGGCTCTCAGCACAGATCCCGAGGCAGGGCTCAAACCCACAAACTGTGAGATCATGACCTGAGCTGAAGTTGGACACTCAACCAACTGAGCCACTCAGGTGCCCCCAAAAATAAAATCTTAAAAAAAAAAAAAAAAGAAAAATCCAACTAAATCTACAAATTAAGAGTTAAAAAAAAAACAACTAGACGCAAAACAATTCTGTTCTGTATACCAGTAGCAAACAACTAGAAAACATTTTTTTAAGTTGCCATATTACTGTTAACCTTAAAAATAAAACTGTCAGTTATCGGACCAGCAAAAATGGGCTTATTCGGGAATACCAGAGAATTGCAATTCAGGACATGTAGAAAACTTGCAACAGTCTATAAAACTGAAAATACTCTTGCTGTTACCTGGAAATGTCACTTCTAGATGCATACCCCGGGGAAGCTCTCATACATGTTCACGAAGCAATATACAAAAGATTTCACTGCAGCATTGGATATACCAATATATATCTGGTGATCTGAAAAATGATCTATCATTAGAGGACAAGATAATCTGTAGAAAATCTCTAAATACAACACCATAAATAACTAAGTATTAAAGCACCAGGACATACAAAGACAACCAAAATATGTATCAAAAATATAGCATTAAAGAAAGAGGAAAGAACAGATTCATCTTAAATTTCCCCCCTCCAAAACCAAAAGATGCAGTGGAATACAACAGTCTGCATTTTTTTTTTAACGTTTTATTTATTTCTAGGAGAGAGAGAGAGAGACAGCGTGAGCAGGGGAGGGTCAGAGAGAGAGGGAATCACAGACTGAAACAGGCTCCAGGCTCTGAGCTGGCAGTCAGCACAGAGCCTGACGCGGGGCTCGAGCCCACAAACCGTGAGATCATGACCTAAGCGAAAGTCGGACGCTTAACCGACTAAGCCACCCAGGCGCCCCTAAAACTCCACATCCTTAACTCTTCCAAAACCCAATCTAACCGCTCCATCAGAGAGCTTCGCATGGCATACTTCTCCACAGTTGAGGAAAGAAGAAAATTCTGTTCCCAAACTGATTTTCCCCCTGAGGTGAATGCCCTACTCTCAGCTCTCAGCAGCGGCCTGTTCATTTGCGGATCCCTTCTCCTAGGCTAATGGAGGCAGTACCTCTTGCTGCCAGGAGGGGGCAGACACTGCTCCCATCCTCTGAGAGCTTTATGTTTCCAGGAAGCTGTCTACAGTTCAGATGAATTTCTCTTAAAAACCTCTTTAGGAGCTTACTTCATAGCACAGGGCAATCAGTGCATTACAAGGTCATGACTTGTTCTACACAATAGGGATAAAATAAATTATACAGACAACGATTTCTTTTTTTTTTTTAATGTTTTTATTTATTTCTAGGAGAGAGAGAAACAGTATGAGCAGGGGAGGGTCAGAGAGAGAGGGAATCACAGACTCTGAAACAGGCTCCAGGCTCGGAGCCGGCAGTCAGCACAGAGCCCGACGTGGGGCTCGAACCCACGAACCGCAAGATCATGCCCCAGGTGAAAGTCAGACGCTTAACCGACTAAGCCACGCAGGCGCCCCTACAGACAACGGTTTCTGACCTTGGGAGTTTATGTGGGGAAGGGGTCAAGTAGAGCAAGGGAGGGAATGCAGTAGTGATACTGCATCTGAAAAAGGAAAATGGGTCTTGTTGGCTCTGTCAGTAGGTACAAACTTTAACCTAAGAGCAAAGGAGAAGCACTGGGGATTTTGAGCTGAGATCAGATTTTCCATTTAGAAAGATCACTCTGGGGGCACCTGGGTGGCTCAGCCGGTTAAGCATCCACCTCCAGCTCAGGTCACGATCTCACAGTCCGTGAGTTCGAGCCCCGCATCGGGATCTGTGCTGACAGCGGAGAGCCTGGACCTTGCTTCAGATTCTGTGTCTCTCTCTATCTCTGCCCCTCCCCACTCATACTCTATCTCTCTGTCTCTCTCTTTCTCTCTCTCAAAAAGAGACAAAATATTTTTTAAAAATTAGAAAGATCACTCTGGCTATAATGTGGAGAATGAGTTAGAAGGGATTGAAGTCATGGGGTGCCTAGGTGGGTCGGTCAGTTAAGAAACCAACTATTGGTTTCTGCTCTGGTCATGATGTTGTGGTTCGTGGGTTCAAGCCCCACATCTGGCTCTGCACTGGCAGTGCGTATCCTGCTTAGGATTCCCTCTCTCTCTCTCTCTCTCTTTCTCTCTCTCTCTCTGGCCTTCCTGCACACACAGTCTCTCAGAATGATTAAATAAACTTAAAAAACAAATGAGAGGGTGAATTCAAAGCCAGAGAACCATGTTGGGAATCTGTAGCAGAAATTCAGGGGTGAATGGCTTATGCTAGGGTGCTGGGGAAGAGAAAAGCAGCTGCTGACATCCAGAAGCTCGCCTGGGATTCATGCCTCGGCCCAGGTGGTCTCATGTTGAACATAACTTCAAAATATCAACATAAGACAAAGCCCCACTCTGTGATTATGGTGGGTCAAGGCAAAACAAAGCCCATTCCTTATTCACGTCTGAACACAGAAAAAAGTATGAACGTTGTCCAGATCGCAAAGTCCAAACTACTCCCTGTCCTGGCTAATATGAGTGATGTTTGCTTCTTTACCAATCGTAAGTCAGCCTCATTCTACTCTTCCATCCTTCTAGGTAAGACTTATTAAAATATTCAATAATAAATGATGCCACTTCCTGAAAACATCAAATCCAGAGTAAAGCTTCACTTGCTTCAAACCTCCCACAAATCACCTAACACAAGCCCAAATCCTGCAGCAAGTTCTTTCTAACACCCTCTTACCAAGACACCCGTGGTTCCGCACGGTGTGTGTTCTCCCTGGCTGCAACAAGTAATAAACCCAACTTGCTCCAATACAAATACGTTCCCAGAAGTGTTTGGCTGGAGAGGATTTGCAGCATATCAGCAGTGAGGAAAATGACCGCATTCTGGCTTAGACAATTGAGTAAAAGACTGCATGGTGGAGAAGGAACAGATTTGTAGGAAAAGACAATGAATTCTGTTGCGGACAAGTTGAGCCGAGCTGTTTATGCACCGTCCCAGCGTAGATGTCTGGCAGACAGTTAGATGCGAGGGTGTTCAGTCCAGGAGATCCTGTCTTGGGATAAAGCGGGGGAGATGGCCACATATATATGGTAAGTGAGGCCAAGGTGACGGGTAAGCTGCTCTAACTAGGCAGGGCACAGCAAGTGAGAAAACAAGTGGACCCGGAACAGAACCCTGAAGAACTTCCGGGTAGGGATAGATAATGAAAATGGTCAAGAAGTAAGAGGAAACCCAGGAGGGTGCAGGGTCCCAGAAAGCAAAGGTAGAGAGCGCTTCAGGAAGAAGAGCAGGTCACCAGTGCCAAATGCTATTGAGAGGTCAAGAGGGATGGAAGTATCTTCTTGGACTAAGTGAATGAGGTCAGTAGTGAGCTCAGTGGAGGGGTGAGCTCCTGGGTTAACGACAGAATGAGAGGAAAGGTCATCGCTGGAATGAGGATGGCGCAGCTTCCAAGATTTCTACTTTGTCTTTCCCACTGTGATGGTTTTTACAGAAAGCAATCTTCAACATTCTCAACTCCTCCGAGACCAGGCTAATCATCCCTAAAGTCACACTTCTCCACAAACCAATAATTCTCTCATCAAATTGAGACTTTCTCCATGGAGGTGACTAATTCCCGACAAGGCAGCAGTTATTTGTATATCCGCCTCCATTAAGTTAGGCAGTACCTCTTATAGCCACGTGAGGGCAGAGTTGCTCCCTGAACAAACTAGCCAGACAGCAAGGAGCACCTATGATATGTATTGAATTGGGGCTGAAAAAAGGTCATTTGAAATTTATGGAGATAAACGAATATATACTGAGTCCTACTTAGTGTCTTGCATTCTGCCAGGCAACAGGGATACAATGATGATTTACAAAGCATGATCTTGAATCGAAAAGTTACAGTGGGAGGCAAGGTAAATCAGGTTTGGGGAGGGAGGAGTAGTTAAAAAAAATAAAAAAAATAAAAAATAAAAAAAAGGCAGCACAGGCACCTGGGTGGCTAGGCCGGTTAAGTGTTTGACTTCAGCTCCGGTCGTGATATCATGGTCCATGAGTTCGAGCCCTGCATTAGGGTCTGTCCTGACAGCTCAGAGCCTGGAGCCTGCTTCAGATTCTGTGTCTCCCTCTCTCTATCTGCCTCTCCTCCACTCATGCTCTGTCTCTCTCTGTCTCTCAAAAATAAATAAACATTAAAAAGAGAATCGGTAACAGGGGCACCTGGGTTAGGCGTCCGACTTTCGCTTAGGTCATGATCTCGCGGTTCGTGGGTTCGAGCCCCGCGTCGGGCTCTGTGCTGACTGCCAGCTCAGAGCCTGGAGCCTGTTTCAGTCTGTGACTCCCTCTCTCTCTGACCCTCCCCTGCTCACGCTGTCTCTCTCTCTCTCTCTGTCCTAGAAATAAATTAAAAATATTTAAAAAAATGTTTAAAAAAAAAGCGGTAAGGAAAGCATGGGTCTTAATAGTTATACAGATGGGTCTGGTCTTTAGCCTAAAGACTATGGAAGGGCACTGAAGTTTTATGAGCTGAGAAGTGAGAATTGATCCTAACTTTTTACTTGGAAAAATCACTCTGGCTGCAAGGTGGAGAATGGATTGATTACCAGAGCCAGAGAGCCAGGTTACATTTTTTGTAAAAACTTCAGGGTGAATAGCTTGAATTAAGGTAGCATAAGTCGGGGGCATGGACAAATGGGTAGAATGAAGAGTGAGGTGAAGTCCATTTTGGAGAAGTTTGTGGACCAACCAAGTGATATCATTCATCCAGAGGGCAACTGGATGTACAGTTAGGAAGCTCAGGAAAAAGAGCCTGGGCTGGAGTCATAGGCATAATGCTGGTCATTAAAGTGATGGGAGTGGAAAAGGTGGCCCGGGCAGAATGAGAAAAATAGCTGGGTGTGGCACACAACTACGAGTACATTACTGTTTAAGGAATGGCCAGAATATCTACCTCAAGGGATCACTGAGACATTATCAGAAATGTGAACACTAGAAGGGGATGGGGTCTCAAGAACTGTGGGAACACAGTGTTTCAGGAAATAAGGAATGAATCAACAGGGTACGGCATCACCAAGAGGTCAAGAAGGTGACTGGAAAGTATCTTGAGAAAGCAGTGGAAGTGGCATATATAAATCACCGGGCGGGGGGGGAGGGGGGGGCTTGTCAATGAAAATTCTTATTCATTTGGTTGTGGAAAGACCTGGGATTCAGGGCCACCTGGGTGGCTCAGTCGGTTAAGCATTGGCCTCTTGATTTTGGCTCAGGTCATGATCTCACAGGTTTGTGAGATGGAGCCCTACATCGGGCTCCTCGCTAATAGCGCTGATAGTGCAGAGCCTGCTTGGGATCCTTTCTCTCTGCCCCTCCCCAGTTTGCATGTGCTCTCTCTCTCTCTCTCAGAAACAAACAAAAACTTTAATTAAAAAAAAGGTCGGGGTTCCTGGGTGGCTCAGTTGCTTAAGCATCCGACTTCAGCTCAAGTCATGATCTCACAGTGGGTGGGTTCAAGCCCCACATAGGGCTCTGTGCTGACAGCTCAGAGCCTGGAGCCTGCTTCGGATGCCGTGTCTCCTCTCTCTCTGCCCCTCCCCCACTCGCAGTCTATCGCTCTCTCAAAAATGAATAAATGTAAAAAAAAAGATTTAGTACTAGTTCAAAAGAGAATTCTAGGGAAGGAGTATTATAGAGTCCATCCATCGAGAATACTGATACAAATTTGTTAATAGGCTATAGATATAAAACTGGCTAATGTCAGTCAAGGCGATCAGAGTTCTAAAATAGCCAAATTGGTGCGCCTGGGTGGTCAGTCAGCTAGGCGTCCAAATTCAGCTCAGGTCATGGTCTCATAGTTCATGGGTTCAAGCCCCGCGTCGGGCTCTGTGCTGACAGCTCAGAGCATGGAACCTGCTTCAGATTCTGTATCTCCCTCTCTCTCTGACCCTCCCCACTCACGCTGTCTCTCTCTCTCCCCCCCCCTCTCAGAAATAAATAAAACATTAAAAAATAAAAATAAAAAAATAAAATAGTCAAATCAATAGCGAATAGGAAGTCTAACAGAAGTGCACACCCCCTAGAAAATCAGATCACCTCTAGGCTGTGCTGGCCTGTTTCACAACATCAAAAGGATACCCAGCAATCCCTTTGGCCTCTTTCCAAATTTTAGAAGGAGGCAAACAAATTTTTAATGGGGTCAAAAGTAGAGATCAGGTTTGAATTACAGATCTATCACAGTAGCTATGTGTTCTTGGGCAAGTAACAATCTAATGATCAGTTTCATTATAGGTAAAATGGGGATGGTAACAATAAAAACTACTATTTTTGAATTGAGGTAATCCTTTATATAAGTGCACTTAGTACACTACTTGGAAAGTGCCATGGAAAGCAGTTAACAGATGTTAATATAGTAACATTAAACACTCTCCACTGTTTCATGTTGCTGTTCTCATTTCTCATTACTTGACACACCAGCTTTTTTATACCAGTCAAGCAAATACATTTACACACATAGATACACACACGTTTCATTTGACTACTACATTCTTCACTTGTGGAACAACCCCTTTCTACCTTAGTCAAAGGAAAAAATGTTCAATGTTCATTTATTTCAGGGATAATGAAACTTGTATTATTTCCGCCAAATGCCAGTCTCCCTATAAAATCTCCCCACTTCCGGGGGCACCTGAGTGGTTCTGGGGGCATCCGACTTCAGCTCAGGTCATGATCTCATGGTTTGTGAGTTCAAGCCCCACTTCGGGCTCTACAGTGACTGCAGAGCCTGCTTGGGATTCTCTTTATCTCTCTGTCTCTCTCTCTCTCTGCCCCATCCCACCCTAACTCTCTCAAAATAAATAAATAAACATAAAAAATATTTTTTAAAAATCTCCCCTGTTCTGTTTTAAAAATTCTATCCACAACCTGTAATGTTACCTACATATCAGTGAGCACGGCCCAGTGCTCCCTTCTACCCAGAACATTCTACCCGAGGTGACTGTCTCCTCTGTTTCCTTCAGAGTTCTGCACAAATGTCACCCTTATCAGGAAGGTCCTCTCTGTCTGAGTGAAATGACAATTCCTCCCTTTGATGCCAGACTCCCTCTCTCCTTCCCTGCTTAATTTTTACCATAGCACTTAACCCTACTCGACATATTATTTGTTCGTTTCTCTGCGTCTATTCACCAGAATATAAGTTCCAAGAGAACATAAGGAAGGGGACTGTCTGCTTTGTTCCTTGTGGTAGTTTCTGCACCGAGCAGGTGCTCAACAAGTAAATAATAGTAGAATAAATATTAAATGGGTATCACCTGTGATCTGCAACTGTCAAGAACACTGGCTTGTTTGGTGCTTATTCCTTTCAACCCCTTTGGAGCTTCTGCAAAGAGCATCTGGTTTGAACAGCCTCTGCTTTCTAGTCCCTACAAACTAGTAACCGCAAATTCACAGTCAAAGGCCACCTTTGGCCCACGGGCATATTTGGATTGGCTTATACAACACGTATAAAATTATCGAATTAGATGCCAGCCATTAAAATGGATAAATTAGGGGCGCCTGGGTGGTTCAGTCGGTTAAGCGTCCGACTCTTAGTTTCAACTCAGGTTATGATCTCACAGTCTGTGGGTTCAAGTCCCACATCAGGCTCTGTGATGACGGCGTGGTAGAGTCTGCTTGGGATTCTGTCTCCTTCTCTCTCTGCCTTTCCCCTGCTCTCTCTCTCTCTTTCAGATAAATAAACATTTTTATGCACAAATTAGTATACAATCCTGGACTTCTAGATCATCTTGGCCAGATTTTTCACAGAGAGACAATATTTCAGCAAGGCAACAACCAGCTGAGCTAAAAAAAAAAAAAAAAAAGAACAAAAAAACAACCTGTCTAGCTTGCCACTGTCCGCACCAGTGCATATGACTTACTGACTTTATTTACATATCTGCAGGTATTTGAGTTGGAGAGCCCTGACCTAAATCCTCTTTCCTTCCCATTGTTAGTTCAGAATCCACTTCCTTTTTACCTAAACTACTATACCAATCTAATAAATGTCCTTGTTTCCACGTTATCCCTCAGTTTCTTATCACCTCTCTGCTCAAAAACTCATGCTGTTTTTATTTCTCATACTCTATGGTTCACATAATTCTTGCATTCTCGGCCCTCCTCATCTGGCCTTCTCCAGGAAATCTTTTCCAGTTTTATACTCTACAATTCCCCATCAGCCCATCTTTCATGAATTACACCCATACTCTTCCTTTCTGTTCCAGCTCTAAGCCTATGCTCAAATTTTCTTTAACTGGAATCCTGCCTCCACTCCCTTTAGTCTATCTATTCTTCAAGGCCGAGGCACTCTCTATAAGGCATTCCCAAGTCCCATTGCCACACACAACCCCCCTATATCCTGTCTGCCTACTCTGGACTTTCTAGATTGTCCATAGTTTAACTGTTTCATTATATGTATCTTTTTAATTTTTTTAATCTTTAGTTTTGAGACAGAGAGAGACAGAACACCATGGTCAGAGAGCGGGAGACACAGAATCCCAAGCAGGCTCCAGGTTCTGAGCTGTCAGCACAGAGCCTAACAATGGGGCTTGAACTCACCAACCTCAAGATCATGACCTGAGCCAAAGTCAGACTCTTAACTGACTGAGCCACCCAGCCGCACCATACATATATTTCTTTTTTTTTTTTAATTTTTTTTTTAATGTTTTTTATTTATTTCTAGGAGAGACAGAGAGACAGCGTGAGCAGGGGAGGGTCAGAGAGAGAGGGAGTTACAGACTGAAACAGGCTCCAGGCTCTGAGCTGGCAGTCAGCACAGAGCCCGATGCGGGGCTAGAACCCACGAACCGTGAGATCATGACCTAAGCGAAAGTCGGACGCTTAACCGACTAAGCCACCCAGGCGCCCCCCATACATATATTTCTTAAGCTTATTTATTTTAGTAATCTCTACACCCAAGAGGGTCTCAAAATCAGGGCCCCTAAGATCAAGAGTCATTTGCTCCTCAAGACTGAACAGCCAGGTGCCCCCACATTTTCTATATATTTTGTTACAACTTTTCGATTATGTACTTGAATAAGCAATTAATATTATGTTACCCTGGGACATACATAGGACAACGTTGTCCTCAATGGAGTGCCAGTTGGCTTGGGGGAGAGGTGGCAGGAAAGTCTTAGATAATTAAAAAGGTTTCTGGCCCTCCAAAGGGTCATAGTACATAAGCAAATATACAGTATATCAGTGGTATTAAAATTTCATGGGTGGGATTAGAGGGGGGAAATACCTTTTTAAGGCTCCCGGGGAGAGAGTGATGACATTGAAAAACAGTACCCACGGATCATTCCATTTGTTTCTTGTGCATTTGACTGCTCCTTGACTACCTTGCGCATGGAACTGTATGATGAAAAGTCAAGCATGGTGGTCAGAGGTGCAGGCACTGGAATGGACTGTCTGGATTTGCGAACTGTGTGGCTGATATTTCTCAAATGGATAACACCTAGCAAGTTACTTAACCTCTCTAGACCTCACGTTCCTCATCCATAACATTAGTACCTTCCTCCTGGGGTGGTAGTATAGGTGAGGTCATACAGAGGAGCACATAGTCAACGTTTAGTCAATGTTTCTAGAACCTGCAAGTACACTAGGTGCTTAGCACAAACGACTGATGAACTAGTTGGTCTTAGTAACAGTCTAGAGGTGACTGGAACCTCCTAGTCGCTCAGGTGGGAGTTGTATGCAGCTCTGTAAGAACTCTTTACACCTAGGGTCCTTACCTATAAAACGCAGCTGGTTATCTATAAAACCTACTTCTTGGGGATTTAGGAGTAATCAGTTCACACAGTGTGCTTAGCACGGTGCTCCCAATGTTAGCTGGTATTAGTCCTACTTGGGGCACCCGGCTGGCTCAGCAGGTACATGCAACCCTTGATCCCAGGGTCGGGACTTTGTCTTTTTTTTTTTTTGTTTTTTTTTTAAATATTTTTATTTATTTCTAGGAGAGAGAGAGAGACAGCGTGAGCAGGGGAGGGTCAGAGAGAGAGGGAGTCACAGACTGAAACAGGCTCCAGGCTCCGAGCTGGCAGCCAGCACAGAGCCCGACGCGGGGCTCGAACCCACGAACCGCGAGATCATGACCCAAGCGAAAGTCGGACGCTTAACCGACTAAGCCACCCAGGCGCCCCCCAGGGTCGGGACTTTGAACCCCACGCTGGACAGTGGAGCCTACTTTCTATATGACATATGTATGTATACGCCCTGAGACCAGCCAAGCTGCTAGCGACATCGGACGGGACAGCAGGACATAGGTGGTCGCTCAGAAAAAAATCAGACCCTGTCAGAAGATTCAAGCGGAGCACTTGGGGCCTGATTCACTTTCCCAGGATGGCTCCGTGCAAGGGGCCTTCTGCTCCCCCAAAGGCGCTCTCTACGCAGGGACCCTGCACACCAGGCGTGCAATAGCGCGCCGGAAGGCAGGCGTGTAGCCGGGACGACGCCGGTCAAGGCTTCTGGATGAGGGTCAGGATACGTGGAGGCGGAGCCTGCACACCAGTTTAGGCTGTGTGTGGGTTAAGGGGAGCTCAGGGAAGGGTGTGGGAGCAGGCGGCCGTGACCGAGACAGAGCGTCTCCCAGGATCCGTGAGAGGCCGGGACCTCGGCGTTATCGTCCTACAAACAGCCGTACCGACCCCATACCCACGGGACAGAGCGGCCATGGCGATTCCCTAAGACGCATGCGCGTTTCTTTTCGCGCCCCAGACGCTTGACCGTGCGCACTGCGCTCCCGCCTTCGCTGGAATTCTCTACCCACAACTCCCCAGGCTCGCGCGCTGTCTCCATATGCGCGTGCGCTCGTCATAGCCCCGCCCCCAAATCCCGTGGGCCTCTGCGAGGTAGTATTTAAGCGTCTCGCTGCGTCTTTTCTGCCTCGTTTATTTTCCACGATGCGTGGTGAGTACGTCTTTCATTTTGCTTTTTTAGTGGTCAAGTGAGGAAAAAAGAGAAAGTGAGCGTGGTTTACTTGAGCACCAACACATTGCATTTATTATTGGTCGGTGGGGGAGGGGTAAGAGCTCGGCCATGGCCTTGAGTCCACGAGGCATCTGCAGAGCTTTGTGAAGGACAAAATGGCGATGGCGGGTCGTGCCGGCGGCCGTCTCTGTGATGAGAACGTTTTCACAGACCTGTACTGAGCTCCGTGAGGATAAGAGACTCTGAAGAGACGGGCCTTGCACTGCCGAAGTGCGACACGGTCGTGGCCCCGGGAGACAAAGCGATTGTGAAATAGCCAGTCTTGAGTTAATGTTCTCTTTGTCTGCAGGGTTCAGGCGCACGTTTGAACGCTCAAGAATGGAAGAGAGCCGCCCTGTTGGAGTAAGTGTGTGGGGCCCTCCTGTACCCTCGCTCCTCTCTTGTCGACTGTGCGGGGGCCACTGTGGAATGTGCTACGGGGATGATACTAGGAATTGAACTCTCTCTTTCTGATGGAGTAGTGGAGAAAGCTTTAAGTGTACTGAGTAGCACCAGCCCGCGGCAAACGGCGGGCTGTTTAGCGCAGACGCATGAAGATCCATTCATTGCAAAATCTGAAACTAAGTGAGGGGTGCTTCCTCCCCCCTTCTTCCAGATATGGTTCAACTCCAAAGACCTTAGAGGTTGGGACAAAACCTGTTCCTGCAAACTAAGCATTCCAGTGATGCTCCAGGTGGGTACTGTGTCTAGATGGGGTTTGTTCAGATTATGCAGACCACTCTGTGATGAACATAAAAAAGACAAGCATATGGCTGATCTTAAAAGTGATGCCATCTTCCTACTGAGAAGTGGGCCTCAAGTATTGAAGGGTCTGTGGGTAACTGTTTTTAGGTACATACAATGTCATCCTTTTCTTTTTCCAGCATCTCCTCTCCAAGCCTGAGGAATCCGACTGTCTATAAGAGTGAATTCAGGTAATTACCGTTGAAAGGGAGGAGTGGAGGGTCCCCTCCAGTTTTGCCTACAACCAGGAGAGCAAAGTGAGCAGTGTGACCTTTCTGCTCCTTGGAGCCAGTTCCTCTTGGGATGACTCCTGTGGAGGGAAGAGCAGCCCAACAGTACAGTTCTTGAGATGGTGTGCTCTCCCTCACCCATGTGTCACTGTCAGATGATTTGAATAGATTTGCTGATCCTCTGTGAGGTGCAACAGTTAATAGCATGTTAGAGTTCTGATGGCAGTTTCTGTCAATGAAAAGACTTTGTTCTAGCCTGATATTTTTTGATAACCATTTGGTCCCCTTTTGCAGGTTGTCCTGATGGTGGTGATATGTTCATCTATCTTATGGTAAGTAGCTTCTCCCAGTACTGTGATTTGTTAGCATATATGGACCCATTATCCGAAGGGTGATTTGTTTTTCATCGTGTGTATTTTTTTGTTTTGTTGTCATCGTGACCAAAGACTTGATCCACCCATATAGTTTTCTGGTTTTTTCCTTGTAGTGATGTTTCTTAATCTATTTCTCTAGATGCCCACTGGTGTGCTCAGGATCGAACTCCTGGAAAGAGTTAAAGATGGTGAGTACTTGTAACCCTTCTGACTGTAGCTTGCCTCAGAAGTATACTGCCAATGAAGAGAGTAAGCATCCTGTCTTACCCCTGTTCTAGCCCCAGAGCCAGTAATGGTGAACCCACTGGGGCTAACTGGGAGAGAGGATGAGAATTTGTTCCATAAGGAACTGTCTGAGGTGTGGCACATGCTGGTCAATAGCATTTGCTTGGCTTATCTTCTCTTAAATCCATCAGTTATAGCTAAAATAGCTTTGGCTGTTTAGATAGTTGGCTAATTATGTGATTTTCTTCAGGAGCAGCTTCCTCGCGTGTGTTACCAAAAAGCTTCCAGTTACCAGGTTAGTTAATTAATCTCTGGTTGGTGCCACCAAATAGGCAAGTTTCCATGATGAATCAAACTAGCTCACTATGACTCCACGATGAAAACATGTGAACACCTGAGAAACTGGAGAAAGCAGGAAAGGGGAGATGCCGCGTGGAAGGGCTTTTTATCACCCACAGCTTTTTCTTTCTCTAGGTGCGGTTGCCCATAATGTGCTTATTTTCTCAGAGGTGAGTAGTTTCCGTATGTGGTACCTGGAGCATATTGGGTACAAAAGAGACACCCTTAGGGGCCTAAGCTCATGATGACTTACATGGAATCTCGTTCGGCTGATAACTTGCTGTTGAGACTCGGAAATCTGATTTTCCTAGAAGTGATGGTATAAGGGGGAACAATTTATTGCTGGAGGTAAGCATTACTAACTCAAGTCCTTGTTTGTTTCAGGTTCATCACCTGGTCTGCAGCCCAAGAATGATTTGAGGTAAACGCCTTTGTAATGCTGTCATTTATATCTGTTACATAAAATTTGTCAGGTGTATTTGGTGGTGGGGGGGACACTTTGGGTAACTATTCTAAGAAATTACTGGTTTAATCCAAAGTCTTGTATGTGGACACTGAACCATCTGTGACAAGCTCCCACTCACCAGTGATGAGTTCAATACCGCCCCAGTCTGAACACTGTGACTGAAAGGTATTTTCTGAGCTGTGAGCTTCTCTTGGATTGAAAAGTGAGAAGTTAGCTGGTGGTTTCTATCTAATCTGTGTGCAGAACCTACATTAGAGCTGTGCCTTTCTAAGCAATAGAGACCCAGGGGTATGATTGGGAGGCTTATCGTTCCCAATCATTCTTTTACAGGTTCCCTCAGCTACTTCTCTGCTCAGCTCCCGTCCAAAGTCAGGTGAGTAAACCTAGATACAAGATGATGCATATTAAAACTTCCCAATGAAGAAACAGTCACATGTCTTACCTCCTGTCCTAGTCCCAGAGCCTGTAAAGGTGAACCCACTGAGGCTGGCTGGGGGAAAAGAGGAAGCTTGTTCCAGAAGGAACTGTCTGAGGGATTACAAGAGATTTCTAAAGATGGGAAAGGGAGATAGAAGTCTCTTTGTTCAAGTAGAATGTACATTTTTTTTCCAGGTTTGAAGGAGGAACAAGGTACATGTAATAGGTAAGTATCCAAATATTGGTTCATTTCATTTCATTGTTCATTTATTTTTATTTTTTTTATTTATTTTTTAAAATGTTTTATTTATCTTTAGGAGAGAGAGAGACAGCGTGAGCAGGGGAGGGTAAGAGAGAGTGAGTCACAGACCGAAACAGGCTCCAGGCTCCGAGCTGGCAGTCAGCACAGAGCCCGACGCGGGGCTCAAACCCACGAACTGCGAGATCATGACCTAAGCAAAAGCCGGACGCTTAACCGACTAAGCCACCCAGGCGCCCCTCATTTATTTATTTTTAGAATTTTTTTTTTTAGGGACACGTGGGTGGCTCAGTCGGTTAAGCGTCTGACTTTGGCACAGGTCATGATTTCACAGTTCGTGAGTTCGAGCCCCACGTTGGGCTCTGTGCTGACAGCTCAGAGCCTGGAGCCTGTTTCAGAGTCTGTGACTCTCTCTCTCTCTGACCCTCCCGTTCATGCTGTCTCTCTCTCAGAAATAATATTTTTTAAAAAATAGAATTTTATTTTATTTTATTTTATTTTTAATTTTTTTAATGTTTTGTTTCTGAGAGAGAGAGAGACAGCATGAGCAGGGAAGGGCCAGAGAGGGAGACTCAGAATCCAAAGCAGCCTCCAGGCTCTGAGCTAGCTGTCAGCACAGAGCCCGACACAGGGCTTGAACCCATGAACCATGAGATCATGACCTGAGCCTAAGTCGGACATTCAACCTGCTGAGTCACCACCCCAGCGCCCATGGAATGTGTTTTGGAGAGATAGCATGAGCAGAGCAGGGGCAAAGAAAGAGGGAGACACAGAATCTGAAGGTTTCAGGCTCTGAGCTGTCAGCATGGCCTGACACAGGAGCACCAACTCAACCATGAAATCATGAGCCTAAAGGTGGATGTTCAACTGACTGAGCCACCCAGGTGCCCTGGTGTTTAGTATTTAATAGACTAATAGAAAAACAAAAGCATGCCTGAAACCAGGTATACTAAACTTATTTTTTATTGAATGGGGGACTGGAGCAGAGGGAAAGAAAATCTAAAACAGACTCCATGCCAAGTGTAGATTCCACATGGATCTTCCTGAGATGGTGACCCAAGCCTAATCAATCATGGTCAAGCACCTGAGCTGTCCGGGCACCCTAGTGTGAACTAGTTTATATCTACTAAGAAAATGCACTTTGTTTTTCCATACAGGAGTCCAGTTCTTCAAGAATATCAAAAGGGAATTGTCAAGTCCTGTTTTTGTACAACCTAGTTGTTGTAATTAATATAATTGTTTAAGCTTTTCTAAATAAAAGTTTAGCCTTCATTGTGGTTTATGCCTCTAGCTGGACAGAAGGAAGTGGTCCTATGGAATTTGCTGCTGTTGGCACTGTTCAATTTAATGTGGCACTGTGCCTGTTGCTGTCTAGCTCAGGGAAGCATTGTTCAGGGAGCCTTCTAAGGTCTTCCTGACCCCAGTATATGCCCCACTGCATGCAGAGTTTCCTGGCTTTAGGTGATTCATTAGCGTTGCCTTAATTTTGACGGGCTTGGCTCATAAGGCCCAAGGAGCCAATAAGGCATAGCCACCACTGGGTCTCTGTATTCTTCCCTTTTTTCTGGAATTGTCCTGGTTCTTCTAGGTAATACAGGGTCCCGCTCAAAAGTCCCTGCTAGGCGGTATCTGGCTGGCTCAGAGCATGCAACTCTTGATCTCGGTGTCCTGAATTTCCCCATGTTGGGCATGGAGCCTACTTGTAATTTTTTTTTTTAATTGTTAATGTTTATTTTTGAGACAGGGAGACAGAATCCCAAGCCGAACTCATGCTGTCAGCACAGAGCCCAACTGAAGACTTGAACTCCAAACTTGAGATGGTGTGAGCTGGAATCCAGGGTCAAATGCTTAATGGAGTGAGCCAACCAGGCACCTCTAAAAAATTGAGTCCATGCCAAAAGGCCTGCCCTCGCCAGCCATTGTCAATTTATGCTGCTGGTATAAATATAACTTTGATTGGGATAATCCTGTTTGTGTGTGTTGTCTTCCATTTGCTCTTTCCGTGGGAAACCAGACCTGTTCACTTGGGACATCTGGTAGGGGTGCCCAGTAAACCTCTCCCTGAATTGGGATCGAACATCCATCTTGCCATCTCCCTGTGCCATCGTATCTGAGCATAAATTCGGGGGTGGAGTTATATGTGAATGGACACATGGAAATCTACAATCTCCCTCAGATGGGTTGTCTCCTCACATACCTGATGTTTTCAAATCTGCATTTTAATTGGCCTTGGGCAAGCTGGCTCTATGGACAACAGTAAAGGAAGCCCGCAGACCTGTTAGCACTTCTGGGGGACGGGTGTTTACGTGTATGTGAGTGGGAAGCTTACTGCACTGAGGCGCCTCAGGTCAAGGATTCTTCATCTTTATTATTATTATTTTTTTAATGTTTTATTTATTTCTAAGAGAGAGAGAGAGAGACAGCGTGAGCAGGGGAGGGTCAGAGAGAGAGGGAGTCACAGACTCTGAAACAGCTCCAGGCTCTGAGCTGGCAGTCAGCACAGAGCCCGACGCGGGGCTCGAACCCACGAACCGCGAGATCATGACCTAAGCGAAAGTCGGACACTTAACCGACTAAGCCACCCAGGCGCCCCGGATTTTTCATCTTTAGAGCGGTTAGTTTCCCACACATGGAGGCTCAAATCTGCGTGCTTAACATGCACACTCCCTCCCCCTCCCCCCCCCCAGCATCCTATGGGCAATTCTGGTTGACATCAGTAGTTCTCAGCTAATAAACACTGTTGCTCAAAATGGGAGAATGGGTATTGAGCGGTGAATAAGGGGTTCCCCTTTCCTGCGATTTTCGCCTGCATGTTGTGTCAGAGCTGTGAGGCAACTTCATTGAAACAATGTTTTTTTTGCTCATCAAATAGTGATCATAGAGATCTGAGAGCTGTCAATACAGTGATTGTAACTATGGAAGAGGGTTGCATAAGACCATGCAAGGATCAGCTTTAAAGCTGGTGGGGGAAAAAATCAAGCTGGGAGCAACTTGGGAAGCCCCAGTGAGCTAGGGCACAAGCAGTAAAACGCCAGATCAATTGTGTCAAAGCCACTAAGAGGTCAGGTGGACCTGCGACAAAGCTGCAAGCACATGTTGAACTGTTACTACAGACGAGCCGCTATGTGCACGACCTCTCGCCCCACTGCTTAGCATGGGAGGTCTGTGCCAGAAAGATCTTTGCATAAAGGGGAACCAGCAAAGAAAACTTGTCCCCCCCCCCCCCCCGCCAAATCGTCACAGCGAGTACCAGGGGAGGAGGGGGTCATTAGTCAAAGTCCTAGGTACTTAGCCATCAGGCTGGGCTGGCTGCCTCTAGGAGTCTGCAGGCCGCTTGACTCCAATCCAGCCTAGGGATGTTTAGCAAGGACACGATGGAACCAAAGTTGCCTCTAGGCTGGTACAGGGGCCAGGGGTACTCAGGGTATTCACTGGAAGTCTGGTTGACAATGAAACCCTCCAGGAATCCTATTTTCGCCATTTGGCAAATGAATTCAAATTAAGACCCAAACCTGGCTACTTTAGCTAAAGGGTGAAAGAAGTAACAGATGACATGGAGGAATGGGGGAAAGTGGTGGAATGATTGAGGCGTGGCTCCTGGAGTTCCTGATGCCTCAGACTGCCTCTCCTCTGAGTATGTCCATCACATGCTTGACCTGCTTGCCTGATAATCTAAGTGGACATTGAGTCCCTTGATTGCCCTGTCCTGCCCAGATCTACGTTCTCCCCTCCCCACACCCCCCATCTCCCCACCTCCATGAATGGTCACAGCACAGAATTCAGACCTGTGAGGCACCCCCACTTGATGTGACCTCGTTAAGTGACCTCGTTAGATGTTTGGACATCTTCAGTCAAGTTCTGTCTCTTTAAATAAGTGTGGTTGTTAAAATAAATAGACAAATAAATAGTGGTTGTTAATTTGTAATGAATTAACAATTTGTAGTGAATTAATGAATGGGCTTAGGGAGCTCTAAGAATCCTCCTTGTATGCAAAATGTGTGTATGATCAGCTGCTCTGTCCCAAATCTAACAAAGTTCTGATCAAAAGAGCCATGGCCTTGCTCTTGCCTTTGTTGATTGCTGTTCAGTTACATCTTAGAAGAGGGAAAGAAAAATAGGACAGCCAATACGTAAGATAGTTTGAAATAACACTGTTTTTTTTTTTAATTTTTGAATATTTATTTTTGAGAGAGCGTGAGCAGGGCAGGGTCAGAGAGAGAGGAAGACACAGACTCCAAAGACAGGCTCCAGGGTCTGCGCTAGCTGTCCGCACAGAGCCCGCCGCAGGGCTTGAACCCATGAACTGTGAAATCATGACCTGAGCTGAAGTCGGACGCTTAACCAACTGAGCCATGCAAGCACCCCAAGAAATAACAGTGGTTTTCAACCAGCAGTGACTTTGCCCCCCAGAGATCATTTAGCAGTCCCTGGAAACGTTTTTGGGTACAATTTTGGGGGTGGTTATGCTGCTGGCATCCAGTGGGAAGACCCTACGATGCACAGGACAGCTCCCTCCACCTCTCTCCAATGAATCGTTCAGCCCAAAATGTCGACAGTTCTAAGTTGAAGACACCCTGAGATCTATGAGAAATGCCAGTAGAGAACAAGAATTGATAAGAAGGTGGTCAGGGAAAGCACCTCTGAGGAGGTGACATGTGAGCTAAGATGAGACCTGGAGGCTGAGGAAGAGCCGATGGGATGAAATGGGAGTCAATCAGTATATTTTGGAGTAGACACAACAGGGCGAGCGGATGGAGGGGATGTGGGGGTTAGTGAAGGGAAGATAAAGAACATTCCAGTGGGTGCAGTAGGGAATCATATTGGATGGTGTGAGTCTGAAATGCCTCCCCGACAGCCAAGGAGTCAAGCAGAGGCAGTGTGGCATGGGGTTGCCTGAGTCCCCACTTACTAGCTGTGTGACCTTGAGAATATCACCGAACCTGCTGCGGTTCAGTCTCTCCATCTGTAAAAGAGGGAACATGCTAGTAACCACTTCTGCCTTAAGGTTGTTACTACATATAAAGCACTTGGAATGCTGCCTGGCACCAGTGACCAGCCGGTCAGGCTGGGGACGGGGAATCCATTGTCACCATGGCACCGGAATCCCAGGTACCAGATGAGAGCCTTTCAGTAGAAAGTGTGAATTGGAATTTCTAGAGAGTCGGGGGCTCACACAAATTAGCAAAGAGGGTGGAAGTGGTGGCCAAGAAGAGAGCTAGTGCTTCTTTTCCAGGGGCTGCCCAAATCTACCCCCCCTCCCCCACTGCCGAGTCACCATGGGAAAGGGGCTCAGGGGAGCCAGCCTTGAGTCCTGGAGACAGTGCTCTCTCGGACAACCCTGCCACAGGCCTGCTCACAGGGCCTTGGGGACCTTCCCCATCTGTGCCTCCATTTATTTATTTATTTATTCATTTTAATGTTTTATTTACTTCTAGGAGAGAGAGAGAGAGAGACAGCGTGAGCAGGGGAGGGTCAGAGAGAGAGGGAGTCACAGACTGAAACAGGCTCCAGGCTCTGAGCTGGCAGTTAGCACAGAGCCCGATGCGGGGCTCGAACCCACGAACCGCAAGATCATGACCTAAGCGAAAGTCGGACGCTTAACTGACTAAGCCACCCAGGCGCCCCTGCCTCCATTTATTTTGTTTAATGCTTATTTATTTATTTGGGGGAAGGTGCAGAGAGAGAGAATCCCAAGCAGGCTCTGCACTGTCAGCATAGAACCTGATGCGTGGCTCGAACTTGGGACCCTGTGAAATTATGACCTCAGCTGAAATCAAGAGTCGACCCTCAACTGACTGAGCCACCCAGGCGCCCCTGTACCTTCACTTGATATGACCTCCTTAGGTGTTTGGACACCTTCAGTCAGGTTCTCCTGTCTCTTTAGGACTGTGGTTATTAATTTGGAGGCTAATAAATGGGCTTAAGGGGTCTAAGAATTTCCCCCTGGAGACTGTATGCAAGACGTGTATAAGGCAACTCATTTGAGGAAAGCTTCAACAGATTCTCAGAAGGGTTGGGAGATGCAGTAAAATTTTAAAAAACTCTTCAAGTTGACTAGGGTGTTCTTTGACATGCTCCACATTGTGCTGATTTTTAAGTTTGTACCATTTCTTAAGAACACATACACATGCAGGGGCGCCTGGGTGGCTCAGTTGGTTAAGCGTCTGACTTCAGCTCAAGTCATGATCTCACGGTTGATGGGTTCGAGCCTCGTGTCGCGCTCTGTGCTGACAGCCAGCTCAGAGCCTGGAGCCTGCTTCGGATTCTGTGTCTCCCTCTCTCTCTGACCCTCCCCTGCTCACGCTGTCTCTCTCTCTCTCTCAGAAATAAATCATTAAAAATTTAAAAAATAACACATACACATGCAAAAATAGAAAGTCTAAAATTGTTTAATCAATTTATAAATATCAAGGAAAGTGCCATTAAATTTTTTTAAGGTTTATTTATTTTTCAGAGACAGAGACAGAATGGGGGTCGGGGGAGGGCAGAGAGAGGGAGACACAGAATCCAAAGCAGGCTCCAGGCTCTGAGCTGGCTGTCAGCACAGAGCCCCACGCAGGGCTTGAACTCAGACTGTGGGATCATGACCTGAGCTGAAGTCAGACACCTAACCGACTGAGCCACGCAGGGGCCCCTAAAGAAATTTTAAGACTGGGGCCCCTGGCTGGCTCATATGCAACTCTCACACCCAGGGTTGTAAGTTCAAAGGGCCATGTTGGACATAGAGTTTATTTTTTTTAATCTTTTAAAAAAATTTTTTTTAAGAGTTAAAAGGGGGATGTAAAATGGGAAGATGTTATAAGCCTTTGAACATTACCTGACAATGTGTAATATAACAGTTCCGTGAAAAGAAAACATCAAATTTAAAATGTATGCACAGGGAAAGAATACTCTTCCCTTGACCTCACTCTGCCTGTCTTCAAAGTCAGTGATTCTCTGTGGACCCTTCCACTTCCCTCCACCTCTGCCGTGGCAGCCACCAGTGCCCAAACCCCCTCTAGCTCTTGCCTGAAGGATCGCAGAGAGCCTTCTTCCAGTTTTCCCCAGTAGACTATGAATTCATGAAGCCAAGGGCCATCTCTGATTCTATCATTGTAGATTGAGTGCTCAATAAACATAAACAAATGGACACATGGCCTCCCAGGAGCAAAGGTAAGTCCAAGTTCTTATGGCGCCTGCAGTGTCCGTCTCCCGCGCTTGTATAGAAGAGGCTGGGTTAACAGTGGGCTGAGGGTGAAGGAGCCACGCCCCACTTGCCTTGGCTTCAGAGAACAGGGCTGCTGCTGACTGCAGACCCGCCTGAGGAACCACCCCTGCCACCAGATTGTTCTGGGGCACTTGGTTGTAGCCTCGGCAGAAGGCGCCACCTGCTCAGCTATGGGGCTGTGCCTGCCCGAGGTTGAGTCTGGCAGAATTTGGAGAAGGTTCAGATCGAAAGAAAGTGAATTCTGCTTTTGCCCCTGTATTCGTTTTTATTGCTGTTGAACCCAATGACCACAAACTCAGTGGCTTAAAACAAAACATCTTATTATCTTATGGTCCTGCAGGCCAAATGTCTGAAGCAGGTCTCACTGTGCTAAAATCAAGCTGGGTCCACAGGGCTGCGTTCTGTTCTGGAGGCTCGAAGAATCTGTTTGCTTTCCTTTTCCAGCTTCTAGAGGCCGCCCACACCCATCTGATGACCCCCTTCCATCTTCAAAGCAAGGAAGGGTTCATCCATCTCTCACATGCTCCATCACTCTGATGCTAGCTCCTCCTCCCTCTGTCCCCTGATAAGGACCTTTGTGATTAGACACCCACTAGATAATCCCAGATAACCTCTCCTTCCCCAAACCCTTAATTTAACCATATCTGCGAAGTACCTTTTGCCATGTAAGGCAACACATTGAGAGGTTCTGAGAATTAGCACAGGAGTACCTTTATTGGGGGCAGTATTCTGCTGTCCACACCCCCTTAATTCAGTCCTCCCTGGAGGCTCTGGATTTACATACGGGGACCTGCAGAAACTGCTTGTCTACTAACATCAGGGACACAATGCTGAGGACCTTATTCTCTAAAATCACAGATTATGGAAATTTTGCTAGTTGAAAGCCTGTCAGTGAGAACAGAAGGTCCCGCCCGGTCATTTTGACACAGCGACATGGCCTCTATTTCCAGCCCGGGAGTAGAGCTTCAGTGAAGGAGGTTTCGAACAGAATGTTCCACATTTATATTAATGTAGTTTCCAAGGAAACGGGACTCAAGTCCTTTTTCAGCTCAGGCCTGATCATCAATTCTTTTCATACGGCCGGAGTTCGCTTTGAGCCTACAAAAGAACTGCTTCATTTACATTTTAGATACACTGGCCTCAGTCTCTCTCTGTCACCGGGTTTAGGAATCGGGACCCTCGAAAACGGCCTTCTGTGTGAAGGGCGCACGGTGGGTGACGGACGGCGCCAACCGCAAGATGTAGGTGGGTTGGGGATGGGTGGTAAAGTCGAGGAGGCGCGGCAGGGAGCGGAGCCCCGGGATGCGAGGGGAACACAGCCCTAAAGACCACCCTGAGACTTCTGGGTCGGGCGCACAGAGTGTGCCGGTTCTCACCACCGCCGCACAAGCTCATTAGTCCCCAGTTAACAGAAAAGGAGACTCCAAGCAACTGGCCTCAAGTTATCAAGTCGGGAACTGGCGAGCAGAGATCCCAAACCAGTTCTTCGGACTCCAAAGCCTGTGCTTGGGATCCGCAGCACGTCCCGGGGGGCACGGCGCCACCACCCTACCGCACTACCTCCCACCCACTAACCGAGACCGCCTTCCGGCCGGTAAACGGGCAGACAGGCCGGAGTCTGGGAGGAAAAAGAGACCACGCCCATATTGAAATCCAGACTTGTATGTGGACCAATCCTAAGAAAGAAAAATCATTGGTGGGGCGGGGTTATGTAAAACACACGGTGCCGGTACAGGCAGCCATGGAGCAAAGAGCACTATTTACGGTGTTTTTTTAAAAGAAATATAGCTATTATTATAAAGTAAGGGTAATGAAACGTTAAGTTTAAGAAAGCTTTCACTTTTTGATGTAATCTAATCATTAGGCTATAAAAGTCGCCACAACCTAAAAAGCTATAGTAAGGGTAAGCGTTGCCGGGAGACGACTGCCACGGTATCGCTTCTCGGCCTTTTGGCTAAGATCAAGTGTAGTATCTGTTCTTATCAGTTTAATATCTGATACGTCCTCTATCCGAGGACAATATATTAAATGGATTTTTGGAATTAGGAGATGGAATAGGAGCTTGCTCCGTCCACTCCACGCATCGACCTGGTATTGCAGTACTTCCAGGAACGGTGCACCCCCTCCGGGGGAACAATGATGGTTTAATAACAGACTTTGCATTTAGCTTCTTTTCGTCCTAGATTATTATGTTATCTTAACTTCCGATGACGTTATTAAACCAAAGAATGTTTGGAGCTAGCGTTTTTATAGTTTAGTTAAATATACGACGGAAAAGACTTTTTCTTTGTAACGTCTGTATGTTTCTCCCCGGTGTTTCTCACTCATTCGTTCTTCGATGTATTTCTCACTCCTCGAGTGATTTTATTTACGTAAAAGAGAACAGCAGCTTTTATGTTTTAGAAATAGTTTTAAGATTCCTAGGTTATTTGGCTGGGGGTTGTAGGAGTGCTTTGTTTGGTTTTGCTTAGCGCTCTCCGTTTTGTCCTCGATTGTAACGGGGAACTTCCCAAGGTCGGACCTGTCTAGCCTAAGCCCCAGGTGTGTCCCCGACCTTAATGTTGACGAGAGACCGCCCAACAGAGGGATGTCTCATAAAAGATAGTAGGCAGGGAGGGTGCTCGTCTCGTTAATACAACGTTTGTATAAATGTGGAATGCTGTGCTCAGGCCTCGTTCACAGCTCTGCAGGTGAGCCGGAAGCCGAGTCGGTGCTTCTCCGTAGAGGCCTTGTGCAGGCAAGAGTTGGGATGCCTTTTTCTTACGGATAGAATTCCAAAGGACCAAACTTCTAGGTACTCTAATTTCAGAGAACAAAATCTCTGTGAGAAAACAGTAGTCCTTCACAGGAGGGGCTGCTACAACATTTTTAAGCAGCAGCTTGTCCCTGGGAGAAATACTGTTAATTTTGCAGAGTTTGTATTCTCAGCTGGAACTTTTACCATTACCAAACTTCAGTGTGAGGAAATAAAAACGACGCCCCTACCTCCAGTTTCCAGGTTTCTGTTTTAAGATCGTCGGTTTCATTTTCCCCATCTTTCATTTTGTGTTTTACGCTCGAGGTTGAAGCCTCATTAGTGATTTTTTTAAGTGTGGTCTTCTTTTTTGTCTTGTACAGAAAACATACTACATGATTCTTTAGATCTCCACAAGCATCTCCAGAGTTCGTCTTTGTAAAGCAAAACCAGCGGGAGCAGGCAGGGAATCAGGGGGTCTTTACTCTTCTTTTTTTTAAGTTTGTATTTATTTAAGTGATCGCTACACCCATCGTGGGGCTAGAACTCACGATCCAGAGATCAAAAGTCGCAAACTCCTTCCACCCAGCAAGCCAGCGGCCCTTCTTCCGGCCTCTTAGACTCCAAGAGCCTTCTTCCGGATCAAACGCGGCGCGCGCTGGTGACGTAGACGCTGCGCCGGAAGTGCGAGCCGCGGGCTGGCGGGCTCCGTTATGGCGGCTGCTGGGGCACGCTGGAACCATGTGTGGGTGGGCACGGAGACTGGGATCCTGAAAGGTGGGTGGCCCGGCCCAGCGTCGGGAAGTGTGGGGGGGAGGTGACCCTCGCTCGCGACCCCGGCGCGACTGACGCCCCCCCTCCCGCAGGGGTGAACCTTCAGCGCAAACAGGCAGCGAACTTCACGGCGGCAGGACAGCCGCGGCGCGAGGAGGCGGTGAGCGCCCTGTGCTGGGGCGCGGGCGGCGAGACTCAGGTGAGCGGCCGCTTTGGTCGATCCCGATCTGAGGGTCTAGGGTGCGGCAGCCTCGCTCTGGTCCTCATCCTGCCCTCCTCTGCCCGCAGATCCTGGTGGGGTGCGCCGACAAGACAGTGAGGTACTTCAGCACCGAGGAGGGCAGATTCCAGGGCCACAGGCACTGCCCCGGCGGCGAGGGTACGTTCCGAGGCCTCGCCCAGGTCGACGGGTAAGACCGAGCCCCTCGCTGAACGCCTAGGTCGTAGGGAGAGCGTGGAGCCTCCCGCAGGACTGCCGAATAACCGCGATCAATCCTTAGCGACACAGGCCTGGGCCGAGTGACAGGCCAGGTGCTATTGAACACCTGCTTATTAATAGGCATTGGGCGAAATGCAAGGGCGGCAGGTAAACCAGATACACGCAGTACCTACGTTCATGGAGTTTGCATCTCCAGGGGTATTTCTCCTGGCCCCGTAGCCTTCTGAATGACCCTGAGCAAGTCATTGGATAGTTGAGTGTGTTTGGAAATGGAGACTAACCACCGGCAACAATATGGTGGAAGTTCCCAAAGGAAAGGATGGCAAAGTGCGGGTAGCTTTCTTCCAAAGAGGGAGAAGGCTGTGAACAGGCTGTGTAGGTTTGGTGGCGTTCTGACAACTGACTAGTAGAAGTGTCTGCATAGGTGAGACATTTGAATTGGGCCATGAAGGGTGGGTAGAAGTTTTGAAAGGAAGAGAAAGGAGTAAGCGCATTCTAGAAAGAGACTACTGCCTGGGCCGAGGCCAGGGATGGGCGTCAGGCTATATGGTCATTTCAGGCAAAGGTAAACAGCATTTGGGGGGTTGAGGCCGAGGGCACATTTTAATACAAGATGGGCAAGGTGGGTAGTGATTAAATGTGAAGGCCTTTCAGGGCCAGACAGAGATTTGCCCTTGTGATTTGCAGGTGGCTTTGAGCGAGGAGGGGTGTGGAGAATGGATTGGAAAGAGCGGTTGGGAAGCTGTTGCCAAAGCCCAGGCAAGCGCCGCCACAGCTTGAACCCAGGCGGGGAGGGTGGGCAGATGTGAGAAAGAACATGGGCTCAGGCTCCACAGTCCCGGGGAGAGGCTTGCTTGGGCTCTTCCTTAGGGAGAGACTGACATTAAGTATCTGGGACGCCAAACAGGGAACTTGAGAGACGGCGCTACTGTTTGTTTGACTTTGGCCAGACCCACACTTTAGACCAGTCTCACTTCCGCTCATTCAGAGCTACTGATCCTGCCCCCTGGTGATCCACCCAAGGTTCAGAAAAACTGGCAGGGGCAGTACCCCCCTCCCCCCAGAGCTGCGGACTAGCAAAAGCACTCTGCTTTGGAGTGTCACACACTTGACTTTCCAGCTCGGGTTCTGACATGTATAGCTGTGTGGGCAAATCTTTTCATTCCCCAGAGCTTCGGTTTCCTCACTTACAAAACTTATTAACCCCCGTTGAGGATATTAAATAACAAGCATGGAAGGAGGGAGTTTATTTAAGGTGAACCTGGGGGTGGGTGGGCCAGGGCCTAGAGAAAGCTTTCGCACTTAAGATTTTTTGTTTTTGCTGTTTACTGGATCCTCCCTCTGCCCACAGCACCCTCATCACATGCGTGGATTCTGGGATTGTCCGGGTCTGGCGTGACAATGACAAGGAGACATCCTCTGACCCAGTAAGGCTCCCCTGCTTTGCCAGTGATGGTCGGGGAAGATGGGGGCCCGCGTAGGAACCGAAGGAGGGCTTTGGGGGAAGAGGACTGAGGACTCCGGAACTGACTCTCGTCTCCTGTTCCCTTCAGCTCCTGGAACTGAGTGTGGGTCCAGGGGTGTGCAGGATGCGCCAGGACCCAGCACGCCCGCACGTGGTTGCCACGGGGGGAAAAGAGAATGCTTTGAAGGTGTGGGACCTACAGGGGTCTGAGGAGCCTGTGTTCAGAGCCAAGAATGTGAGTGATGGGGTGGGAGGGGCTGGGGCTGAGGTTCAGGGAGGCTGAGGCCACTGACTTAGGGGATGATGGCGAAGCTGAAGGAAAGGGCCTCTGAGCCTCCTGCACCCTGTCCCCCATCTACCCGGTCCCACCAGGTACGGAACGACTGGCTCGACCTGCGGGTTCCCATCTGGGACCAAGACATACAGTTCCTTCCTGGGTCTCAGAAGCTTGTCACCTGCACAGGGTACCGTCAGGTGAGGCACCACCCCACCCCTACCTTCTCCAGGGCTTAAGCAGCCTCCTGCAGAAACAACCTGCCTGTTGGCACAGGCCAACCACCTCACGGTCCTGTGTCCCTGAGCTCCCAGAGGAAGCGTTTCCCCCAGCCAACCCAGCACCGTGGCTGAGCCAGAGACCTTCTGGTGCATTCCGGGATGAGTTTTCTGAACTGTGACCCTTCCTTCGCTTCCAATGTGGAAGGGAGGGGAGAAGGGAGTGTCCCTTTCATGGTAGAATCCCAGGGTCCAGGTGTCCTGAGGACACTGGGCTGGGTTTCAGGAGACCTGGCTTCTGGTCTTGATGCGTGCGGCCTCTCTGATTTGCTTGGGGACCCGGGCCTGACCCGTTCCTCTGCATCCGCAGCTCCTCAGCTTTATAGGAGGCAGGCAGGGAGGGACGGCCTGACTGGGGGCCCTTATGGTCGGCCTCATTTGAAGTCCTCAGGCCCGGGCAGGGCTGGGTCACCGTGTTTGTCCCTTTTCCTTTGCTCCTGCACACTGACATCCAATCCTGGGAATATGTCGCTGTTCAAAACACACTACAAGGGCTTCCTCTCTCCTCTGTTGCTCAGGCTAAATTTCTCTGCCTGAAATTCCGTACTCTCTGAAAATTGGACTGGCTTCCTTTTTCATCCCAAGATGGGAGTATGGAGGGATGGAATGCTCACACATGCGGATCCTGGAAATGCTGCCAGCCCCCAACCTGGGAGACCTCTGTCCCTAAGCAGATCTCCTCTGCCCACACTCTTCCCTGACACTCAGAGTAAGAGGGGGTACATTTCAGATGAGAAGGTTTCTCTGAGAGTGGGTCATAAGTAAGAAAGCCGTGTATGAAGGAAGGGGGTGAAGGTGCGGAGAAGCCAGGGAGGGGCATGTGGCAGGAGGGGACTGTCACAAGGCTTCGGCGTTCTCCAGGTCCGAGTCTACGATCCAGCCTCTCCCCAGCGTCGGCCGGTCCTGGAGGCCACCTACGGAGAGTATCCACTTACAGCCATGACCCTCACGCCCGAGGGCAAGTAAGTGTTGCCAGGACCCAGGGTGGGGCTTGGAGGGGACCTTGGGGGACTCCTGCTGACCCCCACCTGCCTCCGGTCTCCTCCTCAGTTCGGTGATCGTGGGGAACACTCATGGGCAGCTGGCAGAAATTGACCTTCGGCAAGGTGAGCAGACTAGGGAGCCTCGCAGAAGGGGAGGAGGTGGGAGGAATGGCAAGATTCCCTCTGAGGGGGTACCGTGGAGTGGTTGAGCCCTCCTTCAGTTGCCGACTGCCTGGGTTCAAATCCTGGTTTCACCGGAAGCTGTAGGGTCTTGGACAAATTTCTTTAGGTCTCTGTGACACAGCTCCTTCACCTGTAAAACGGAGATATTAATGACAACTCCTGTCCCAACCTTATGCTGAGGTATAAGCATTGAAACATAAAGCGATTGAAGTGGTGAGCAATGGGTGTTGGCCGGCCAGCGAGTGCTGATGCCCCCCCTCCTCTAGGGCGCCTACTGGGCTGTCTGAAGGGGCTGGCGGGCAGTGTCCGAGGATTACAGTGCCACCCTTCAAAGCCCCTTCTAGCCTCTTGTGGCTTGGACAGAGTCTTGAGGGTACACAGGATCCGGAATCCACGGGGCCTAGAGCATAAGGTGAGAGCTGGCCGCCTCGGGTGCCCCAATCCATGTTCCTGTTTCAATGTGCTGAGTTTCTTACGGCCCCTCGTGCTTTGCAGGTTTATCTCAAGTCTCAACTGAACTGCCTCCTCCTATCGGGCAGGGATAACTGGGAGGTAAGCCCTTGGGTCTCGGAGTGTGGGAGCAAGGGCTGAGGTGTGAGCATGTCTCTGTGGAGAGGAAAAAAGAAACAGCTGGAACCATCTGCCTGTCCGCTGAGTTACTTAAGTGCTCCGAGGGGGGTTAATAGTTAAAATCCTCACAGGGTCACATAGGAGCATGGATGGGAGCAGGAAATCAAAGTGCTTTTTTCCCAACTAGATCCTCCTTCCCCCGAGCCTCTGTCACTGCGCCCCTGCCTCTTACTAAGTTTTCTCCCACTCACCAGGATGAGCCCCAGGAGCCTCAGGAGGCTAAACAGGTGTCCCCAGAAGACACAGAGACAGATGAACTTTGGGCCTCCTTGGAGGCAGCCGCCAAGCGGAAGCTCCCTGATTCGGAGCCGCCCCCAGGGGCTGTGCAAACCAGACGGAGAAAAAAGCAGCGGCCTGGATCCACCAGCACCTGAAGAGCCTGTGTTCCCTTTGTAAATAAACAGATCGACACCCACCATGACCCTGAGCCTTTTGTGATGGGAGAATGGGAAGAGGGGCGGCTGCTCCCAGCGCCGGTGCAGCGGGGTAGCTGACGTCACAAAAGCCAGGTCCGGAGCCTGGCGGGCTGGCGAGGGTGGCACGGAGTTCGGGGCCGCTCGGGGCCATGGGCTGCTGCCAAGACAAGGACTTTCAGACCTCCGAGGAGCAGGGCAAGGAGGCTGACTCAGACGAAGCCGAAGGTGGGACCCGAGACACACCAACGGGGCCCAGGGAGCGGGAGAAGGGGCTGCCCCGAAGGGGATCGCCCAGGAGGTTGGGCCGGGGAGAGCTGAGTGGAGCTCAGTGGCCTCGTCACCCCGCAGGCGCCGACGAGGTCGATATGGACGCACAAGACCCCAAGTCGAACGAAAGCCTTCTGATCACCGTGCTGTGGCGGCGGCTATCCCTGTTCAGTCGTCGGGGCTCTCGGTCAAACAAGAGGCTCTCGGCCCAGAGTCAAAAGCATGGGTTACCGCAGAGCAAGCGGGATGTGATCCTGGAGGAGCCAGAGAAGGGGTGACCCCAACCTGCTCTCAGTCTGCCCCAGCCTCCAGAGAATACAGTTTCCGAGTGTACCTTTCTAGAGTGCTTGTGTCTCCGCTGCTCAGCATTCTGGGCGCACTCGACACCGCGGGGGCTGCGGGCTCTTTAAGGCTCCTCCCCTGAGGCTGGCGCAGCCCCCTGGATCCCGGCTCCGGTTCCTCAGGGGCGGGGTGACGGGCGGCTTCGCCAATGGGAGGACGGAGTTTCTCTTGCGTTTTGGTGGGAGGGCGTGTCTCCCTGGTCGCTGCGCTCCTAAAGGTGTGGCACCGCCCCCCGGTCATCGGGGGTGGGGCTATGTGTGGGTGACGTGGCGGCTCCTAGGCTTCGGTCGGGTTTCGGCGGCTTCAGCGCTTGGGGAGGAGGCGGTGACCACCCGGGAGACTGTGGCAGTGGTGGCGGCGGCAGGCGGCAGGGAGGAGGTAGGACTCGCTCTAGAAGGGGTCTGGCCACCGTGTCCGCTCTGGGCAGCGGCTTTCCGGGGGCGGCTACGGGAGGGGGGAAGGGAACCTGGGGCGAGCGGGCAAGTCCTGCCGGCCCGGCTCGGAGTGAGGGAATACTTCGTCGTCCAATCAGGAAAGCTCCTGTTGAGAAAGACGTCGGCATTAGCTAATTGGTGGTCGCAGTCCTCCAGAAGGCGGGATTTAGGCCGGGGTGGGACTTCCTGTTTCAAATAAACACCTAGGGATTTTTCCCCCTTCCGCCCACCGAAGTGTGTCCCCCCCTCAGGAGGCCCGTCACCGTTTCTCCCTGAGGACTCGAAGGGATCCGCGGGTATGAGAGGGCCCGGTCAGGGCCTGGGGCAGTTGCACAGCCCATACTGGAGCCTCGGGGCCACGGGACGTGCCTCTGGCCCTGTCTCTGTTTGAAGGCCCCCGGCCCGCGCTCTGGTCTGGCCGCCAGAGCCAAGTTGGAAGGAGTCTGAGGAGGGGGAACCGATTGGGCCGGAGAACGGGGGCCTTGCCCGCCGTGGGCCGGCCCCACGATCTGCGGGTGACTTTGGGCGCGAAAGTCCGTGCCAGGTCCAGAAGGGACCCGAGGATTTGCTGGTTGGGACGGGGAGGAGGATTTATGGGGAAGGAGGCTGCCTGGGGAATGACACTCTCCCCTCCACAACAGTCCGAGGTTATGCGACTCAATGATCCCGCGGAAACGCTACGGGTCTAAGAACACGGATCAGGGTGTCTACCTGGGTCTCTCAAAGACACAGGTCCTGTCCCCTGCAACTGCTGGCAGTAGCAGCAGCGACATCGCCCCTCTGCCCCCCCCAGTGGCCCTGGTCCCTCCCCCTCCCAACACCATGTCTTGCCGTGATCGGACCCAGGAGTTCCTGTCTGCCTGCAAGTCCCTGCAGAGCCGCCAGGTAAGGACCGGGAGTGGGAAAGGCAGCAGTGAGCTTTACTGAAATCTGGGAGAGGCTGTGCTCCCTCACTGCTGATTGACATAATATGGGGGGTGACATGATGGAGAGCTGACCGGGTTTGGAGGGGGCCGGAGGGTCTACTAAGCAACAGAGAATGGGGTGGCCAGCTGTCTAGAGGCAAGGACCTAGACTTCTGTGTGTGTGTGTGTGTGTGTGTGTGTGTGTGTGTGTGTGTGTGTGTGTTTGAGAACCCCCCTGGAGGGTAGGGTTGCTACTCTGCAAGAAATAGCTCGGGTGAGAGGTGTCTGCAGTATATTGGGTTTGGATAAGGAACACTTTCTAGAAAGAGCCTTAAGCTGGGAGACGGACACTTTCAATTCTAGTTCCGGAATGGTCCTTTACCGCAAGTTTGCTCTGTGACCACAGAAAGTTGGGCCAGAAAGTCTGGTTGGGCCTCAGTTTTTATATCTGTAAAATGAAAGAAGTTTTCTTGATAAGCAACTTTTATCGAAATTACGTTGCAGTGCTTTCCTAGAAATTGGATTCCCTTGTTTCAGGCCAGACTTTCTGAATCAAAGTGGGCCCTGATTGACTGTAATTTTAAAGGTTTTTACTGCTTTTCTGCATGATCACCAAGAACTTTCCAGTTGTCCTCTTTGATTTCCCGACTGGAGAAATAGAACGTTAATCGCTCCTGTCACTTATTTAGTGCTTATGGCATACCAGGTATCTGACTAAAGTACTTCATAGCCCTTATGCTGTTTAATACCAGCAGCAACTTCATTTTATACTAGAGGAAATAGATGTTCAGAAGGGTTTATGTCACTTGCCCCAGCCCCCCCAGCTAGTAAGTGGTAGAGTCAAGATTTGAACCTGAGTCTACCTGTGCTCAAATCTGAGCCCTAAATGACAACTGCTAATACAATTACAGTGTCCGGTAGAGGTGCTAGGGAGAATTTAGCGGACACCTGAGGAAGAGTGAAAGCTGGACATGGAGAGGAGGGGGAACTAAAGTGTCACCTCTTGATGTTGCTTTTCAGAATGGAATCCAGACAAACAAGCCAGCTCTGCGCGCTGTCCGGCAGCGCAGTGAATTTACCCTCATGGCCAAGTAAGTTGAGAGAGTTACGTGGTGGGACGATGCGGTGTCTGGGGAGATGTTGGCTTGCATTCGGTGGCCTTGGCTGTGAGGGAGGGCTGTGCTGGTTGTGCTGGAGCTGGTGGGGGAATAGGTCCTGCCCTTTCCCATCATGCCCTCACTAATGCCCGTTTACAGGCGCATTGGGAAAGACCTCAGCAACACGTTTGCCAAGCTGGAGAAGCTGACCATCTGTGAGTGTTCTTGGGGGGTCCTTTCAGAGTTGGGGCAGTGAACCAAAGAGCTCTGAGAAACCACAGCCCCTGAGCCTTGTCTTTGACCTCACCCGTCCTGACCTCGTTTGTCTCTGCAGTGGCAAAGCGCAAGTCCCTCTTCGATGACAAAGCAGTGGAAATCGAAGAGCTCACTTACATCATCAAACAGGTGAGCTCCTAGTGATCTGATGCCAGTGAATCACTTTCATCGTTTCCCCTTGTCTTGGAGGTCCAGAGGCAGTTTCTGGAGCCGGCTCTAAAGACCTTGCTCATCCGTTGAGCCAGTGGACACTCTTTGGTCATCTGCTGTGTACGAAGCCCTGCTGGGCGCTTGCTTCACCAACCTGAGGCAAGAATTCCCACCCTGGGGGCTTCTTGCCTGTCGAGGGCATCCAGTCCCATAAATGTGTACTTCAAATGAATAGATGGCAAGTGATACAGAAAAGACCTTCAAAAGGATTAGTTGAGACAGTCTGAGGCCACTGGGAGAAACGTTATAGACGGGGGTGAAATCTAAACTGGTTTCAAGGCTTGTGTAGAGGCAGTGGGAAAACATTCCAGACAGAGGATACAGTGTGTGCAGAGACATGGCTTGTACAAGAAAATTCAAGTCTTTTTTCTGCTCAGCTGATATTTGCTCAGGGAGGCCTGCCCTGACCATGCTGCTTATGTGCTCCTGTGCCCCAAACTGTGCTTTTTGTGATACTTGATACTTTCTAACATTCTGTATTGTTTACTTAAGGTTTATTGTTTCTGTTCCCTCTCATCTACCTCATCCCACCTGCCCCCCCACCAAAGAAGAGAAAATAAAGTGCCACAAGAGCAGTGATTTTTTTTTCTTCCTGTTTTTTCATCTTGCTCATAGATGTATCCCACATGCTTTTTTTTTCACTTTCATTTTCCTGTTGTTTTTCCTCTCACCTCTTTTTTTTTTTTTTAACATAGTTTATTGTCAAATTGGTTTCCACATAACACCCAGTGCTCATCCCCAAAAGTGCCCTCCTCCATGCCCATCCCTCCCTCCCCCACCACATCTATCAGTCCTCACTTTTTGTCAGCATTCAAGAGTCTCTCATGGTTTGCCTCTCTCCTTCTCCCCCACCATTTCCCCCCTTCTTCTCCCCCATGGTCCTCCGTTAAGTTCCTCCTAATCCTCCTATATGTGCAAATATATGGTAGCTGTCCTTCTCTGCCTGACTTATTTCGCTCAAGCATAACACCCTCAAGGTCCATCCATGTTGCTACACATGGCCAGATGTCATTGTTTCTCATTGCCATGTAGTATTCCATGGTATAGATAAACCACATCTTCCTGATCCATTCGTCCGTTGATGGACACTTAGGCTCTTTCCATGTTTTAGCTATTGTTGAGAGTGCTGCTATGAACCCCACGTGCTTTTTTTCGTTAAACTTTTTTTTAATGTTTTATTTCTGAGAGAGAGAGAGAGACAGCGTGAGCAGGGGAGGGTCAGAGAAAGAGGGAGACACAATCCGAAACAGGCTCCGGGCTCTGAGCTAGCTGTCAGCACAGAGCCCAACACGGGGCTCGAACCCATGAACCGTGAGGTCATGACCTGAGCTGAAGTCGGACGCTCAACTGACTGAGCCACCCAGGCGCCCCCCACATGCTTATAATAGCATCTGGCATAGAGGAGGTCTTCCATATTTGTTGATTGAGCAATTGGCAGGAGATGAGGCCGGGAAAGTAATTCAGTGGCTGGTTGTGAAGATCACTGTGGGCCTTGCAAAGGAGTATGGAATCACTACATGCCATAGGCTGCGAAGACAATAAGAATCTGGGTTCTAAATCTGCTTGACGGACCCCAGTACAGTACAGTTGTAATTCCTTCCTTTCCCAGCGCAGTGTCATGAGAATAAAATGTGAAATCAAATGACCGCGGGGGAAAAAGCCAGCCTGGAGCATGGATGGGCAGAGAGGCCGGGGAGGAGGCTGGTGCCGCTGTCCAGTGAAAGGTGACTGCGGCAGAGGCCAGGGCAGACGTGTTCAAGAGGGGCCGTGCAGGGTAGAAGAGGGAGGGTGCCGTGAACTACGCTATTGCGTGGGCTTTGAGGAACCACAGCCTGGATTCAGACAGTCCATCACTTACGGGGAACCTTGGGTGAGCCAGCTAACTACTCAGAGCTTTGGTGCCCTCGGAAATAAAAGTGGGATCATCACAGCACCTACCTCGTAGGGTGGATGTGAGGATTCAGTTGTTTGTTTCTGGAGTCACCCACATTATTTGAGTGAGTTTTAGCTGCCTGGTTTGGGGGATTCCCCAGGGAACAAGACAGATGTACCTTCCCTTGAAGATTTCCTATCTGAAACTAGGCAAGTAGAATTTGTCAAACAATTTCAGGATAGTGAACCCCATTAAAGACATAAGGGAAGCAGTTCCTCAGGGTAGGGGCCTACTTTAGATGGGGTGATAGAAGATTGCCTGGGTGGCTCAGTTGGATGAGCATTTGACTCTTGATTTCAGCTTTGGTCATGATCCCAGGGTTGAGGGATCGAGCCCCACGTCGGGATCTGTGCTGAGCTTGGAGCCTACTTAAGATCCTCTCTGTCTTGGGGCGCCTGGGTGGCTTAGTCGGTTAAGCGTCCGACTTTCGCTTAGATCATGATCTCGTGGTTCGTGGGTTCGGGCTCCGCGTCAGGCTCTGTGCTGACTGACAGCACAGAGCCTGGAGCCTGTTTCAGAGTCTGTGTCTCCCTCTCTCTCTGACCCTCCCCTGCTCATGCTGTCTCTCTCTCTCTCCTAGAAATAAATAAAAATATTTAAAAAAAAAAAAAAAGATCCTCTCTTTCTTGCGGCGCCTGGGTGGCTCAGTCAGTTGAGTGTCTGATTTTGGCTCAGGTCAAGATCTCACCGTTCTCAGGTTTGAGCCCTAGATCCGGCTCTTTGCTGTCAGCATGGAGCCTGCTTTGGATCCTCTGTCTTCTCTCTCTGCCCCTCCCCAACTCTCTCAAAATAAGTAACCTTTTTTTTTTAATCTTTTTAACGTTTATTCATTTTTGAGAAACAGAGCACAAGTGGGGGAAGAGCAGAGAGGAGCAGAGAGAGAGGGAAACACAGAATCAGAAGCAGACTCCAGGCTCCCAGCTGTCAGCACAGAGCCCGACGCGGGGCTCAAACCCACAAACTGAGAGATCATGACCTGAGCTGAAGTCAGACGCCCAACCGACTGAGCCACCCAGGCACCCCCCTCCCTGTTTTTGTTTTTAAGATCCTCTTTGTCTTCCTCTGCTTCTTTCCCCTGGTCACACACACACACTCTCTCTAAAATAAAATTTAAAAGAAAAAAAAAACAGGATATGAGAATGACATTGAGGCCTGAATGGTAAAGGAAAAGCCAGTATTCCACAGAATTGGTGGGAGCACTTTCCAGAAAGTGGGAAGAGCAAAGGGAAAGGCCCTGGAGAGTGGGCTACCTTACTGCATCTGATAAACACGAAAGAGGCCAGTATGAGGAGCAGGTGAGGAGGAGACCAGGAGTTTATGAGGTTGGGGGGAAATGGGCGGGCCTGGCCACACAGCCTGTGTATAAGCCACGCAGAGAACGTGATTTGTGTTCTAACTTCAGTGGAAGCTCTTGGAAGATTTTCAGCAGAGGGAGGACGCGCTCCATTTCTGGTTCAGAAGCTCACCGTGGTTGCTGTGCAGAGAGTGGACTATGGTGGGCAGGCTTTAAGGGGAAGGTCATTTAGGAGGCTCTTGGCGATCGCCGAGAGAGCAAAGGTGATGGTGTGGTCTGGAGTAGGGTTAGAAAAATTGCTGAGTGGCCCGATTCGGAGCATCTGTTGGAATCGGCCAGGTTCTCTGTAGCCTCCGTCTAGTCTCCATGTGGGTTAAGGGAAAGGAGAGGAATTGAGGACGGTTCTCAAGCGTTTGGTCTGGGCAGCTGGTGACTGCTGGTGGCATCTACCAAAAGGAAAAGGAGGGAGAAGGGGGAACAGGTTTCGGTGGAACGGTAGGGGGATTAGGCGTTCCGTGTTGAGTGTAAGGACAGAGAGAAAGTTGTAAGCTGCTTAGCGTGCTGGGTCTCACACAATAAACGGATACGAGGTGCCGAGTGCCTGGTAAGTGATCAGCAGAGTGCGGTTGCGTGGTGGCACATAGATGGTTTAAGGAGGCATGAATGTGTGATGTAGAAGCTTCTGGCTTGGGCACTTCAGTGGGAAGCGGTGCCATTTTCTGAGCTAGAACTCTGAGGGAGGAGATTTTATGGGGAGGAAACCTGGAATGCAGTTTTGGACACGGGGCTCTAAGGAGGCTGCATCAGCGCCACAGGGACAGCCAGGCAGCAGTGGAAATCGTCCATGGGTCTCAGGAATGGTTGCCTCACAGGGGGGACACCTGGGCGACTCAGTCGTTCAAGCCTCTCACTCTCGATTTCCAGCTCAGGTCACAATTGCGAGGTTCATGATTTCAAGCCCCGCGTTGGGGTCTGTGCTGATGGTGCGGAGACTGCTTCGAATCTCTCTCTCTCTCTCTCTCTCTCTCTCTCTCTCTCTCTCTCTCCAAATAAGTAAACTTAAAGAACGGCTGGACTTGGAATACTAACTGGGGGGCCTGTTGGAGAAATCCTAGAAGTTGCCTAATCCAGTTTGTCTTCCAGCCTATTCCTTGAACTCATGATTCCTGACCTCTTCTCCCTGGGTCCCCCTGGTCCCCTGTGTAAGCTTTCTCTGGCACTCCGTGGCCACCTCCTTCATCTCTCTGATCTCACGTGGCCCTTGGCAACTTGGCAAGCCGGATCAGGGAGCGGAGGTATAGAAGGCCTGGCCGTGCTACTGTACCTCCTTGTGTGTGACTTCGGACAAGTCACAGCTTTCACTCTCTTGCAGTAACAATGTTTTTTAAATGTTTATTTATGTTGAGAGAGAGAGAGTGTGTATATGAGTGAGGAAGTGACAGAGACACAGAGAGAGACACAGAGAATTTTAAGCAGGCTCCATGCTCTCAGTGCAGAACCTGACTTGGGGCTTGGTCCCACGAATCCTGAGATCATGACCTAAGCTGAGATCAAGGGTCAGCCCTTAACCAACTGAGCCACCCAGGTGTCCCAGCAATAACAATTTTTGAAAGGAATTCTGTATATAAAAGCATTTTGTTGCTGCTTCTGGCCATCATGGAGACTTGGACTTCCCTTCTGACCACCGCACAGGCGTCTGGGTGGGCAGCGGGCTCTGGGTATGAGATTTGGGCCTTCGAAGCAGTTCTGGGGCCATGTGCCTGGCCTCACAGGGTAGAGTTGGGCTGTGGGGTGAAGGGATTAACCACGTCATTTATTCACAAATGGAGGAGACCATATTTCGCCTCGTCTGGTTCTCTGTGGGGACTGAGCCAGAGCAAAGTCCTAGCAGGCCCTTCTGCTTCTGACAATACCCTCGCTCCTGTTCGTAACTTCCGCCCCGCCCTCCAAGCCAGAGCCATCTGTGCGGGAGAGACGCTGGCCGAGGACTCCTAGGTTAATCGTGTCTCTGTTGGCTCTCCTTAGGACATCAATAGCCTCAACAAACAAATTGCCCAGCTTCAGGATTTTGTGAGGGCCAAGGGCAGCCAGAGCGGCCGGCACCTGCAGACGCATTCCAACACCATCGTGGTCTCCCTACAGGTGGGACCTGGGGTCGGTAGAGGCGGAAGGGGGAAAGGTGTTGTCTTCTTCCGCTCATCCTCTCTCCTCTCCTTCTAGTCGAAACTGGCCTCGATGTCCAATGACTTCAAATCTGTTTTAGAAGTGAGGACAGAGGTAAGAAAAATCTGTGGGAAGGGGCAGGAGTTTTGGGGTACGGGCCCAAGGGAGAGATGGGGCAGGAACGAGTGGAGGGGTGAGGGTAACAGGCTCACGGGCCGACAGGAGCGTCTAACATGCCTGCTTCCCAGAGGCCTCAGGACCTTTGCATTTCTTCCCCAACGCCAGAACCTGAAGCAGCAGAGGAACCGGCGGGAGCAGTTCTCTCGGGCGCCTGTGTCAGCCCTGCCCCTCGCCCCCAACCACCTGGGTGAGTCCTAGGCGATGATGGGGCGGGCGGTGGGGGGTTGCTGAGGAGCAAGACCCAGTGACTCTGGCTTTGGTGGCGCCCTCTAACCCTGTGACAGCTGCGGTCGGGTAGAACAGACGAGCAAGGGAGATGCTAGGCTTTGTCTCAGAGGTCACACCTGATGGCTGGCGTCCATGACCCACACTTGGTCTGCCCCATTCTCGTGGTCGAGGCCGACCTCAGCCACATGCAGTACAGTGATAGTTTCTAATCTTTTTGTGTGCTTACCTCATTTGCATTCTCTCACTTGAATTTTTTTTTTAACGTTTATTTTTGAGAGAGAGAGAGACAACACAAGCCAGGGAGGGGCAGAGAGAGAGGGAAACAGGATCCGAAGTGGGCTTTGTGCTGACAGCAGTGAGCCCGATACGGGGCTCGAACTCACAAACTACGAGATCGTGACCTGCGCCGAAGTCGGATGCTCAACTGACTGAGCTACCCGGGCGCCGCTCTCTCACTTAATTGTCCTCCCCTCCTCCAAGAAAGCAGCTGTTACTGTCCCCCATTTTAGAGTTGAGGAAACCGAGGCTCCGAGAGGTTAAATGGCTTGTTCCCAGAGTCACAAGGCTAGTAAGAGCGAGAGCTGCCATTCACACCAGAGCACGTGGGCTTTGAACCTAAGAAGTGCTTTTCCTTTCTCTCCCTAGGGGGCGGTGCTGTGGTTTTGGGGGCGGAGTCCCGTGCCCCCGGGGACGTGGCCATTGACATGATGGACTCTCGGACCAGCCAGCAGCTGCAGCTCATAGATGAGCAGGTACCCGGGCTCCCAGCTGGGGAAGAGGTGCTCCTCTGTCCTCCCCTGTGGGCCACCCGCAAGAGCTGGAATGTGTCCTGAATGGAATGGCAAGCGGTGACGGTCCTAAAGAGGCAGGCTCTGCCCTGAGGAAGCTCCCAGTGCTCATGCAGGCTCTCTCCTCTGAAGGATTCCTACATCCAGAGCCGGGCAGACACCATGCAGAACATCGAGTCCACGATTGTCGAGCTGGGCTCCATCTTTCAGCAGTTGGCGCACATGGTTAAGGAGCAGGAAGAGACTATTCAGAGGTAAGGCTCCCTCTTTCACCCTAGACAGAAGGACCTTCTCTTCTCATCCTAAAGGCCTGCAGAGACGGCTTGCTGCCCTTTGGGAGAGTAGAGTGAATCCAGCCCACCTGCAGGGCCAAGTTCGTCTGCATCCATCCGTTCAATAAGCATTTATTGAGCACCTGTTTCATGTTGGGCGCCGTTCTAGATGCTGGGGATGTAGCGACGAGTAGGACAGTAGAGTCTCAGTAGTAATAGGTCTGGAAGTCAATAGGGCAGATGAGGACAGCTGTTCAAAAGAATTGACAAGAAATTTTCAGGTAGTGATAAGGTCTGTAGAGAGAATTACAGTGGGGTGACATGTTAAGGTGACTGAGTAGTTACCTATTTTTCTTTTAATGTTTTATTATTGAGGGGCGCCTGGGTGGCTTAGTCGGTTAAGCGTCCGACTTTCGCTTAGGTCATGATCTCGCGGTTCATGGGTTCGAGCCCCGTGTCGGGCTCTGTGCTGACTGCCAGCTCGGAGCCTGGAGCCTGTTTCAGTCTGTGACTCCCTCTCTCTCTGACCCTCCCCTGCTCACGCTGTCTCTCTCTCTCTCTCTAGAAATAAATAAAACATTAAAAAAAAATTTATAATGTTTTATTATTGAAACAGAAACAGAGCATGAGTGGGGGAGGGGCAGAGAGAGAGAGAGGGAGACACGGGATCCGAAGCAGCTCCAGGGTCTGTGCTGTCAGCACAGAGCCCGATGCAGGGCTTGAACCCATGGACTGTGAGATCATGCCCTGAGCCAAAGTCGGACACTTAACCGACTGAGCCAACCAGGCGCCCTGAGTAGTTACCTATTGATGGACTCAGGGGTCTTCCCTATCTTGGCTGTTGTAAATAACGCTCCAGTGAACCTAGGGGTGCGTGTAGCTATTGGAGTTAAGGTTTTTTGTCCAGATAAAAGCCCAGAAGTAGAATTACTGGATTGTATGATGGTTCTATTTTTAATTTCTTTTTTAAGTTTATTTATTTATTTTGAGAGGAGAGTGGAGAAAGAGAGAGAGGGAGGGAGGGAGAGAGAATCCCAAGCAGGCTCTGCAGTATTGGTGCAGAGCGCAATGTGGGGTTTGAACCCACAAATGGTGAGATCATGACCTGAGCTGAAGTTGAGTTGGATGCTTAACCGATGCAGCCACCCAGGCGTCCCTATTTTTTAATTTTCTGAGGAATCTCCATGCTGTTTCCTGCAGTCTCTGCATCAGTTTACATTTCTACCAGCAGTGCATGAGGGTTTCTTTTCTCCACATCCTCGCCAACCCTCGTTCCTTCTTTCTTTTCTTTTCTTTTCTTTTTGTTTTTAATGTTTTATTTATTTCTAGGAGACAGAGAGAGAGACAGCGTGAGCAGGGGAGGGTCAGAGAGAGAGGAGTCACAGACTGAAACAGGCTCCAGGCCCTGAGCTGGCAGTCAGCACAGAGCCCAACGCGGGGCTCGAACCACGAACCGCGAGATCATGACCCGAGCGAAAGTCGGACGCTCAACCAACTACGCCACCCGGGCGCCCCTCTTTTTTTTTTTTTTTTTAATCATCCTGACAGGTGTGAAGTGATACATCTTATCGTGGCTTTGGTTTGCATGCTGTTGAGTGATGTTGAGCATCTTTTCCCTATGGGTGGTGGCCATCTGGATGTCTTTTTTGGAAAAATGTCTACTCAGACACTGCGCATTTATTAATTGGATTGTTTATAGGTTTTTGGCTGTTGAGTTGTATGAGGTCTTTATATTTTTTGGACATTGGCCCCTTATCAGATGTATGACTTGCAAACTTTTCTCCCTCTCAGTGGAAAAGAACTTTGTTGGTGGTTTTCTTCGTGGTGCAAAAGGTCTGATTGTCCTCCCATTTGTCATTTTCGCTCTTGTTGCCCTTGCCTGCAACGTCCGATCCAAAACCATATCGCTAAGTGATGTCAGGGAGTCTACCCCCTATGTTTTCTTCTAGGATTTTTATAGTTTCAGGACTTACATTCAAGTCTTGAATCCATTTTGAGTTTCTTTTTGTGTATGGTGGAAGGAAGTGGTCCAGTTTCATTCTTTTGCATGGAGCTGTCCAGTTTTCTTGACGCCATTTATTGAAGTGATTGTCTAACCCTCACCCATTGTAGAGTCTTCTCTCATTTGTTGTAGATAATTTATGTGGTGTTTTTTTTTTTTTTAATTTTTAACGTTTATTTATCATTGAAAGACAGAGACAGAGCATGATCATGGGAGGAACAGAGAGAGGGGGAGACACAGAATTGGAAGTAGGCTTCAGGCTCTGAGCTGGCTGTCAGCACAGAGCCCGATGCGGGGCCCGAACCCACAAACCGTGAGATCATGACCTGAGCCGAAGATGGACGCTTAACCAGCTGAGCCCCCCAGGCGCCCCTCTTTCCTGTTTTCTTACGTGGCTGCTCTAGGCGTTACATCATCAGCTTTCACAGCCTCTTTCATGTGAAATGGAAGAACTCTGCGACCCTGTCACCCAGGCTTCATGCTGTTGCACCTACATACGTACAGATTCCCATAGTCCAGTATTATGCTTCCTGTTTTACAGAAATTAAGAGGGAAAAAATTGTCTTTCAAATTTACTTCTCTGTTTACCATTTCCAGTGCTCTCCATTTCTTCCCAGATGTCCAGTTTCCATCTGGTATCACTTCCCTTGAACCTGAAGAACTTTCTGTAGCATTTGCATAGTGCATATCGGCTGACGACATGTTGTTTTACTTTCCTTTTCTCTGAAAATTTCTTTATTTCACTTTGTTCTCTTTTTCTCTCTTTCTCTCTCTTTTTTTTTTTTTTTCTGAGAGAGAGCATGAGCAGGGGAAGGGCAGAGAGAGAGAGAGAGAGAGAGATGCAGGATCCAAAGCAGGCTCCAAGCTCTGAGCTGTCAGCACAGAGCCCAACCCAGGGCTCAAACTCCCAAAGGGTGAGATCATGACCTGAGCCAAAGTCGATGTTCAACCGACTGAGCCACCCAGGCGCTCCTCTTTCTCTCTCTTTTTCTTCAAAGTTTATTTATTTTGAGAGAGAGAGCATGCATGCAGGGGAGAGGCAGAGAGAGAAGGAAAGAGAGAGAATCCTAAGCAGGCTCCACACTGCCAGCACAGAGCCCAGTGCAGGCTGGAACTCACCAACTGTAAGATCATGACCTGAGCTGAAACCAAGAGTCAGATGCTTAGCCTACTGAGCCAACCAGGCATCCCCTCTCTTTCTCTCTCTCTCTTATTATTTTTTATATTTATTTTTTAAATTATTATTTTAAATGTTTATTTTTGAGACAGACAGAGACAGAGCATGAGCAGGGGAGGGGCAGAGAGAGATGGAGACACAGAATCTGAAGCAGATCTGATTCTGAATCAGAATCCCAGCTGTCAGCACAGAGCCTGACTCAGGGCTCAAACTCACAGACTGTGAGATCATGACCTGAGCTGAAGTCTGATGCCCAACCGACTGAGCCAACCAGGTGCCCCAAGCAAGTCTCTCTGTTTTTAAAAAAAAATTTTTTTTAATGTTTTATTTATTTCTGAGAGAGAGAGACAGCGTGAGCAGGGAAGGGTCAGAGAGAGAAGGAGTTACAGAATCTGAAGCAGTCTCCAGGCTCTGAACTAGCTGTCAGCACAGAGCCCGACGTGGGGCTTAAACCCACGAACTGTGTGATAGTGACCTTAGCCAAAGTTGGACGCCTAACCGACTGAGCCACCCAGGCGCCCCAAGTCTCTTTCTTTTTAAAATTTATTTATTTTTAGAGAGAGTGAGAGAGAGAGACAGTGTGTGGGGAGTGGAGGGACAGAGAAAGAGAGGGAGAGAGAATCCCAAGCAGGCTCTGAACAATTGGTGTAGAGCCCGATGCTGGGCTGGAACTCAAACCATGAGATCATGACCTGAGCTGAAGTTGGACGCTTAATCAACTGAGTGACCCAGGCGCCTCTCTTTTTTTTTTTTTCCTTAAATGTGTATTTATTTGAAAGAGAGAGAACATAACAGCACGTGTGCACATAGGAGTGGGGGAAGGGCTGAGAGAGGGAGAGGGAGAATCCCAAGCAGGCTCCACACGGTCAGTGAAGAGCTGTCACGGGGTTCGATTCCACAAACCATCGGCTCATGACCTGAGCCGAAAAGTCAGGACACTTAACCGATTGAGCCACCTTGGCGCCTGTTTTGTGTTTTTAAAGTTAGGCTCTGTGCCCAGTGTGGGGCCTGAACTCACAAGGGTTCAAGACTTGCAGGCTCCACTGACTGTCCCACCCTCATTCTAGAAGGATGTTTCCCCTGGTTATGGAATTCTGGATTTATGGTTTTACTCTTTAAGCACATCAGATCTATCACTCTACTGTCGTTTGATCTGTTTCATTCTCAATGAGAAGGAAGTGATAACGTTCACTGTTTATGTGATGTCTTTTTCTTGGCTCCTTTTCAGTTGTTGTCTTTTGGTTGTTTTGTTGTGTTTTGTCATTGCTTTTTACCAGTTGACCAGCATGTGTCCAGATGTCACTTGCTTTGAATTTCTCTTTCTTGGGATTTGCCGAGCCTCTCGAATCTGTACATTTATGCCTTTCACAAAGTTTAGGAACTCTCTGGCCGTTATTTGCTCAGACCACGCCCAGTTCCTCAGACTGTTTCAGCCTCCTCAGCTCAGTACAGGGGAGGCCAGTGGCGGGGAGAGGGGCAGAAGGAGATGTGGGAGGTGGCGGAATCCACACGTCCTCACGTGCCTGCCCACTTGCTCTTAGGCCTTTTAGCAACACGCAGTCTTGGTTGCTCTTTAATCCCACACGGCGCCTAGCAGAGCGCTTTCACCCTGGGTTATAGGTCAAGTGAGGCTCGGTGAACACCTGTTATTTGTAGAGAGCACGGTTCCCTGTACTGATCTGATCCATTAAGCAGCCTCACATATTTGATTGGATGAAGAAAATAGGTTCCTGGCCTCACACATGGAGATTCAGATTCCATAGAGGTGAGTGGAGTGGACCTCCAGGAATCACACATTTGATAGAAGCTCGAAGGGTTCCGATGAGCATTCCAGTTTGAGAACCACTAGTTAACAGGATGTTTTATTCAACAACTATGGTACCAGCCATTTATAAGGTGCCGTGAGTACAGCTGTCTTGGTCTTGGGATCAAGAGACTTCAAAAGACTGACACTTACCTGGCTCAACTGGTACCTTGGGAACTCCTCACTGGGTCGTTCCACAAACACTGTAGTTCTGCAGGCTGTGATGTACTTTGAATATTAGAATATTCCTATAGGTTCAGTGAGACAGAATTATAAAAGATATTTGGGTTTTTTTGTCCATTGCATATGTGTTTGTTTTATTTATTTATTTTTATATGTTTTATTTATTTCTGAGAGAGACAGTGTGAGCAGGGGAGGGTCAAAGAGAGAGGGAGACACAGAATCCAAAGCAGACTCGAGGCTCTGAGCTGTCAGCACAGAGCCCGACGCAGGGCTTGAACCCACGAACCATGAGATCATGCCCTGAGCTGAAGTCGGACACTTAACCGACTGAGCCACCCAGGCACTCCATCGCGTATGTGTTTTAAATAGTTAACATGATAGCATGCATGCAGTCTTTAACCTCTAGTCTTCCTTGAAACATTGTCGTAAGTATCTTTCAGCGTTAGTATTCGTTTGGCCATTGGTTGAGCAAACACCTGTTGTCGCAGCCGTGAGCTAGTCCTGCTGGGTCTGGGGATGGGTCGGTGAAAGACAGTTCTGGTCCTCATGGAGCTATGTCTACTCGGAGAGTGACATGCTGACAGTTACGGCTCAGCATGGGAAGTGCAGGAAGAGGAGATAAGGGAACTCAGACTAGGTACCTCTTCTAGAAGTAGAAAATACCAAGCTAAGTCTTGAGGAGGAATGCCAGCCAAAGAAGGGGAAAGGAAAACCTATTCTCGGGGCGGGGTAACCAGCTCAGAAATGAAAAAGAGCTTGGGTGGATTCCACACAGGTCATGGGGGGGGCATGAGGGAGGAGGCCAGAGGGGCAGTGCCGGGTCACAAAGGACCCATGTGCCACAGCAAGGAGTTTGTCCTCAGGGCGAGCATGCAGGACGAAGTAGATTGGTGTTGAGTGAAGGGAATGAGCTTTGCTCTGGACATGCTGAGTGCCAGATGAGACATCCAAGTGGCATGTGCTATGTGGTCTGGTGCTCAGAAGAGAGGGCTGGGCTGGAGATAAGGACTTGGGGCGGAGTCCGTGGCCTCCTGGTGAAACTGCGGACATAGATGACACTATCTGGTAGCGGTGAGTAAAGTGAGAGAAAGGACAAGACAGCCCTGTGGTTCCAGAATGTGGAGAAGGGAAGGACTTGTCTGGAGACCGCGGAGAAAGGCTAAGGAAGATGAGAAAAGAAAGTGGAGGCAAATGTGTCCCGTAGAAGCCAAGGAGGTAAGTATTTTAGGAAGAAAGGAGTGGTTATTCCTCAGTGCTCCTGAGGGGCTCCTGGGGGGACTAGGATTAATTGGATCAGTGCAACAGCTGTCATTGAATGGCTCGAAAGCAATTTTACAGTGGATTGAAACACAAAAGAAAAATTGTGGGCACCGATATGTACAAGAAATTGAGATTCTGAAAGCATGAAATTTTTAAATTAAAAAAAAATTTTGGAGGGGCGCCTGGGTGGCTCAGTCGGTTAAACGTCTGACTTTGGCTCAGGTCATGATCTCAGCGGTTTGTGGGTTCAAGCCCTGCGTCGGGCTCTGTGCTGACTGCCAGCTCAGAGCCTGGAGCCTGTTTCAATCTGTGACTCCCTCTCTCTCTGACCCTCCCCTGCTCACGCTGTGTCTCTCTCTCTCTCCTAGAAATTAAAAAAAAAAAAAAAAAATTAGGAGGGGCGCCTGGGTGGCTCAGTTGGTTAAACGTCTGACTTTGGCTCAGGTCATGATCTCAGCGGTTGGTGGGTTCGAGCCCTGCGTCGGGCTCTGTGCTGACTGCCAGCTCAGAGCCTGGAGCCTGTTTCAGATTCTGTGTCTTCCTCTCTCTCTGACCCTCCCCTTCTCACGCTGTGTGTCTCTCTTTCTCTCAGAAATAAATAAAACAGTAAAATTTTTTTAAAAATTTTTTAAAATGTTTATTTTTGAGAGAGACAGAGCGCAAAGGGGGAGGGGCAGAGAGAGATAGGGAGACACACAGACTTTGAAACAAGGTCCAGGCTCTGATCTGTCAGCACAGATCCTGACCTGGGGCTCAAACTCAGGAATGACAAGATCATGACTTAAGCTGAAGTCGGGCCCTTAACCAACTGAGTCACCCAGGTGCCCCTTAAATTTTGTTTTTATTTATTATTTCATTTATTATTATTTTGTAACATTTATTTTTGAGAGAGTCAGAGTGTAAGTGGGGGAGGGACAGAGAGGTGGAGACACAGAATCCGAAACAGGCACGGAGCCTGATGCAGGGCTCAAACCTACGAACTGTGAAATCATGATCTGAGCTGAAGTTGGATGCTTAACCAACTAAGCCACCAATGCAACCCTTAAATTTTGTTTTTAATGTTTATTTTTTAGAGAGAGAGCGCAAGCGGGGGAGGGGCAGAGAGAGAGGGAGACACAAAATCTGAAGCAGACTCAAGGGTTCGAGTTGTCAGCACAGAGCCCAACATGAGGCTCGAACACACAAACTGAGATCATGACCAAAGCTTAAGCTGGACCAACTGAGCCGCCCAAGTGCACCTCGGAAGGATGATATTTTTAAGATAGACCTAAACATTGGGGTGCCTGGGTGGCTCAGTCAGTTAAGTGTCCGACTTCGGCTCAGGTCATGATCTCAATGTTCGTGGGTTCGAGGCCCACGTCAGGCTGTGTGCTGACAGCTCAGAGCCTGGAGCCTGCTTCGGATTCTGTGTCTCCCTCTCTGACCATCCCCTGCCCACGCTGCCTCTCTCTCTTTCTCAGAAATAAATAAAAGTCATTAAAAAAATAATAATAAATAAAATAGACCTAAGCATTCTTTGCTTCCTCTGTGCCAGTAGATCTGGATTTGAGCACCCTCTTTAGAAACCATGGAGTTGGGGGCACATGAGTGGCTCAATCGGTTGGGTATCCAACTCTTTATGATTTCGGCTCAGGTCATGATATCACAGTTTGTGAGTTAGAGCCCCACATCAGGCTCTGTGCTGACAGTGTGGAACTTGCTTGGGATTCTCTCTCTCTCTCCCTCTCTGCCCCTCCCTTGATCTCTCTCTCTCTCTCTCTCAAAATAAATAAATAAATAAACTTTAAAAAAAGGTTATTTAGGGGGCACCTGGGTGGCTCAGTCAGTTAAGCATCCGACTTTGGCTCAGGTCATGATCTCACGGTTTGTGGGTTCAAGCCCTACATCGGGCTCTGTGGTGACAGCTCAGAGCTCGCAGCCTGCTTCGGATTCTGTGTCTCCTTCTCTCTGTGCCCCTTCCCTCCTCATGCTCTGTCTCACTCTATCTCAAAAATAAATAAATGTAAAATAAATAAGTAAATAAATAAATGCTAGAAAAGCATTGCTAAAATGTTGAAAGCATTTTCCCCCTTCCATTTAAGACCAAGGCAGTATTCACAGACGGCATTTGATTGTTTTGCCTCTTTAGTCTCCCTTCTGCTTTGTTTCTTGTGACACTGACTTTTCACTGAAGAGGCCAATGCCTCTTATAGAAAGTCCCACATGTAAATTTGTCCAGCATTTCCTCATGATTAGACTTAGGTTCTAGATTTTTGGCTAGCTGTGTAGGTGATTGTTATCAGTAGGCATGTGATGAGGTCATCCTTTTTCTGGCGATGCCAGGTTTGGTCACTTGTTTAATGTGGTGACCATCCCACTAAGTCATCTGTGGAATGACGCTTCGAGTCCCTGTGAACATCCAGCTCCATAGACCCGTGATGGTCCTTGCCTGATTCATTTGTGACATTGTGGCGACATGGCAATTCTCTTATTTTCTCCTCCCTGCTACATTGTTATAGCTGGCATCCTTCTGTAAAGGAGCTTTCTCAGGGCGCCTGGGTGGCTCAGTCAGTTGAGCATCCAGCTTCGATTCAAGTCATGATCTTGTAGTTCCCTAGTTTGAGCCCCAGGTCAGGCACTATTTTGACAGTTCAGATCCTGGAGCCTGCTTCGGATTCTGTCTCTCCCTCTCTCTCTGCTCCTCCCCCGCTCCCCCGCTGTCTCTCCTTCTCCTCTCTCTTCTTTGAAAAGAAGGTTCCTGGGGCGCCTGGGTGGCTTAGTTGGTTAAGCGACCGACTTTCGCTTGGGTCATGATCTCACAGTTCGTGGGTTCGAGCCCCGCATCGGGCTCTGTGCTGACTGCCAGCTCAGAGCCTGGAGCCTATTTCAGAGTCTGTGTCTCCCTCTCTCTCTGACCCTCCCCTGCTCACGCTGCCTCTCTCTCTCTAGAAATAAATAAATAAAAATAAATAAATAAATAAACAAACAAACAAATAAATATATAAAAAGCAGGTTCTTTGGGGCTCCTGGGTGGCTTAGTCAGTTAAGCGTCCGACTTTCGCTTAGGTCATGATCTCGCGGTTCGTGTGTTCGAGCCCTGCGTCGGGCTCTGTGCTGACTGCCAGCTCGGAGCCTGGAGCCTGTTTCAGTCTGTGACTCCCTCTCTCTCTGACCCTCCCTGCTCACACTGTGTCTCTCTCTCCTAGAAATAAATAAAACATTAAAAAAAAAAAAAAAAAAGGCTCCTCAGGGTGCCTGAGTGACTCAGTCGGTTAAGCATCTGACTTCAGCTCAGGTCATGATCTTGTGGTTTGTGGTTTCCAGACCCACACCAGGCTCTATGCTGACAACTCAGAGCCTGGAGCCTGTTTCACATTCTGTGTCTCCCTCTCTCTCTGCCCCTATCCCACTGACACGTGCTCTTTCCCTCTCTCAAAAATAAACAAACATTAAGCATTTTTTTAATAAAAGGTTTCTTTCTTTAAACTTTACTAGGAATAATGGATAATTTTTATTCAATGTAAAAGATAATCCATTACCATCATTTTTTTAAAAAATTTATTTTGAGGGCGGAGGGAGGGGCAGAGAGAGAGGGAGAGAGAGAATCCTAGGCAGGCTCTGCATCATCAGTGCAGAGCCCAACGTGAGACTTGAACTCACAAACCGTGAGATCATGACCTGAGCCAAAGTCGGACGCTTAACCTACTGAGCCACCCAGGTGCCCCCATCATTATCTTGTTTTAAATACTTATTTATTTTTGAGAGAGAGAGAGCAGGAGCGGGAGCGGGCTTATAAAGAGGGAGACACAGAATCTGAAGCAGGCTTCAGACTCTGAGCTGTCAGTACAAAACCCGATGGGGGCTCGAACCCATGAACCATCAGATCATGACCTGACCTGAAGTTGGACACAACCAAGTGAGCCACTCAGGCACCCCCATCATTTTTTTGCTATTACAGTCAGATTTCCTAAACTTGGCCACATGGAGCTCCTTAAAGGCAGCTTCCATATCCTCTGAACATGACCCAGCTCCTCTCTGTCCATCCTTATGAAGCTTTGAGGAAACTTATACTCCAAAAACTAAAATCTCAGGTCTCTTAATCACGGCCAAATAATCTTTCCAGTTCCTAGGCTTACTGTTTTTTTCTGTTCAGCCTCCTTTTTATTGTCATCCCCAACATATACTCACCTTCTTGTGCTCTGGGTTTTCCTGTCTCTCCTTCCATCTGGTCACAGACCCTTGCCATGCAGGCAGACTCCAGCTGCTTATGCTGGATTTCTTCCTCCTCCAGAAGATGCCCCTTTGTCCCCCACCCCCCACCGTTCAGACTTGTTTCCTTTCTGTTTTCTTCAGCCTTGTCCTTCCCAAGCCATTATTTTCTGCCCCCCTCATTTCCGTCTCCTACTCCCCATTTCTCCGAGTATCTCGCTGATCCCTAATTTTTTACCACCAGTGTCCCCTCTCATTAGTTTTCATTCATGGATTCCCATTTAAAATCTTTCTTAGGCCAGGGGCGCCTGGGTGGCTCAGTGTCCTACTCTTGATTTTGGTTTGGGTCGTGATCTCATGGTTTGTGTTTGGGCCCTGAGTCAGGCTCTGCACTGTCAGCTTGGAATTCTCTCTCCCTCTCTCTCTGCCCCTTCTCTGTACATTCTCTCTCTCTCAAAATAAATAAACTTTAAAAAAAAAAAAAAAAACATGTTTAAAATCTTTTATGCTAGACTGCATTGACTATCCATTTTTGTTAAGCAAAGCCATTCCTAATGGGCAGGGTGAACTTTTTTGGGTATGACAATGGAATCCACACTGAGAAATGAGATTCCAGCCCAAAGGTAGGAAACTTGTTACTAATTTAGTCAGCCACTCTGATATAAATAGGGAATCATGTACAGCCCAGGCTCCTGTACTTGAATTCTTTTTTTTGTTTTGTTTTGTTTTTGAATTCTTTTTAAATGTATGTATGTAATCTCTACAACTAACATGGGGCTTGAACTCACGGCCCCAAGATCAAGAGTCACATGCTCTTTTGACTCAGCCAGCTGGCACCCCTGGGCTCTTGTATTTGGACAGAGATTAGTTCACAGTCATCATGGGCACCTTCTGAGGACCTTGGGCTTCTAGCCACTGGCCCAGCCTCTCATGTTCCAACTGCATTACGAGACTCCACCTTTTCTGTCCCCAGAGCTCACAGAGGTCTCTGTTCACAGGGACTTCCTTTGCAAAGACCAGGGTTTGTATTGGATTTTCAGGATTGCATATGCAGGTTGGCAGGGAAATGTTTTATTTTCCTCAGCAGTCTCTCAAGAGATGGCCCTTCCTCTGAGGACTTCTTTATATCCTAGGGAGACATGGTCAACTAATTACAATGTAGGGCTTTTCTTCTCCCCTGACTTCTGTCCCTATCATGCAGTTTTTCCTCCTCTGTTAACTCAGAGCCTGGATTTCTTAAGTCTAATGGTCTATGGATGTACCACCATCCTCTATTATAAATGCAACACTATTTATCAGACAAAAATCAATAAATACTGATGAGTCAAAAATTCGAAGAGCTAACATTATGGGGGCTCTTACTAAGGGTTGGGCACCTTCTGTTTGTTAACTCATTTAAGGCCGACAACGACTGAGAGGCCGGGTTGGTGTGCCCTCATTTTCCCTCCTTTGCAGTTGAAGAAAATGAGTCTGGAAGCTCGACTGGCTTGGGATCATAAGCTAATAAGTTGCAGAGCTAATTTTCAAACCAGAGCCAAGACCTGTTGCTGTTACCCTTCCAGAGCTTTCTCTGTATGCAAGTGCATATACACAAAGATGGGATCATAGTGCGTACTTCTCGCTCCCGCGCGCTGGGACTGTCTTTCTGCATCCGAAGAATATACTATAACAGCATTCTTTTTAATCCAGTGCCCTTCTCTTTCCTCTTCTCTTGGCCCTGCCCCCAGGATCGACGAGAACGTGCTAGGAGCCCAGCTGGATGTCGAGGCCGCCCACTCAGAGATCCTCAAGTACTTCCAGTCGGTCACCTCTAACCGGTGGCTCATGGTCAAAATCTTCCTCATCCTCATTGTCTTCTTCATCATCTTCGTGGTCTTCCTTGCCTGAATCCTGTCCAGTCTGAGGCACTTCATGGGGGGTTGAAACCCCTTTGGGAGGGCAGGTGGCCAGTGCTGTCGCTGAGCCCGTGCAGGGTGCTCGGGAGAAAGGCCCTGTTTCCCTGGAACTGCTGAGAATGGCCACCGTCCCGACCCCTGACCCTTCGCCTCTGGCCACCCTGCCCTCCCCTCGCCACCCTCAGGCCCATGAAACACACGGTTCTGGATTTGTACTCTGCTGTGAAGTGGCCGGGAGGGAGCAGAGGGCTCCCAACTGGGGGGCCTGTGCAGGGGGTTGTCTCCACTAGGTAGGAGATTTTCAGAAATTCCCCAGTCTCTTCCAAAGGAAACTGGCAGCAAGGGGAGATGATGCCCTTTCCCCACCTGCCTGCCAGTGAGGAGAGGAAGCGAAACTGCCCCCGTCCCGGGACCAACTTTCCCATCTGGGTTAGAATTTGATCTTTCTTCTTCCTCTCTTCACCATGTGAGGCAGGGGGCCCTGAGCCCCTCGGCTGCCCGCACCGCCCCAACTCTGGCTGCTGGTGACTCTCGGTCGGCCAAATGCGCTGCAGCCCGTTTTCTCCCAATTACAGCAAGACTGTCAGCCTCACTGGCCTGTCGTCATTTCTGGGTGGGAGCGTCAAAGGGCCTATGCAGCCAACCAAGTGAGCATAGTGCCCAGTACTGGGACCGAAGGGCCAGGCTGATGGCTTGAAGGGCCAGGCTTTGGGCCCCATGCACACAACCGCCTCCAGGTGGGCGGGGGGGTGGGGGGGTGGAGACAACTGTGGCATTTCATTAGCATGGAAATTTACCTTCAGAGGGGGAATTGGGACCCCAGAGTGGCTCCTTGATTGGTGGCAACTTCCAGGACCATCTCTAGCAGTATTTGTACCTGTTTTAGCCGCATCCTCTGACCAGCTGGCCTCACTTTTTCCTTGAGCTGGATGACACAGGAGCTCTGCCTGAAGCCAGGAGTGGACGGCGAAGACCTTGATCCCGGCTCCAGCTGAGGCTCTTGGTCCCCTCCAGGCCCCTCATCAAATCCAAGCCAGTCACGGGAGGACGAAGGGCTGCTTGGATACCCTCTCTCCGGGGGAGTTCATACGCTCTTGGCCAGGACCCACAACCACGTGATGCTGAGGTTACTGGAGTTACGCCTCGCCCCGCCCCCCCCAACCTCACACATCCCCAAAGAAGCTCAGGCGATAGGAGGAACAATACCCATACACCAAAGCTGGCCCTAGAACTTTGGGAGGGTGGGGAGGAGTCGTCTGGGAGAACCGGAGGCTTTTCTAGCCCATTTTACTATGTCCTCTCCCCTTGGCCTCTGTTCAGCGGGTGATCTCGCTTACTTACTGCCAATCCTTACTGCCCAGTTGACACAGGGTGTAGGTCTGGCCCAGCGCCTCCGTGGTGCGTGAGGAGGTTGTGAAGACAATTGTTGCCACAGTCGGAAGTGCAACGGAGTCTCTCCTTTTGACTTGGCAACTCTTGGGAGGATGCAGGGATCGGAAATTCATTTATTTCACAAATGTTTGCGTTCTCGGTATATGCCAGGCAGGAGTTATAGGGACAAACACACGAATCTGTTAAGGACTCTGCTCTCTTGGGGTTTACGTGCTAGTTTTCTACTGCCTGATAATCCATTTTATAGATGAGTTAAGCCTGATATATATCCGCAGCTGGCAAAGGGTTGGGCGGAGACTTCACTACCGAGGTCTATGAACGATCACTCTCGCTCCGAGGCCCAGGTCCCCCCAGTTCCTCGGAAGCCCTTCGTGCGACCCCCTTTCTTGTTCTTCTCGGAGTCCTGGGGCTGCAGCAGTCTGCTATCTGCCCCAGCGCTAGCCCCAGAGGTGCCGGCCTAGCTGCGGCCCCAAAGAAAGCCCACGCCGGGCCGAGCGGCCCCGCCCCAGCCCTGCGCGGGCAGCAGGCGCCCAGGTCTCTGGCGGGACGGGCAGGAGCGAGCTCCGCCCCCGACCCGGCTGCCAGCCAAGTGCGCACGCGCAGCGGGCCGCGCTCCTCCGGCCGCACCGCCCATCACCCCGGGACGTCGGCTGCGCGCGACGTAGTTCGCAGGATAAATGCGGTGGCGCCGGGCGTAGGAGCGATTAGGCCGGGGCGCTTGGGCGTTCGGACGTTTGGCTGCGTTGCGGCCCGCGCCTGGACTTGCCCTGCTTCTCGCTGTGCCATGGCGGACGAGGGGAAGTCCTACAACGGTCAGTCCTGGCTCTCAGGGCGGGGAGCGAGACGATCTGGGGCCCGGTGGGCGGCGCCGGCCTAGGCCGCAGCCCCGGGGCGGGAGGCCGCGAGGGGCTGGGTGTCCGCAGGGGGCGGTGCGGGCCGGGGGCGAGGCCTCTCGCGGGCCCGGCAGCACTCGAGGGTGAGCGCCCGAGGCGTTGACTCGGGAATCCTGGCGTTGCGAGGAGCTTCGGTTCGGAGCGGGTGGCTTGGCGGCGGGGTGGCGAGATCCCTTTGAACTTTGTAGGTGGTTGATGCTTGTCAGTTCAGTTTGGCGGCCAGACTCTTCCTTTAATGTGAGTCAGTGCCCGGTTCATCGGCTGCATGTGTCCTGTTTTCCACCTTGTCCAGTCTGTCTTGCCCCGCCTCCCATGCGGCCTTGACTTTGGCTTAATATTTTAGACCTCTACACCAGTTCCCTGTGCTATTTCAGGTTTTAGGCCAGAAGAGTGGTTAGGAGCACATGACGACTGAGGTTTAACTCCTGGGGTGTCTTCACCAAGCTTGAGTGAAGTCCACCCCCAGGCCTCACTTCTGTCCCTGTAAAGAGATAGTAACAGTATTTACTTTCTTAGTGTGTCCGTGTATGTGTTAAAATGAGATAGATCATTCATATCAGGTGCCTGCAGCATAGTGCCTGACACTGGAGAAAGTTCTCGGTGAATGTTAGGTGTGCCTTCTATTTGTTATTCCCCCCACCCTGCCCCCAGGGTCATTTCTGAGGGTTCCTTGTTTGCAGAGTACTAGGTAAGAAGCAGACCTTTTTGGGAATCATGCATCTTTTTTTCCAAGAAACCATTCCTGCACACCAGGATTCAGAGGGTCATGTTACCAGAGAGCAGTCAGGGTCCCTTGGTTAAGTTTCCTAGTTGTCATTAGAACCTGAGTCTTAGGAGCTGTCTACTGAGTTAAAAGACATTTCTGGAGGCGCCTGGGTGGCTGAATTGGTTAAGCCTCTGACTTCAGCTCAGGTCATGATCTCACAGTTTGTGAGTTTGAGCCCCGCGTCGGGCTCTGTGCTGACAGCTCAGATCCTGGAGCCTGCTTCGGAGTCTGTGTCTCCCTCTTCCTCTGATGCTTCCCAACTGGTGCTGTCCCTTTCCCTCCCTCTCTCTCTCTCAAAAAGAAACACACACTAAAAATAAATTTTTTAAGGAATTTCTGGCCAAAGAAATGAAGAGTTCACTCCCAAAACTTCCTAGTGGCAGTTTGACAGTAAGAATTTTTAAAAAGCCTTTAAATTGACCACCTTTGTAACTGTATGCCATTTGTACCGTATAGGCGCAAGAAGTATTGCTTACTGAAAACTAAAGTAATCATTGTAATTGGTTGATTTGGGAAGATGTAGGAGAGGTCACTACCCAGGTTTCGAGATGGGTTAAGTAGATTTGGGAGGCTAGGAAAGCAAGTTTCGAACCAGCACAGAAACTTCCCAGGGGGTCTGAGTTGTGTCTAGTTCTGTTTTGGGTCCACATTCTGCTCACTTCCACATTGCGCTTCTCTCTGTAAGTTCCAGTTTCTGATTCCTTTTCCTAAAGCCCTACACTATCTTACTCTCATGCCGCCTCGCCACAGAGAGGGTTCTCTCTCTCTCTGTCTCTCTCTCTCAACAGACAGAAGTTTGCATGGAAGTGTCTCCCATAGTTGCTGTGTATCTCATCCTATGGCGCAGGGGGCTGGATACTGTGATTGCCCCAACAGGGTAGCTGGACCAGAGATGTGCTTTCTAATTGGTGTTCTGCTTTTAACCCCAGAGCACGATGACCGTGTTAGTTTCCCTCAAAGAAGAAAGAAAGGCCGGGGTCCCTTCCGGTGGAAGTACGGTGAGGGGAACCGTAGGTCTGGAAGAGGAGGCTCTGCCATTCGGTCTTCCCGCCTGGAGGACGACGACAGAGACGTGGCAATGAGTGATGCCCAGGAGGTTCCC
>JAESUZ010003388.1:0-15907 GCA_017311185.1 Proteles cristata cristata
AGTCGGTTGGGTGTCTGACTTCGACTTCAGCTCAGGTCATGATCTCAGTCCATGAGTTCAAGCCCCATATCGGGCTCTGTGCTGACAGCTCAGAACCTGGAGCCTGTTTCAGCTTCTGTGTCTCCCTCTGTCTCTGCTCCTCCTCAGCTCACACTCTGTCTCTATCTCTCTCAAAAATAAATAAACATTTTAGAAAAAAAAAATAAAGTTCTCTGGGTAGTGAGCTTTATCCGCAGGCTCTCTCCCCTTCAGCATTGTGAGGAATGCATTTAGGGACATTTAATTCTTCTATTGTTCACTTCATTGCAAAGAACTGAGATTGACCTGAATACAGAATGCCCGCGATTCAGGTGCAAGAATGATTTGTAAAATGCTTTCAATCCACATTGTAAAGAGAAATTGAAAGAGCAATTATTCCATCAGGTTAATTAGCAAGACTTGGAGCAATCAGGACACATTATTTTAAATATAGAGGAGTTACATGGTGCTTGCCTAAGTGGTACCCAAATCTTACCACAGCCCTTGAACAAATCAAGCTGTCTGTGAATTTTTCTTTAGTCATGCCTTGAACTACTTTGCGGCTCCCGGGAGTTCAGCGCCCGCTGTAGGTGTGGTGCGGAATTTACAGTGTGGAAGTGAGATCGCTAAGTGGAGTAATTCGGAGGAAGCAGTGGCTTGTGGGGGCCATTCTCAGGTTTGCCCAGGCCGCAGAGCTCAGCTTAATGGATGCCCCGTCTCCTTCACCCACCCCTTCTAATTTGCTCCCAAACCTTATGATGCCGCCTCTGAAATACTTGTTTCGTCGGCAGCCTCCTCTCCTCCCCTCTGCTCTTCCCATAAGCTATTGCAACAGTTTCCAAACCAGTTTCCCTGCCTGAGCTTCAGCCTCCCCTCCACCCCCCAATTTATGCGCCAACTCCCCAGCAGAGCCATCTGGCTAGAATACAGATCTGATCATGCCACTCCCCTAATTAAAAACCTCAAGTTATGCCCAGAGCCAACAGATAAAATCCAAACTGCCGAGCACAATGTGCAAAGCACCGTGCCGCCAGAGCCTCACTCTTCAGCCTCGCCTCCTGCCCTGTGTGCCCAAGAATGACAATCGAATTACTTGCGGTTCCCCCGCGAAGCCCTCTCCTTCTATGGAACCTTGTTCTCTTCCTTGGCCTGCCCCTCCACTCCTGCGATCCGTGTGGATGTCCTCTGCTCTTCCTCTGATGCCCCATCTTCTGTGACCAGCCTTCCCTAACTTTCTGGTCACTTGTCCTTTTAGTGCCCATATACGCATCCTCATTCCTCTGGGGCGGGAACTCCTCACGGGCTGATCCCTTTCTAGAGCTCCAGCGTGTCGCATTCTGCCCAGTACGGCGGAGCTGGCCCGTGCAAATCTGTTGAATAAAGGAAAGAACTGCCGCTCTCCCTCCCAACTGCATACCTTTCTCTCCCACCACGAGGAAGAAAGCTCATTTTTTTTTTTAATTCAGTGCAATTTGTAACCTGCTGATATTTCTAGGTATTTGATGAGGACAATTTACACCACAAGCCTTCCTTTTAACTAAGCTTTCAGTTAAAAGGCCATACATTTCCGCAGGCCACGAGGAATTCTCATGCTCTGCTTTCCCCAAGTACTAAAAGTCACATATACAATCCGCCCAAAGGAACACATGGAAAGGTTTTTTACCTTTAGATCCTTTGATCTGTAGGATATGTTAGGAATACTAAACAAACAAACAAACAACTAAGCACCTCTTTAATTTCACAGAATTTCAGACTATTGGGCCGGACTGGATATGAACCAGGACCTTCACCTTTTATGGTTATGCGGGTTCTGGACTGTTCAGCTGAAGGGGGCACCGTTCTGTCCGAGTCCAGTGTGGACGACTCCTTCCTCTGGCTATATTCCGCACAGCATTGCACCGAGAATACCATTCCGGTCCCCAGAGCCAACAGGCTTGCTCAAGGTCATGGTGGAGTGCAGGCAGTCATTTGCCCCCTTTCTGCCCCTCAGTCATTCCCACCCAAACTGCCTCGCGAGACTAAGAAACTAGAAAAGAGCATGCTTGCTGTAGTTGTATAGACAATGGACAGTGTGCCTTCAGCCAGACATGAAACGGCAATGATTTGGTTTATCTCTTATTATTTGCTCTTGCTCTCCACCTCCAGCTGTCCCCGGCCTGTTTGGCATGACTTCAGCCTTCAGCCTATCACACTCCGGCGGCTGTTTGTCCCACCAAGTCGCCAAGCTGTGCTGTTTGCTCCCTCCCTTGCTGGCCTTCTCCTCCGTGACCTGCTGTTAGCTGCCAGTTCTTCTTTTGGCTTCTCTTCTTTGCATTTGGCGCTGCCTTTTTTTTTTTTTCTTCTTCAGCCATCACAGGCCACCAGTCCACATGATCTTTTCCTCCCCGTCTACAAACCATTTCAATCACAGCATGTTGGCTGCTGACCTTGGGTCTTTGGTTCTTTGCCGCTGTTCATAGGAGCACCTGGGGGCTGCTGCTTTGCCAAAACTTTTAAAATTTCTTTTCTTTCTCCCCTTTGTCTAGATTTGGGGCTTTCTGCATGTTTGAAGATGCCAGAAGGGTCGTCTCCAAGTAGTTGTGGCTCTATCCTTAGAATTTCCCCCTTGACTCTTATTTAAAGTGAAAATGTTGTTTGGGAGGAAGAACCTTGGTTAGAAAAGTTCATGTAGAGCAGACAGTCAATAGTGAAACGTCTCTTTCGAGGACAGCGCATTTAAAAATAGTCCTTCCTCTCCTCCTTCCTTATGTTCACCATCAGTATCAAACTAAGGTAAATACTGAGGTGTTCGGGTAGGTTTGATTGGACCTGAATCGAAGATTGGACTTCTCGAGCCAGAGCCATCCTGCCATAATGGACGAATGCATTTGTTTGTATCTTTGTTCTTGGTCATTAACGCCGACAGATCTTTCTGAAACTGACTGCTTGCCTTACCTCCACTTGATCAGTCAAGATCTCGGCTAGAATTAGATCAAGGGACTATAAATCCGCTAGAGGTTTGAAACTTGCTGTTTAGTGGTTGTTTGCACTTGATATATTGTTCATTGTATAATTGGGAATTTCTTTGTAAATGTTTGGTTTTCAGGCTGGTTGGAAGGAAAATCACGCAACATTCATGAGTGAACTAAAAAATCTTCAGGCTTCTGGACTGACTACTCTTGGTCAGGCTCTAAGATCCTCATTTGATTTGTTAAATCTCAATAGATTAATATCTGGAATAGACAATTATGGACAGGTAAAAAAACCTTTGAGTGAGTACAGCTAATTTATTTTGGTGACTTGGGGTAAGAATTTAAAACTGGGCGTGGTTACCAAGTTTGCTGCTACTTTTCACAACTGCCAAAAAAGGAAGTCCATATCTGTTAAGTACATACTTCAAAAAAATAAAATCCCTCTTTTGGGGGGAGGGTCTCGTATGTGGCTCGATCATAAGATGTGTAGCAAAAATGGCCTCCCCATCAGATCATCAGGTACCTGAGAACGGGATGAATAACTTGCTGACAAATGATGGAACAAGGCATCTGAAGAGAAATATTCAGTGTCCTTAATGCCCTCGTCTCTCCCAATTCCATGAAAAAGCTCTAGAATAAGAGGAAAGCAAAAGAGCATCTGTTGCTACTCTTCTCCATTCCTGCCCTAGAAACTCTGCTCACAGTAACCAGAGTAGAGTCCAGATTGCAAAGCTTGAGTCACTAACGTCCCCGACCCGTGCCAGGATTTTGACTCAGGTGAACGGACTCACGGGTGTGGATGCTGCTGCCATTATAATCTCTTCAATCTCTTTCTTTTATGATTACTTAGCCCGCAGAGGGAGAGGAGTATTTGGATATGATAGTTTGGGGAGTTCCTGAATTATAAGAATCCTTCAGTCCATTCCGAGTGTTGCCTCTGCTGGGATTGTTATTTGGATTTCCCACCCGTTTCAATCCCTAATCTTTTCCTTCTTGTTTATCCAGGCAAATTTTATCACACACTTGAGAGATCACTGGCAAGGCAAATGTAAAAGTTGAAATACAATTTGCTTACTTTACATGGCTCTAATACTTTTTAAATGTATTTTAGGGGAGAAATCCATTTTTTTTAGAACCATCTATTTTAATTACCATCACAGATGGAAACAAGTTAACAAGTACTGCTGGTGTTCAAGAAGAGGTGAGGCTTCTTCTTTTTTTTTTTTTTTTTTTTTTTTGGTAAATTTCATTTCAATGGCAGAGAACATGCAGCTATTTCTGTGGGAGGCATACGTTGCCAGTTAAGAATACGTTTGATCAAACCTTTCGTCCTCACAATCCTTGAACGATTATCGAGTATATGAAAGACAAATGACCCTTTTGACACTCTCTTCACTTTTGTGTGGGTTGTTATGATGCAACTTTTCAACTTTTGCCTTATCAGCTTCATCTTCCTTTGAATTCTCCTCTGCCTGGAAGTGAACTAACCAAAGAACCTTTTCGTTGGGATCAAAGGTTATTTGCCCTGGTGTTGCGTTTACCTGGATTGGCTTCTCTGGAAACAGAGCATCTAGGGAGTGTACCAACTGATGAGTCTGCCATCACACAGATGTGTGAAGTCACCGGAGGTACTGGCCGTATTTCATATTGCTAAAGGAAGAATATGGTTTTTTCTTAAATGCCATATCCTGTCTTGCGTTGTTTTCCTTCAGAATCTTTCAGCTCTACTGCCTGAGCTCATGATGAATGTGATGTTTGCTGCCCACGTAGTTATGACTGGTTCAAGATATACCCTAGGATTTCAAATGCTTGTATTGTTAAGCAGTATTTTATTTGTTCAAACTGACACTGTTTGTTTTTCCTTCTTGGATAGGTCGCTCCTACTGTGTTAGAACACAAAGGATGTTGAATCAGTGTTTAGAATCTCTAGTTCAGAAAATTCAGAGTGGTGTCGTTATTAACTTTGAAAAAACGGGACCAGATCCACTTCCTGTCGGAGAAGGTACAGGACACGACTTTTTGTTTTTTTATTTTTTTGCCCTGGAGAATGATCTGAGATTGGGAAGGCCGTGAACTGGTAATAGACTCCGGCCTGGACGATCCACACACGTTCATGTACTTGCAAACACCCATCCAGACGCCGGCCATGCATTCACATGCCAGGTGGTCAGATGCTAACAACTTGAATTCAGCGGCAAACCTTCTTAAGAACATTCTTCCTTTTGGGGGCACCTGGGTGGCTCAGTCAGTTGAGCATCTGACTTCAGCTCAGGCCATGATCTCGCAGTTCTGAGTTCGAGCCCCGCGTCGGGCTCTGTGCTGACAGCTTGGAGCCTGGAACCTGCTTCTGTGTCTCCCTCTCTCTCTGCCCCTCCCCTGCTCGCACTCTGTCTCTCAAATAATAATTAAATGTTAAAAAAAAAAGAAGAAAATTCTTCCTTTTCCCTACTCATTTCATACTTCCTGGTCCCAGACTTGGGACACCCTGCATTATTCACCTCTCTCTGCATGAAGTACCTGCAGAATCACTTAACCAGTCATCTGGTCTTGGTCTTGTGAGTGCCAGATGCGCCAAGCCCTCTTTATGAAATCGGGTTTGTTACTGTATGTCAGCAAGAGATTGCGACTGTTTATCCAGAAACTGCTGATATCCTGTACGATCCTACACCAGTATTTTCCGGGCCACTTTGTAACTGCTGAACCTTTTCTCTTCAAGTGGCATCTTACAGAACGTTCAACATCTCAAAAAAGATGATGGCAGTGGATGAGAGCAGAGGTCCATTTGTATAGGGGAGGGGTCTTCTCCCTCAAATCCTCCCGGCGCCGCAAGGCTCGGAGCTCCGTGCACGGCTGCCGCTTCTCCTCACTCCTGTGTGCTCACACACACCATTACCATGGCGCCTGTCTGATCTTATCCACACATTTTTTTTTAAAGTAGGCTCCGTGCCCAGTGTGGGGCTTGAACTCACAACCCTGAGGCGTAGAGTCACATGCTCTGTCGACTGACCCAGCGAGGTGCTCCTGATCCACACATTTGAATTGCGTGGCCACCATCAGTGATGGCTGCTCAGAAAGACATACGTTTCTGTCAGAAGCCACAGGTCCTGTGGTTCCTGACCTTTTTGATGTTTAGTTCCTGGAACGCTTTGAGAAGTTGTTGGAAAAGTAGAGACCTCTCCCTAGAAAAACAGACGTGGGCCACACAAATACAATTTTGTATTTAATTCGGGAGTTTAAGGACTCTGGTTTAAGGACACCCACCACAGAAGGCTGAGGCCTCACAGCCTGTTTTAAATTCATTAACTTAATTGTAAAGGAAGGGCATGCTGTTTATTGCTAACGATTGACTGCTCCATCCATACTTTTGTATTCGTTACATTAATATGAACGGGGTACAGTCATACTGGAAGCCTCTTGGACTTGGTGTCATGTAAAGAGCTCAAGTTTTTCTTTCTAGCTCCGTTCCTCCTTTGTCTGGGGTTCTTTTTGTTTTTTAATTTTTAAATCTTTATATTAATTTTTTTTAAAGAATCTGTATTTTTGAGAGAGAGAGAGAGACAGAGTGCAAGCGGGGTAGGAACAGAGAGAAAGGGAGACACAGAATCCAAAGCAGGCGCCAGGCTCTGAGCTATCAGCACAGAGCCGGATGCGGGGCTCGAATTCACGAGCTATGAGATCATGACCTGAGCCCAAGTCGGCCACTTAGCTGAATGAGCCACCCAGGTGCATCTCCTTTGTCTAGGGTTCTTAACCTTTGAGATTCAGGTGAAAGCTAAGAACTCTCTCCTGAGAAAAGTGTACATCCTCAGAATTATGAGCTCAGCTTCAGGGGGAGGGTCTTGGTCCCCTGGAGCCATTACATGTATTCCCTAGAGATCTGTACACCACAATAGACCTCCTGCTCTAAAGTAATTACTTGTTTAAAGTCGTAGTTGAATAAGTAGATCAAATAAACTGTAATTTAAGAAATACAAGGGGCGCCTGGGTAGCTCAGTCAGTTAAGCATCCAACTTCGGCTTAGATCATGATCTCGTGGTTCGTGGGTTCCAGCCCCGCATCGGGCTCTGAGCTGACAGCTCAGAGCCTGGAGTCTGCTTCGCATTCTGTGTCTCCCTCTCTCCCACTCTCCCACTCGTAATCTGTCTGTCTCTCTCTCTCTAAAATAAAACATTAAAAAAATTAAGAAAGATGTGACTCAAATCATTAAAATGTAGCTTTTACAAATATAATATAGACTCCTGAATCATTGCATAAAAAGTTGTAAAACTCTGCCTTGCCCTGTTTGGGGGGGCACACGAAATATGCTGGTTTAAGTAACTAATATAGTCAGGATACATCCTTCAGCATTATACAATGCCCAGTTCCCACAGCATAATGGTGGGCGGGGAAACTACATCAGTGAGTCCATAATAACCTTGATGCTGCTGCTTTGTGATCTCTCCCCCAACTATATACATAGATTTTACTGTCAACATTCCATCTTTTTTTTTTTAATGTTTTATTTATTTCTAGGAGAGAGAGAGAGACAGCGTGAGCAGGGGAGGGTCAGAGAGAGAGGGAGTCACAGACTGAAACAGGCTCCAGGCTCTGAGCTGGCAGGCAGCACAGAGCCTGACGCGGGGCTCGAACTCACGAACCGCGAGATCATGACCTAAGCGAAAGTCGGACGCTTAACCGACTAAGCCACCCAGGCGCCCCTCCTTCTATCTTTTTTTAATGATTTTTTTTAATATTCATTTTTGAGAGACAGAGTGTGAGTTGGGGAGGGGCAGAGAGAGAGGGAGACACAGAATCTGAAGCAGGCTCCAGGCTCTGAGCTGTCAACACAGAGCCCGTCACAGGGCTCAAACTCAGGGACTGAGAGATCATGACCTGAGCCCAAGTCGGATGCTCAACCCATGGAGCCAACCAGGTGCCCCTACATTCCCTCTATCTTGGAGTGAATTTGGATCATTTTTATTTTGCTTTTGTGGTCATTGGGTGTGTTTCGTCAAGAATACTTTTGGGGCACCTGGGTGGCTCAGTCGGTTAAGCAGCCAATTTTGGCTCAGGGCATGATCTCACGGTTTGTGGGTTCAAGCCCCATGTCAGGCTCTGTGCTGACAGCTAGCTCAGAGCCTGGAGCCTGCTTCACAGTCTGTGTCTCCCTTTCTCTCTGATGCTCCCCTCCTCACGCTGTCTCTCTCTCTCAGAAATAAATAAAACATTAAAAAAAAGTTTAAAAAAATACTTTTTGTCACTTAACTGGGAATAGAAAGAAAATGTAAATTGAATTTTTGACCTATTTCGTCAGATTCCACAAATGTAAAAACTATACCAGGGGATGAGCAATTTCATTTGCCTGATTTGGAAAAATACCTCTAGTTGGTGTGCGGTGTTTAACGTATGTGTCCAAATCTCAGAAAGTTGAAAATTAATTTTATGCCTGTTTTCGACATAACTACATATTTGGGGCATAGTTAAGGATCAGGGCGGGCTGTTGGATTAGAGGGATGGATTCGGTGAAAAATGATGTTAGAGAGAACATTCAGAAATCCTGGTAGAGTCTTTTATTTTCTTCCATTTTCCATGACTCACTGTTTTGGTTTGTGTTTTACTTTGCTTTTAGCTGAGAATTTTGTACAGGAAGTGCAGCATCTGGAAAAAGAGCTATATGACTTAGTGTCTGTCTGTATTTAACTTTTAGATGGACTTACGGATTCATCCAGGCCAAGCAATTCATTTGCTGCTCAACCATGGCATAGTTGTCATAAGCTCATTTATGTACGACCTAACTCAAAAACCGGTGTTCCTGTCGGACACTGGCCAATTCCAGAGTCTTTTTGGCCAGATCAGAATTTACCTTCACTAGTAAGTATCATAAAAATAGACGGTAAGCATCATTTGGATTTTCAGTTTGCCGATTACAGTGAACTTGTACAAAAGCTTTGAGGATCTTAAGCTGTGCCTTTTATTAGCTCTTGCTGGCAGTCTAAGCTTGTACTAAAAAGCAGGAGAGGACTTCCGTGCTATTCTGGAATTCTTTCTGTCAGTTGCCTTTGCCGCTTTGGATGTTAAGCCATGGTTGTTTTTGACGGTGTTGCAATCTGTGGCTTGGTTTTTATTTCAGGGTGGCTTGACTTATTTACATGGGAAACACGATGTCTAAAGAGTACCAGCATTGATGTTCACGTACATCCTCAGGAAATTAAAATTTAGCTTGCACCTTGTATGGGTTCTAGAAACATATTCAAAATAGAAGCTCTTCTATGTCCTGCTGGGGAAGACACCTAGTGGAACTTTGTGGACCTGCTTTTCATCTTTTTGTAATCAATGGACTTGTGTTCCTTGGCAGCATATAATTAAGCAATATATAAATACAAATAAATAAATACAGGGGCAGGAAGAGAGAGAGAATCTCAAGCAGGCTCCATGCCCTGCACATGGTGAGCTCGATCTCCCCACCCTTGAAATCATGGCCTGAGCCCAAATCAAGAGTCGGATGCTTACCTAACTGAGCCACCCAGGTGCCTGTAATTAAGCAATGTTTTAAAACCGATCTCTAAATGGGGACTTTTCTTTTTGTTCACTGCATTTGGGAGAGGACGGTTTGATATGGTACTTGCTCCTATTTATTACCAGGTGAATTGGCCTTTTGTGGGAGACAGGTATCTGCTAACTTGGGAAAGCACACAGAGCCCACTCTCCCTTCTCCCTCCCCGCAGCCTGTGTAAAAAGGCCAGAGTACTCCTCCTTCTGTGGGGAGAGGGGCACACAATAATCCCTAAGCCTTCCGTTTAACGCCGGACTGGTTCAGCCCATCTACATTGTGTGTAAGTTTTAGACGTTTCTGACATGAACCACACTTTCTCCTGGATTACTCTTTTGAGGCTCCTTTTTCCAGGAGAGGTCATGAGACCATAGGACCTGAAGAGGCACTTCCGTCCCTGCTGTGGGTGAGGGTACATCTCTTCCACCTTCCTTCGGGGCTCCAAGGTGACACACTGGTCAGCTCTCAGTGCCCAGTTGCTCTCTCAGCTCCAAACCCAAGAGTGAATGTTTCAGTTACAAATTTACTTCATTATTGCCAGTGACAGGGCTTCACTTGTGTCATTATGGCTTTTTTTTTTAATCGGTTTAAATGTAATAAGCCAGAAATGTTTCTCTGGTTTCATTGAAATGAAAATCAGGAGAAAAGGGAATAAACGAGATTCCAGCTCACTCACACATCACCCCTGTTCCCTGCCGTCCCTCCAGCTCTGAAGGCACATCCGATGGCTGGTTTTTTTTTTTCCAACTTCCAACACATCTCGTAGGCGTATAAATCATCAAGGCACAGGAGCATGTTTTTCTCCTTTAAAGGGGAAACAGAGATGGTTTGTCATATTCCTGTTAGGCTTAGGGAGCTGTCGGCAAGAACAGGTGCAGCCACATCTCACCCTGCCCCCGGGACTGGTCCTATCTCCTCATCTCTTCGGATTGCTCCAGCCGCCGCCATTTTCTCTCCCAGGTGCTCTCTATCCGCATAAGCTACACCTGTTAACGAAACGGCTGCCCCACCGATCTGCTCTGCTACCCCAGGCACGTAGGCCTTTGCAGCCCAGCCCAAAGCACACCCAGCTCTAGCTGTTCAAGGCAAGCGTGTGGGTGTGAGAAGCGCTATAAAAATTGAACTTGAAAATAAAATCTCCACTAGTCCTGGGTTTGCGACTGGCTCATTTTGGGCACCTGCCTTGCCCTTTCCATGCCTTCATGATTTTTCATCTTGCTTGTTAGCATCTCTAGCTCTGTCATCAGCTCATTAGAAATCTTCATGGATTTCTTCTTTGCCAGCCACGTCTGGACTGTCCATCACCTCGTGGTGCAAAGGAATGAAGGGTGGGTCATGCTTGGAGGTTGCAACAGTAGATCTGAAAATCAGGGTTCAGTCTGTGGATCATTAGCAACTTCCTAACCATATTCAAAGCAGTTGAGGTTTTCACTTCACTGAACCGTTAGTTACGAGTGTTAGAATCTACCTTTCCTCCTCCCAATGCCAAGTTCCTGGTAGAAATAAGGAATTTGTGTGCCCTTCCCGGATGGAAGCCGTCAGTGATGCCCTCTTTTTCAAAGCACTGGTGTATATCTCAGCGATGGTTTTACAAAACACGAAAGAGGTTGCAGATTTGTCAGAAATGTTAGTTCACTTGATAACGGACCGTATTTTCCTCTCTTGTTTTTTAGCCTCCACGAACATCTCATCCTGTTGTGAGGTTCTCCTGTGTAGATTGTGAGCCAATGGTAATAGACAAACTTCCTTTTGACAAATATGAACTTGAACCTTCACCCTTAACCCAATACATCCTGGAACGAAAGTCTCCCCACACCTGCTGGCAGGTACTTACCCTTACCCGTTGGCCAAATGTCCGTGACCACTCTGGGATCTGGGAATTGTTTTGAGAAGATGCAAAGGTTAATCTAGGAATAATTGGACTGAGTCTGTTAATAACTTTTCTAACAAATGCTGTGAAATAAGCAACAGGGCTAAGCAGATAATTTCAGTGTGATATGAATCATTAGCCTCCTGACATTGCCATTTAATAACACCTGTGTATTTGAGGATTTGGGAGACCACTTTTGAAGCCTACTCAGGGACCCCAGGTTAAGAATCTCTAACCTAAAGGATGTAATTTTATTTAGCCGTGGCTTCTGCAGCTGAACCTTAGTGTGAACCTGACAGATTGGAAGGACAAGGTCAGTCTTTTTTAACGTTTATTCATTTTTGAGAGAGACAGAGTATGAGCAGGGGAGGGGCAGAGAGAGAGAGAGACAGAACCTGAAGCATGCTCCAGGCTCTGAACTGTCAGTACAGAGCCTGAAGCGAGGCTTGAACCCACGAACCGCGAGATCATGACCTGAGCTGAAGTCGGGCGCTTAACCAACTGAGCCACGAGGGTGCCCCACAAGATCTATTTTTTTTTTTTTGAAGTTTTTCTTTAAATTCCAGTTAGTTAACCTACAGTGTAATATTAGTTTCAAGTGTACAAAATATTTTTTTTTAATGTTTTTTTTTTTTTTTTTTAATTTCTAGGAGAGGGAGAGACAGTGTGAGCAGGGGAGGGTCAGAGAGAGAGGGAGTCACAGACCAAACAGGCTCCAGGCTCCGAGCTGGCAGTCAGCACAGAGCCCGACGCGGGGCTCGAACCCACGAACCGCGAGATCATGACCTAAGCGAAAGTCGGACGCTTAACCGACTAAGCCACCCAGGTGCCCCTTTTTTTTTTTTTTTTTTAAATCTTTTTTTTTTTTTATTCAAGTGTACAAAATATTTTTGACACACACACACATAAAACCCCATAAGCCCTGAAACTACTTTTTGTATCAGTGTAATGTAACCAAACTTCTCTTCCTGTACCGGGCGCACTGGCGTGTGTAATGCGGATTTTACTTGGATGAGGCAAGTGCACATGTACTGGCTCTTCCAAGTGTTATACTCTAGCCAGAAGGGCTTGCTGATTTATTAATAGACTCACCTTTGGATATTAGTTTGTAAAAATCCAGACATGGCAGTCACAGCCTTTTTATTTGGAAAAAATAAGGAAGCCCTATGCTGGAAGTGTGTTTGTTCTATTTCTAAACTACGGCAACCATATAGCAATCAGTAATTGTTAGGTTCTATTTACACAAGAAACACGTTTAGGCTGCCATCTGTTTCAGCCTAAAATGTGCGATTATTGCTACGAGTTGTCTTTAAGCTACTTAAATTCTCCAAAGATGCTAAAATTGGGTAGAAAAAAAGGAACAAGCTTAGAGCAAGAATGTAAAAGTGCAAGAAACAGAACAATCTCATAAATATGATATTGAGCGAAAGAAGCCAGACGTAAAAGATCCTATGTCATAGGATTCTGTTTTGTCTACGTTCAAAACGAGGTAAAACTGGCTTACTCGGTCAGGGGTCAGAATAGTGGTTTCTCCTGGGGGTGCAGAGTCGTGACCAGCAAAGGACATGAGGGGGTTTCTGGTCATCATTCTATTTCTTGATCTAGGCACTGATTGTACATGTGAGGTCACTTCATGAACATTCATTGAGCTGTATACTTGCTTTTTAATGTATTTTTATTTATATTTGAGAGATAGAGAGAGCACGAGTGGGGGAGGGGCGGAGAGAGAGGGAGATACAGAATCCGAAGCAGGCTCCAGGCTCTGAGCTGCCAGCACAGAGCCCGACATGGGGCTGGAACTCACAAATCGTGAAATTATGACCTGAGCCGAAGTTGGACACTTAACTGACTGAGCCCCCCAGGCACCCGCATTGGGCTGTATACTTAAGATTCACACACCTTTCTGAAAGTATGTTTATATTTCAGTTAAATGCACTGGAAATGTGCTAGAAATGTAAAGATATGGTTAATAGAATGTTAGACTCAAGATAGGAGGTTAGACTTTATGGGTTGACAAAAAATTTGCAATAAAAGTAAATACAAATTATACATCTCCCCTAACATAAGTCCTCTTTTTTTAAAAATTTTTTTAATGATTATTTTTGAGAGACAGAGACAGACAGAGCATGAGCATGGAAGGAGCAGAGAGAGAGTGAGACACAGAATCCGAAGCAGGCTCCAGGCTCTGAGCTGTCAGCACAGAGCCCGATGCAAGGCTCACACCCACAAACTGCGAGATCATGACCTGAGCCAAAATTGGAAGCTTAACTGACTGAGCCACCCAGGTGCCCCAGCCTGCTTTTCCAAGTGGCACATTTCTTGTATATCTTCTCCAAAGAAACTTAATAAATCGTGCCCTGGCTTCCAGCACCACCCCTCAAATGTGCCACTGACCTAGCTCCTGTACCTGTGTTACTTTGATTTAGAGTAGTTTTAATGCAGTGAATTAGTGGGGATGAAAAAGAATAAGATGAACCAGGAGCCAGGAGATTTGGCTAAGTCATAATGGAGACTGGATTCGAACCCTTAACTATGCCACCAGTTATGTGGTCTTGGGCCAGATATTTACTTTCTCTAGACAGTCTCTTACGATCCCTTTGAACCCCCAAGTTCTATGAATCTGCAAGGGATAAAAGAGCTTATGAGAAGGAAGGCTGGGAGGAAGGAAAAGGAGGGAAGAAAGAGAAAAAGGGACAGAGAGAGAGAGAAACAAAACACAATGTTTCCCCCTTCATGGGGATCATAGGTCTGACCCTTGACAGCACGTGTAACGCTTTTGATCCTTTCTGATGATTTTTCCTCTTCTGTTATACACACTTAGGAAATAGGGAGAAATCTACCATGTGTTATTACAGATATTTGTTTCCATTAAGGTTCAAATTATGACATGAAATCTACATGAGTCCTGTTTTATAGCACAATTCATTGTTTTGTGGGGTCATAACTGGCATAGGAAAGATTTATTCTTAGCTACGACTAAATATAGCAAGAATTTCATCAACTGGTAGATGATATTGCTGGGACCAGCAATTAGCAAGGTAAACGGATTCTGTTTAGCATCAGGCTTTGACTTTTGTCTTAAATGGTCCTGCTGAAGGACTTTGGGAAAGACAAAGGTCTAGGTCCCTAAAAATATATGCTGGTGCCCTGATTTGGGCCAAAGAGTTAATGTGGAACATTGAGAAGGCATGGTAGCCAGAGAACTTTAGCACAGCACAGCGACTGCACGGGACCTGACCATATCATATATAGCAAATCAGGACTATCAATAGGGAAGAAGATGGAGTCACATGGAATGAAGATTAATGTTTTTGTCTTTAGTGAATGTTTGCTGTATGAGCATAACTTATTAAAAAAAAATGCCTTCCAGGTTGAACCAAAGCATCTCCTTGCTGCCTCAAAAGAATTAGCACTAGTGCCAGGGTTATAATAGCTACTTGATAAATATTTATCAGATGAGGGGCACCTGGTTCCTTTCATTGGAAAGTAGTGTTAAAAGAAGTAGAGGGGTGCCTGTGTGGCTCAGTTGGTTAAGCAGCCGACTTCAGTTCAGGTCATGATCTCGGCGGTTCAGCCCAGATCCCAGCTGGAACTGAACACGTGGCAGTGGAAATGGTCAAATGACTTGTGTTTCCTCTGCCCTCCCCACTCTGGCTTCAGCCTCTCTCTCTCAAAAATAAATGAACATTAAAAAATATTTATTGGATGAAAAATGAATAAATGGATAGGGGAATGGGGGTACCAAAAGGAAATAGAGTAAGACTAATAATCGAACACATGAGGAATGTTAGCATACTACTTTAAATGGACTTTGCTTTCATAATTGCATGCTTTAGGCAGGGGGCCATATTCCTTTCTTCTAAAGTCTCCACTCCACTCACCACTTGTTCTTTTGAGAAGTCAGTTTAATGGCTGGTTATCTCTTAGCACTATTTCATTCTTGTTTGCCATTGTGCTAACCAAGTAAATATTTGGGTGTTGTGGTCTCCAACTGGTTATTGCACAGTACGGTGTCATTTCTTTTTCTTTAAATATTTTTTTTATTTGAGTGAGAAAAAGAGTGCCCAAGCAGGGGAGAGGAGCAGAGGGAGAGAGACAGACAGACAGAATGAGAGAGAATCCCAAGCAAGCTCCACACTCAGTGCAGAGCCCAACGCAGGGCTCCATCCCACAACCCTGGGATCAGGACCTGAGCTGAAACCAAGAGTCAAATGCTCAACCGACTGAGCCACCCAGTCGCCCCTCATTTCATAATATAATGTTTACAGGAATTGCAATCTGATTTAGTGTGACGTGTTTGGGCATAAGCATAGGCTAAAAGCACTATTGCCATTTTTACATTACATAAATTAGCTGTGCCTTAGATGTTATTCTGGAATGTTGCTGGGAGTTTGGTTTCACATAAAATCTTTCTTGTCATAACTGTATATTACTTCATGTTTTTAGGTATTTGTCACTAGCAGTGGAAAATACAATGAACTTGGTTATCCATTTGGTTATTTAAAAGCCAGTACGACTTTAACTTGTGTAAACCTCTTT
>JAESUZ010003389.1:0-30496 GCA_017311185.1 Proteles cristata cristata
AAAAAAAATTAGGCACGGCTTCCTGATGTGGAGATGCACGTTTAGCTGTCTCACGCTGCGGTCTGCTGCACTTCTTCACGGCACCGTCCCAGAACGGTTCGAGTGCGTCCTATCCGTGTTAGGTAGTTTTCCTCTGAGGTTGAAGGTCACCTTGATGACGCGGGTGAATCTACAAACCGCGTCCCTGAACGTCCGGTCTCTTCTCTCGGCCTGGACGGCTGCTCTCTGGGCTGGCCGGCCGGCTGGGTGGCTGCACAGCTCTGCTCGCGGACTCGTCGTCCCCTTCTCGGTTACCGTCCTGGAACGTGTCTTTCTCCTTTTACGGTCCTATATCGTTCTGCCCCTTTCTGCCCGCAGCCCCCTTTGTTTGTGTGAAGGCGGATTTATCACGGCGTCGTGTACATACGACAGCCTTGACCCCTTTGAGTTGGCTGTCCGTTTCTGTGCGTTTGGGAACAACCGGACGGTCACACGTCTCGCACCACGATCGAGATGTAGAATATTTACATCACCCCGAAGGTTCCTTCACTTCCCTGTGTAGCAAAACTCTCCCCCAGTCCCTGGCAGGATTCTGAGGGAATCAGAAGACCTGATTCTGAAGAATTCGATGTGAAGACCTGATAAGATTTTTATGTGGAGTTCCCTGAAATCGTTCACAACTTCTGTCATCAGTCAATATTTTAAAATCAGATTTTGTTAAGTTTTCTCATTTCACATGCATCAGATTCAGGGGTGTAGAGATGCCTGTATGGTGCCCTCACACCATATGGACACATGCCCTTTGTGGATTCCATGCATATCTTGGAAATAGTCCGAGACATGCGGATATAACTCCCCAGAGATGCCCTTTTGTCTGTCACCGCTTGAAGTGTGAGCTCCCAATGACATCTGGGTCTCAGACATCACAGAAACCTCTTGAAAACCTTTTTTTTTTAAATGTTTTATTTATTTCTAGGAGAGAGAGAGAGACAGCATGAGCAATGGAGGGTCAGAGAGAGAGGGAGTCACAGACTGAAACAGGCTCCAGGCTCTGAGCTGGCAGTCAGCACAGAGCCCGATGCGGGGCTCGAACCCACGAACCTCGAGATCATGACCTAAGCGAAAGTCGGACGCTTAACCGACTAAGCCACCCAGGCGCCCCTCTTGAAAACCTTTTTGACGTCCATGGAACACTAGTTAAAAATTTCCTTTTAAGATTTTAGTTTTACGTAATCTCTATACCCATTGTGGGGCTTGAACTCACCACCTCAAGATCAAGAGTCATTCACTGCACCGTCTGAGTCAACCAGGCACCGCCAGGGAACACAGTTTAGAAAATTGATAGTTTTTTTTTGTTTGTTTGTTTAAAATCATTCAAGTTAATATCTCCCATCCTAGAGATAACCACTGTTAGCTAATTAGCATTTTGGTGAATATTATTCTAGGCATCTTTCTATGAATGCATGCGTATGATTGTATATGCGAACACACACACACAGGTACGCAATTTTACAGCCTTGGGGACTGTACAGTCCTCGATCTCTTTTACGCTCCCTACCCCAGGTTGGAATCCCTCCAAAAGCATCATACACTTTTATTTCAGCCAATGCCGAAGGTTGAGTGGCTTCCCAGATTGCCTCTGTTCTTCTTTCCGGACATATTTCCAATGCATATCTACAGAAACAAGAAGCCGTGGCGAGAGGCAAGCTACCTGTTGTCTCAGAGTCGTCCTCCTGGGGCAGTCACAGGAGCCCGAGCATCAGGCCCCCTCCTCAGTTTTTTCCTATCCATGTACATGGCCGGTGCGGTGGGGAAGCCGCTCATTATCTTGGCCAGAGTGATGCCACATGCCGGCACCACACCCACCTCGTGTTCTTCATTCCCATGCCGTTCCACGTTTGCTTCGCCTCTACCACTGTATCCAACATGCTGGTCAAAGAGCTGGTCAAAGTCATATTCATCGGACACACAACCTTAAATTATTTCATTAATAGAAAATATCACAAATCGGGGCACCTGGGTGGCTCAGTCGGTTAAGAATCCGATTCCTGATTTTGGCTCAGGTCATGATCTCACGGGGTTCCTGAGTTTGAGCCCCACTTGGGGCTCTGCATTGACGGTACAGGGCCCGTTTGGGACTCTCTTTCTCTCCTCTCTCTGCCCCTCCTGCACTCTCGATCTCTCAAAAGAAATAAATAAACTTAAAAAAAGGAAAAATATTGCAAGTCAATGAACCAAGTATTTAGCTCAAGAAAGTAGGAAAACAACAGCAGCAACACGGAAACAAAACAGAGAAGAGGGAATAAACGAATAACAAGAAAAGCAGTAAGCATGCCAAACCCATGTAGAATAGGTCAACGGAACCAAGAACTGGGTCTTTAAAAAGACCAACAGTACACATTCAAAAAAAAAAGGTAAAAGAAAACACAAATAGACAACATTACAAATGATAAGATTATGTAACAACAGGGGTGCCTGGATGTCTCAGTCGGTTAAGCGTCTGACTTCGGCTCAGGTCATGATCTCATGGTTCGTGGGTTCCAGCCCCGTGTTGGGCTCTGTGCTGACAGCTCAGAACCTGGAGCCTGCTTCAGATTCTGTGTCTATCTCTCTCTCTGACCCTCCCCTGCTCATGCTGTCTCTCTGTCTCTGTCTCTCTCAGTAATAAATAAAACATTAAAAAAAGAATATTTAACAACAGATTTAAATATATGGAGGAAAATGTCAAAATTCACAAAAATACTCTTTGGTTTTATGACAGTTATAAAATTTAGACAGATGGGCAATTTTGTAGGAAAGAATGAAAAATAATCATACTCAAGCAGAGACAGAAAACCACATCAATTACTCAGTAAACAAAGAAATCGAAACAAACATCTGCTTCACCAGAAAGCAGTAGGTACAACTCAGTCTGTCAGCCTGGTAAGCAAACGATCATTCCTCTGCTATTCAGACAGTTGCAGAGGATAAAGAAGGAAGCTTCCCAACCCAGTCTATAGGGTAACTACCAGCACTGACGTGCTGACACCTGAGTGCAAGGTGGTACACAAAGAGAAAACTTTTTCCTAAGTAATAAGGACACCTATTTTAAAGCAGCCTGGGCAGTCTTGGATGTGCTGCTGAAGCACTAGAGGCGTTCTGCTAAGATCAGGACTCGGAAAGGGGTCCCCACTACCACAGGTGTCATCTAACAGTTTGTCAAAATCCTAGCCAGCAATATAGCAGCAGATAGATGTAGCATGGATCAGTATCAGAAAGGTAGGGTCGAGGAGCGCCTGGGCGGCTCAGTCAATAAAGTATCCAACTCTTAATTTCAGCTCAGGTCATGACCTCACTGTTCAGGAGATCAAGCCTTGCATCAGGCTCTGCGCTGACAGTGTGGAGCCTGCTGGGGATTCTCTCCCTCTCCCTCTCTCTCTGCCCGTCTCCCATTCACACTCTCTGCCTCACTCAAAATAAATAAATACATAAAACTTGAAAAAAATTTTAAGCAAGCAACGGAGCCACCCAGGTGCTCTGAAATTATTTTCGATACAAAAAGAAATACCTTATTTTGTGGTAGCAGCATCGAAGGGTTTTTGTTGTTGTTCTCCCTAAGAATGAGGAGCTGGCGGCTCAGTCGGTTAAGCATCCGACTTCGGCTCAGGTCATGATCTCACGGCTCTTGAGTTGGAGCCCCGCGTGGGGCTCTATGCTGACAGCTCAGAGCCCGGAGCCGCTTTGGATTTTGTGTCTCCCTCTCTGTCTGCCCCTTCCCTGCTCGCATTCTGTCTCTCTCTCTTTCTCTCAAAAATAAATAGATATTATTAAACGAAATTTGTGTTTTAAATTAAAAAAGAAAGTTTACTTTAAGGGAAGGTCAAAAGACGTCATTTATTGTAAATATGATTTTTTTAAGTTTATTGTCAAGTTGGTTTCCATATAACACCCAGTGCTCATCCCAAGTGCCCTTCTCCATGCTGTTCGAGAAAATTCCTAAGAATCAACTGAATACTAGAGCTAAAAGGAATATCCAATGAATTTATCAAAGTAAGTAATGCAAAAATCACTAATATTCCTCTATTCCAGGGGAAAAAAAAAAGAGATTCAACTGGAAGTGTCAATACGAAAATACCCCACACTTAATAAGCACAAGAACATAAAATTGCCTGAACAAGACAGGAGCGGAGCCTGTGAACAAACAAACTGCAGAGCCCTGCTGAGGGACACAAATGAGAACATGGACAAAGGAAGAGAAGGAAGGTTTTTGGATGAGAAGACTCAGCATCATGAAGGACCGATGCTTTTCAAATTAACCTACATATACAAGGCAATTATACACCTAAGAAAACGTCAAAAAAAATTTTTAACATTCATTCATTTTTGAGAGAAAGAGAGAGGCAGAGTGTGAGTGGGGGAGGGGCAGAGAGAGCGGGAGACACAGAATCTGAAGCGGCTCCGGGCTCTGAGCTGTCAGCACAGAGCCCGACGTAGGGCTCGAACTCACGGACCATGAGATCATGACCTGAGCCGAAGTCGGACGCTTAACCGACTGAGCCATCCAGGCGCCCCTAAAACATTTTTAATTGAGGAAAAAAAAGCTTCTACTGCCCATTTGCAAGAGTAAGAAAGTGAGAAGAGCCAAGAAAACTGTGAAAATGAAGTGTGATCAGTGAGCATTATCCCACCAGATATTAAAGGTAAAACAAACCGAAGGGTATTGACAGATGAATCCACATACAACTTACAACTCATGAAACAGGATAAAAAGTTCACAAGCATATATCAGTATAGGTAAGCACACGTCAGCAGGCCAATGTCATCTACTAAACGATGCCGAGTAAACTACAGAGCTGTTCCAAGTAGAGGAAAAATAATGTCAGTTCTTCACAGCAAAATGATTCTTAGATGGATAAGAATTAAATATAAGGGGCGCCTGGGTGGCTTAGTCGGTTAAGCGTCCGACTTTCGCTTAGGTCATGATCTCGCGGTTTGTGGGTTCGAGCCCCGCGTCGGGCTCTGTACTGACCGCCAGCTCAGAGCCTGGAGCCTATTTCAGTCTGTGACTCCCTCTCTCTCTGACCCTCCCCTGGTCACACTGTCTCTCTCTCTCTCTCTCTCCTAGAAACAAATAAAACATTAAAAAAAATTTAAAAAAAGAATTAAATATAAAACATGAAACTATTTTATTTTTTATTTATTATTTTTATCGTAGTGTGTGTGTGTGTGTGTGTGTGTGTGTGTGTGTGTGTGTGTGTGTGTATGCCTGTGTGTGAGTGCAGGAGTGAGGGGCAGAGGGCCAGAGAGAGAGAATCCCAAGCAGGCTCTGTGCTCAGCGTAGAGATCACATGAAAATTGACAGATTTATCGATATAAGAATAAAAAGACAATTAAAGAAAACATTGGCCGTCTGTATAACAAAATATTAATATCCCCTTAATTTTCTGTAAATGTTTATTTATTTTGAGAGGGGGGGGGGTAGAGAGAGGGAGAGAATCCCAAGCAGGCACTGTGCCGTGAGTGTGTCCCTCAAACAGGGCTCCATCTCGTGTCCATGATATCATGACTTGAGCCCCAATCAAGAGTCGGATGTTTGACTGAGCCACTCAGGCGCCCCAACATCCCCTTAAGTTTTAAAAGCTTATTGTAAAAGTTAAAAACATCCAACCTATGAAAGTTGGCTGGGCCGAGTATGGGCAGGGAGGGCGGGAGCAGAGCCCTCTGTGCGCCAGGGCGCGCGGGCAGAGTCGGCTGCGGGCCAGGGAGAGCAGGGGTTTAGTCGGGTGTGGGCAGGGGGCGCGGGGGCTGGGCCGAGTATGGGCAGGGAGGGCGGGAGCAGAGCCCTCTGTGCGCCAGGGCGCGCGGGGGCAGAGCCCTCTATGGGCCACGAGCGCTCGGGGGCGGAGCCTTACGAAGGAGCGCTGATTCGCTAGCCAGTCTTGGTGCGGGGGGGCGTGCGTGTGTGGGGGGGGACAGGACTCTCTAGGGGCTCCTGACAGGGCTGGCTGGGCAGAAACCAGACACGTCCAAGGGAATGACGGGAAGGCAGGGTGGGGGTGGGGAGACGCTCCCGGGAGCCCGGGTCGCTTTCTGTGTGCTTTCTGAGGAACCGCTCATTCTCCAGGTAGCCATCGGGTCCCCCGGGGCCCAAGGGCGGAAAGGCCGGCTGGGCGGGACCCGACCTCAGGCCTGGAGGCCTCACTGGGAGCCCTTTGGCGCCGGCGCCCGGGGTGGCGTCGAGCTGTGAGAGGCGGGGCTTCGGCAGCGGGCGTCTGAGAGCCGGGAAGCGTCGCTTTGGCGCGAACCGGCCACGCGCCGGGCAGCCTCCCTAGGGCCAGTGTGCGCGTGCGCGGTCGGCACGAGGGGGCGGGCTTCGCAGCGGAGGCTCCGCGCCTCAGCCGCCCGCGGTCTGTCGAGCGGCGGCGCCTGTGCGGTGAAGGCGTGATCTGAGGCGGAGCGCGGCCACCATGGAGGCGGCAGGCGGCGGAGCAGGCGGTCCCGACGACGGCCGCGAGGGCCGGGAGGGCCCCGAGGGTCAGGTCGACTACCACGGCCTCGGCGGCGCGGGCGCGGAGGCCGCCGGCGCGGGCGCGGAGGCCGGCGTCCCCGGTGAAGCTCCGCGTGTCCCGTGGCCACTGCACGTCCCGGGGTCGGGCGGAGATGCCACGTCCACGACCGGAATGCAGGAAGCCCGAGTGTACATCTTGTATCCCTGGCCGGCCGGACAGCGGGGAATGGGCGGGGGGCGGAAAGGGGGCCGGGCGGTGCGGTGGGGGGGCAGAGATCTGGGAGCGGGGTGGTCAAGGGTGGCTAGAGTCGTGGGGGGGGAGGGAGGAGAGCAGGGGGCATAGCCGCGTTCCAGGGGGCGGGGGGCGGGCATGGGCCGCTAACGGGGCGGGGCGGAGGGGCTGCGAGCGACTAGGGCAATGGGTGGCCTCGTCGGGCGGAGCTGAGGAGAGGACCCGGGCACTCAGCGGGTACGGGTGGTGCCTTAACCGAATCTGCACCCAGCGCGGTCTGCGTGCCTTTCCTGTCCCACTTGGAGGCGGTGGTCGCCTGTGCGTCCCTGGTGCCGTATCACGACCCTCACGGAGGCACTGTGGAGGAGGAGTTCTCCGTGTTTGGTAGCATCCTGGCCGCGTGAGTTCTGGAAGGGCCGGGGTCGGGGTGGCTGTGGGTGGCGGTTCCAGTCTCCACTGCGGGGCGCTCTGGTGGAGCCGCGAGGCTCAGGTGCGGGGAGGGGGCCACGGGCTCTGACACCCGTGCCTGGCCTGCGGGGGCCGGGCGGCTGCTCCTGGGGAGGAAGGGTGTTTGGGGCTAGGTGTGGGGAGGGGGCCACGGGCTCTGACACCCGTGCCTGCCGGGGATGCATCTGAGAAGGGGAAGGATGCGCGGGGTGGGACCGGGGGGTGGGGGGGAGGGGGCGGGGCGAAGGAGGGGAGGAGCCACCGCCTCCAACACGATTGCCTTTTCTCCTGTCTCTCAGCCGCTGGAGAGCTGAGGACCCGCGCCTCCTGCGACTTTCCATCATCAACTTCCTGGACCAGCTCTCCCTGGTGATGGAGAACACGCAGCGCCTGGGGCCCCCGGATTCCCGCTAAGTCCGCGCTGGGGACGGGGGACTAAGATCCAGCCTCGTGTCCCCTGCCTGGGCGGGCCGTCCTTCCTGGGACAGCGATTCCTGCAGTAACTGCCACCTGAGGTTGGGGGCCTGCCTGATCCTTTGTGGGTGCTCGCCCGTGGGCGCTCGGGGTCCCCTTGTTTTGTTTGCCATTGAAATGTTTGTTACCGCAGAAAATAAAACTGAGCTCTGTTATTCCGTGTTCCTTCTCAATTGTAGCACCCCCAGGGAGTCCCCCCTTTGTCCTCAGGGGGAGGGGGGAAGCTTCTGGGACGTAGAAGGTCACGTAGCAAAGGCAGTTTGGGAACTGGCAGAACCCACGTGCGTCCCGTGCTTGAGTATCCGCGACTCTCAGCAGGTGGGAGCACGCCCATCCTTTGCACGTCTCGCATCACTCCTGATACTTTTCATCTAACGATGTGAACGCTTCCTCTTCATAACAACTCCTCTTCGAAACCATTGAATGGGTGCAAAAAGACGCATTCTGATGTCATTTGCGTAATTTTCAACGTTTGCCGCGTTCTAGGTAACGAGTCAGCGGAAGTCTCGCACGGGACTCTTGCGGGAGTAAGTGCTTCCTTACGCTGGCTTGAAAGGGGCGCGCGTATGAGGCGCCTGGGGACGCGGCGGGACCAGCCTGGCGGGAGCCCGTTCCGTGGGTCTGCACAGCCATACCCGAAATCCTTGTGCCCGAAGCAGGGCACAATTAGGTAGGACCCCCGGGCTGCTCCCCGTCTGACAAGGGGGTGTCCTGAGGCCCTTGAGCCCGCCTGTCTGGGGCAAAGCCGAGCAGCTCCGCGGCGCCCCCGGGACTCTGTGCACATCACAGGTGGGGAAGGTGTGGGCAGCAAGGAAGGCCAGGGCTTGCAGGTGACCCCAGTGGCGTTGAGGGAAAGAGGTGGAGGGTGGGCGGGGGGCAGGGGCCAGGGAGAGGGGAAGACCCAGAATCTGAAGCGTTTCCAGGCCCCGAGCTGTCCTCGCAGAGCCCATTCGGGGCCCCCAAGCCACGAACCGTGAAATCATGACTTCAGCCGAAGTCGGACACACCCGACGGAGAACACCCCCCCCTCCCCCGGACCACCGCTCCCGGGCGCACCTGTGTGCCGTCTCTTCTGGCATAATGACTCCCGAAGACCGTGTGTCCTTCAGGTGTCCGCTGCCGCCCTGCTGGACCAAGTCGCCCTGGCGGTGGGGACCATGCAGCGCGCTGGGCCCCTTGGCTCCCTGGCTCTCGGCGGTGCAAAGGGATCCGGCGCCGAGCCTCGCGTACGGGCCCGGGCGGCACTTCCCTCCCCGGGCGCACTGGTTACTGCGGGAGTTGCTGGTCCCGCTCGCGGCCTACTTTCCCGCCAGTCTTGGGCCCGGCACGTCGGGACCCACGGGTTGCCTGGTGCCGGAGGAACAGAGGGCTTCAGCATGGCTTTCCCTGCAGAAAACAGACCTGAGCTACGGGGCCCAGGTCTATGTCCCCGTTCAGCCACCACCCCCTCAGACCTCCTCACCTCTGTCCTAGGGACGCCAGGAACGAACTGGGGTCACATACGCAGGAAGCACGAGGTGACTGAGACACTTTAGGAAATGGAAGGAAATGAAAATCACTCAGGCTCAGTCGTTTGCAATCAACCGCTGTCGACACACATTTCTAGTGTGTCCTCGGGTTTATAGTTGTGTGTGCGTGTTCTGCGTATATTACAGGCACAACGAGAACTTCGAACCTGTCATTTGCCACTTTAGAATTCATGGTTCCCACAGGTTTTCGAACTGGTTTCCCAGAGGAGCTTTATTTGGTGGCGGTAGGGCCGCTTCTGGCAAACGTGTCATCGTATCTTAGAGCTCCTGTGTGTGTCCGAGCCTGTCGTGCGGGGGACGTAGGGTGTGCGCCACAGCCCGGGCTTCGGGGTCCGACCAGGTCAGGGGACATTCGCTCCCCGGGGACCGCCCCTCCTCTCCCTCCACAGAGGCAACAGGCCCGCGGGCAGCCGCCTCGCCTCCCCCGCCGCCTTCTCCCCTTCCTCAGGGGGCCTCCATTCTCGTAGCCCGCCACCCCCTTTGTGTGTGCTCCTAAAGCTCCTCTCCGCAAACACGCGGGAGGCAGGGTGCGGGCGGGGGAGCTGCGCCAGGACCCGCAAACGCGGATTCCTCACCTGTCCCTGCAGGTAGGCCGGTCACTGCCTCTCATCTTTCATTCCTGTGGACGGTGCTGACATTTGCTTCCCTGCCCTAGATTTTGAGAGGGGGCGTCAGTTGTGGGTACAGAGGAAGCCCTCTGGAAAGTGTCGGACACACCTGAGCGAAGGGCACCCCCGAGGCTCTCACCGGTCGTACCTAAAAGTGGCCGTTTCCCTGCGTCCCACCCCAGACGGAATATGGTCAAGCGTTTACCTCTTTGGAGAACCAGATGCATAGCGGTCAAAGTCACGTCGGCGCCGTTCTACTTTCCTTTTCAGTCTGCTGCAACGAGACACAGCGTGTGTGACGTTTGGCCAGCGGCCTCTCTTCTGGGAACTGTCCATTCGTACCCTCCGGCTGTCTTCCGTTCAGGACAGTCACCCTTTTCTCGCTGATTGGTAAGTGTCCTTGACGTGGTCAGGGTCTCAAATGTTTATCATGATTGGGAATCCTTTTCCTCCCCGTGGCTTCATTGTCCCTTTGCTCATGGTCCTTTTCTATGCATAAGCTAAAGTCATTATAGTCTTTTAATGTTATTTTTGAGAGAGACAGACAGACGGAGCGAGAGAGACAGAGCGCAAGCAGGGGAAGGACACCGAGAGAGATAGGGAGACACGGAATCTGAAGCAGTGAAATCTACCAGTGAATCAATAAAATAAATGGAAAAAAACCCCAATCATCTTGATTGTTATAGACAAAATTGTTGGCAAAATCTAACAACCTTTCATAATAAAAACATTTAAAAAACCCCTAAAGATATCAGGGAATTTCCTAGACATGATAAAGTGAATTTATGAAAAACCCACAGCTAACATCGTACTGCATGGGGAAAGACTGAAATCTTTCCCTCTGAGATCAGGAACAAGAAAGGATGCCCACTTTCAACACTGATTTTCAACATCGTACTAGAAGTTCTATGCAGAGCAGTCAGGGAAGAAAAAGAGATAAAAGGCGTCGGAAAAGTAAGACTATCTCTCTTTGTAGAGGGCATGATCCTATGTATGGACAACCTCAAGGAATCCACCAAAACCTGCTAGAGCTAATAAATGAATTATGGAAAGTTTCATGTTACAAGATCAACATGCAGAAATCAAATGTTTTTCTATACGCCAGCAAGGAACAATCTGAACGTGGAATTAAGAAGATAATTCCCAGGGCGCCTGGGTGGCTTAGTCGGTTAAGCGTCCGACTTCGGCTCAGGTCATGATCTCGCGGTTCGTGGGTTCGGGCCCCGCGTCGGGCTCTGTGCTGACTGCCAGCTTAGAGCCTGGAGCCTGCTTCAGTCTGTGACTCCCTCTCTCTCTGACCCTCCCCTACTCGCTCTCTCTCTCTCTCTCTCTCTCTCTGCTAGAAATAAATAAACAACATTTTAAAAAAAAGAAAAGAAAAGAATTCCCTTTACAATTGTATCAAAAGGAATAAAATACTTAGAAATAAATTTAACCAAGAAAAGGTAAGCATTTTATATGAAAACTTTAAAACTGAAAGAAATGAAAGAAGCCCTACATAAGTGGAAAGACATGCCATCTAGGTTGTTGGTCCATTTTGGGTCAATTTTTGTATATGGTGTTTGGCAGGGGTCCACCCCCATCCTTTTACATGTGGGTATCCAGTTGTCCCAGCACCACTTGTTGCAGAGACTATCCATTTCCCATTGAATGGTCTTGTCAGGTGGCAGTACTACCCAAAGCGATCTAAAGATTCAAGGCAACATCTAGAAAAATCGCAACGACCCCCCCAACCCCAGAAATAGAAATGTCGATCTTTACATTCATGTGGAATTGCAAGAGGGCACGGTGAACCAAAACAATTTTGAAAAAAAGGAACAAATGGGTGATTCCAAAACGTATTCAAAGTTACAGTAGTCAAAACAGTGTGGTATTGGCGTATGGAGAGACATTTAGACCAAAGGAATAGAATTGAGAGTCCAAATGGTGCCCGGAGGAGCATCAGAAGCTTCGTCTATATGCTCTCCGAAGGGCAAGACCTGGCAGAGGCAGACACAGCTCATTTCCCCCTAAATAGAAAATACCCTAAGGTTCTAAATTCATTCCATATCCCTTTGTCCATTTCCCCATTTTGTTCTGAGTATCACATTCTACTCAAGGAGAGCATCCTGCCCTTTCCTCGGGAGACACCACAAAGAAACTGAGGAAATGAGCAGGTGATAAGGTCATCCAGATGCAGGAAAATACAGAATGGATATCATTAATTTTTTTTAATCTTTATTTTTGAGAGAGAGAGAGAGAGAATCTGAAGCAGGCTCTAGGTTCCGACCTGTCAGCAGAGCCCAACGTGGGGCTCGAATTCAGGAACCACAAGTCCATGACCTGAGTTGAATTCAGACACTCAACCAACTGAGCCACCGAAGCTCCTCCAGAGGATGTGTTTTTCATGTTTATACTCTTCTTGTGTACTCAGCATCCTACTCTATGTGTCTTTACAGTCTGGCCCTTTTGTGGCATTTTAAGAAGCCACTAAGCTTGCCTGGAACAGTGTGCACGTGGGGGTGACACTTACTTGCTTGGAAAGGTACAGGAGGTTCTTGTTGGTCTTGGGATGGCAGAACCTCTGGTTCAGATGCATTTTACGTAGCCTCAATAAGGTAAACATTGTTCGGTTAACTAAATATCACTCTGTATCTGAAACAATCCTATAATTGACATTTATGAATTTTTCTCTGTAAATATTCTTTTTCTTTCTCTTTTTTTAAGTCTTGTTTATTTTGAGAGAGAGAGAGAGAGAGAGAACGGGGGAGGGGCAGAGAGAGAGAGAGAGAGAGAGAGAGCCAGAGAGCGAGTGAATGGGGGAGGGGCAGAGAGAGGGAGCAAGAGAGAACCCCAAGCAGGCTCCGTACTGTCAGCGCAGAGCCCACCTCGGGGCTCAGTCTCACGCACTGTGAGTTCATGACCTGAGCGGAAACCAAGATGCGGATGCTTAACTGACAAAGCCACCCAGGTGCCCCTGTAAATATTCTTTTTCGAAACAAGTGTGGTGCAGGTATGATCATATTCAGACAGAACAATGGACTTGAAAGAAAGTCTAGAAAATGTCTCCAATACAGGTAGGCAATAATTACATAGTAAAGTTGATATTGAAAATCAGCAGGAAAGGGTGAACTGCTCCACTAGGAAGGTGAATAACTAGTTGTTAGAAACCCCTTCTACCACCCCACAACCCTCCCAGCTGGCTGCCTCTGTACCTCAGCCCTGTCTCTTCCAGGGCACGTGTTTCAGACCTGGAAGCATTTGATGGAGGACCGATAGCAAGGCAGGCTGGGGAAGAAGTATATGGATAGACTTCCAAGAATGAGTCCACATCGTGAGCAAACATGCATTCCTTGTGCACATTCACTAAGGTGTAGCCAGTACAGAGGAGGCTTTCAATAATCAGGTAAATAAGATGCCCTTCTCTTTGGATGGCAGTCAGTATCTTTCCCCAGTTACCTCAATTCTTTTTTAATATTTATTTTTGAGAGAGACAGAGAGAAAGAGAGAGAGCGCAAGTGGAAGAGGGCCAGAAAGAGGGAGACAGAGGACCCGAAGCAGGCCTCATGAAGTGAGCGGAGAGCCCGGTGTTCGGCTCGGACCCACAAACCATGACATCAAGACCTGAGCTGAAATCAAGAGTTGGCCGATTAACCGACTGAGCCACCCAGCCGCTCCCCCAACGCACCACCCCGTTACCTCAATTCTAACTCAGTGGGCTCATGATAAATGTGGCCTTGGGGACAGAAATGGAAATTATTGGGGCGCCTGGGTGGCTCAGTCGGTTAAGCGTCCGACTTCGGCTCAGGTCCCACGGTTCGTGGGATCGAGCCCCGCATCGGTTCTGTGCTGACAGCTAGCTCAGAGCCCGGAGCCTGTTTCAGAGTCTGTGTCTCCCTCTCTCTCTTCCCCTATCAAACTTGTCCTCTGTCTCTCTCTCAAACATAAATAGACATTTAAAAAAAACGGGGGGGGGGCGGGCGGGGGGATGAGAGAGAGGACGGTGAGGGCATCAGTAGATTCGAGGAATGTGGCACTGGGGACCCTTGAGCATTGTGGTTTTCTTCTTTTTTTAATCAAAACCTATTACAAATAATGCTATTACACGTATTCTGTTTAAAAAGATAGTACGGGGCACCTGGGTGGCTCAGTTGGTTAAGTGTCTGACTCTTGATTTTGGCTCAGGTCATAATCTCGCAATTCTTGGGATGGAGCCCTGCACAGAGCGCAGTGCTGACCATGGAGCCTTCTTGGGATTCTCTCTGTCTCTGTCTCTCTCTGCTTCTCCCCTGCTCGCCTGCGTGCATGCACTCTCTCTCCAAGGAAATAACTAAAGATTTAAATACGTATATGTGTGTGTTGTATAAATATATATATCTAATGCACACAGCCTTGGTTTTAGCGGCGATAGAGCTTCCAGGTTATTGATTTCATGATTTTGTAGGAACTGTAAATTCCCCCATGACCTGTGGATCCAGGTGTCTGTCACTACGGCACGTTTCCTGGTTAGGGACTGAGGCAGCGTCACTCTACTAGGCTATGGGGACAAAGGCCCAGATAGGTGGCTGCAAAGTTGGTGTCCAAAATCACACACAAGTCTCATGTTCCTCACGGGAAGGCAGGGTTTACCAGGCAGGATAAATGAAGAGTCAGAAGCCAGCGTCAAGCCAAACTTGAACGAGTATGTAAAGAACAATGGTGAGATTAGTTGGGTGACTCAAGTCAGAAGAAAAAGAAAGCTGGTGTTGACCTTGCCTCTTACGGAGAACTAGATTTCCGAAAGACTCGACGTTTAAGGGGAAAAAAACAGAGGAAAGCATACAATTAAACAGAAAATAGGAAACCATTAAAATAAAAGGAAAAACCATCGGGGAAGAAAGGTATGCGTGATACAAAACCCAGAAGCCATGCGTGAATACAAATGAATCAATGTGTGAAGAAAAGGAAATGTCAACTCATTTGTGGTAGGAAAGACAGCAGAAAAGCATCAAATTGGGACTCAACTGAGAAAATTATGCATAGGTCAAATAGTAAAGAAAGCAGGATGCAAACTCCAGAAACAAACAACAACCACAAAAAGAAATAAACCAACGCCGGTGTCTAATTACACAAAGGTGTTAAGCTCTGATATGGAAGAAACCATCATAAATCAGATGGAAATGCAGACAACAAGTTAGGAAGACATTAGGGACCCAAATGGTACACTAAAGTGAGTATCTTTAAAACACAAGTGGCCCTTAGACATAAATATTATAAAGACAAAAACGGCCCGGTAGAAACTGGTACAAACGACGGGAACATGGAATTCCCGGAGTGAGGATCATACACAGGCACTTTGTTACGCAGCGTCTATACCGGCGGGCGCGTCTCCGTCGTGTGAATGGAAGCCTCCGTTCTGGGGCCCCCCCGGAGTACTGACGCGAGGGTCTGCAGTCGAATAAAGACACGGCCAGAGGGAGCGTGGCAAGCGTAGAGCAGTTCAGGAAGGACCGCACACTCTCCAGGTGGCGGAGCGGGCAGGCCCACGGGTGGTAACTGCACCGGGCTTGGGGGTGTCTTTTCTTGTGATGTCCGCGTGGGTTACGGAGGGGTCACGGCTAGGGGTGTCTCCCACTGGAGGGGGGGGGGTGAGGAACTCCTCGTGCAGGTTGGGAGGGGCAGCTTTCCGGCCCCACAAGGGTCTTGCCAGAAGCGTCCACGGCCATCTTCCCCCAGGGGGAGGGGCTGAAAAAACAGTGTAAATCTATTATAATGAAGCCGTAGGTTACCCTGAGGCCGAGACTGAAGAGGACAGCCCGTGTTCTGCACCTGTGGCCCTTGGTCTGTCAGCCTGGGGGTGCCGGAAGCCATCAGGCCAGGATGTTGACAGCCACAGAGTCAGGACGTTGTGCCATCAGGCTTCTAGGGTCACCTCTTTACCACCGCCTTTGCCTCTCTGGCTCATGTCTAACCAACCGCCTCCTTTATCAGTATGATCCCCTGTACGCAAAACAACCAACCACCCAGGCAAACAAACAAAATCACAAACGCAGGTTAATGTATCCTAAGGGAAAGTCTGGAAGGACACATAAAGCTGTTGATAATGGTTAGTGCAGAGACCGAGATGATGAGAACTTTTTCCTTTCTAACAACACAGCTTTGTGTAAGGCAGGAATGATTTTATAATAAGCATATACTGCAGTGGAGAAAATTTTTAGATATCTAAGCATTCGTAATGTAAATGCACTAGGATTCCAGTTTTGCTCTCCCACGTTAAATATGCATGCACATACATCTGCAGTGCAAAAAGAAACCTAACGAGGGGCGCCTGGGTGGCTGAGCCCGTTACGTGTCCAAATTTGGCTCAGGTCATGATCTCGCGGTCCGTGGGTTCGAGCCCCGTGTCAGACTCTGTGCTGACAGCTCAGAGTCTGGAGCCTGCTTGGGAGTCTGTGTCTCCCTCTCTCTCTGCCCCTCCCCGACTCGTGCTCTGTCTCTCTGTCTCTCTTTCTCAGAAAGAATAAACATTAAAAAAAGGAAGAAGAAGAAAAGACAGAAAAAGGAAAGAAACCTGAAATAAACCATCAAAGCATTTACGGTGGTTCTCTCTGGGCGGTGAGATTGTACAGGGCAAGTTTCTGGTGGTCTTTTCATCAGTTTCTGTAACTGCACAACTTATGGAATGACCATGTTTTACTTCCATAAATAGAAAACAAAGGTTTAGAATCAAAAAACGCAAGGGAAATATTTGATCCTTGCTGAAAATGGAGAGAAACCTGGCACACAGAATAGGATTCACCAAGTGGATCCTGTCCATGAAATTTCAACCACCTGCGTGATCGGATTCACCGCCGAAGCATCAGGCATGTGCCAGCCTCACCGCGGAGAAGAGGCACGGCCCTGATTTGATGTGACCAGTGCCTAGGAGGCACTCTCTTTCCCAAGGGCCTCGAACGGAGCCCTCTCCATGTCCTTGTTTCGCATGCTGTAGATGACGGGGTGGAGCACGGAAGTGAGGACCACGTACAGCACAGAGAGCGCCCGGTCCCGCAAGCCAGAGCACACAGCGCTGGGGAGGATGTAGCAGAGGACCGACGCGATGTACAAAATGCAGACCACGGTGACGTGAGCACCGCAGGTGGAAAAGGCTTTTCTTCGGCCCTCGGCGGTCAAATCCTGAGAATCGCAGCCGCCACGTGCGCATAGGAGATCGCAACCAGGGCACAGGGTGCGAGGGCCACCCCAAAACGGAAATAGAACGGGGCAAGTTCATCGGCCCACGTGCTTGAGCAAGAGTTTGATCAGTGCGGGGGGGAGGGGGTCACAGAAGACGTGGGTGATGAGACGCGGCCCGCGGAACCCGAGTCGAGCCGCAAGGACGGTGCGGGTGAGTGCACTGGCCAGGGCGAGCAGGCGGGAGATCGAGGCCCGACCCGCCAGGGTCCGTCGGCCGGTGAGGACCCGGTAGTGCAGTGGCCGGCAGATGGCTGCCTAGCGGTCGCAGGCCACGGCTGTGAGCAGGAAGCGCTCCCAGGGAGCCAGGAAGTGGAAAAACAACATCTGGGTAAGACGAGGGCGATAGGGCAGGGTCCGCACCGGTGCCACCAGGTGTCCCGGCACCCGAGGCACCGTGCTGGAGATGGAGGCAGTGTCCAGCAGCGAGAGGTTGGCTCAGAAGCAGTACGTGGGAGTGTGAAGCCGGGGGTCCATCACAATGAGGCTGAGGATGCCCAGGTTCCCAACCACAGCCACCATGCAGAGCAGCAGAAAGATCACAAAGACCAAGGGCCTCGCTCCTCCGTGTCGGTCAGCCTTTCCAGAAGCGACGGGGACACCGGGGTCTCCTTCCCAGCTGCACAGAACCATGCACAGAACCCTGCTCCTACAGAGCCCGGCTCAGAATCCGATGAGGATCCAAGTGTGGAGTTCCAACTGACACAAGGGAGTGGCCGGGAGGGAAGTTCCAGAGACAAAAGGGTGTGGGGGGGGAAGAAAAGACAGGTTTCCAGCTTAAGAAACTAGAATCGGGGGGAGGGGGGTGAGGCCAGGTCCAGGAGGGCAGCGGTAAGATAGAGGCCGGGAGAATGGAGTCGGTAACCCCGCACCGCGACGAGGTACACAGCCCTCGAAGCCACAGGGCATGCGCCTCCTGTAAGGATATCAAGGTCAATCCCTCAGAAACGTGTACCTGGATCAGGAGCCTAGGCCTCGCGAAGATCGGCAGTGGTCCCCTCGTCACACTCTCAGCAACCCAGCAGAGCCCCGACTCAGGATCAGTGACAGGACACTAGTCAGGCCCCTCCTCCTCCTGCTCTGAACCCTGCAGTGCCTCCCACCTCACTCAGAGGCAAAGCCAAAGTCCTCCAGACGACCTGCCGGGCCCTCTGCGACGCGCCGCCTCCTCTCCTCTCTGACCATCAGGCGAGACGCCTGTCAGCCCCGTGCCCCACGTCACACGCCTTCAGACTTGCCCGCCGTCGCCGCCGCCACCACCGCCGCCGCCACAGCAGCAGCAGCAGCAGCGAACGCCCACCCGTGCCTGCTTCCTGCGTCGGGGACAGAGAGCTCCGGCCTCCTAGCCACGGCTCATCTGTGCGCTTTCTCCTGCTGATCTCCTCGCTGCGCCAGCCCTGCTCGGCGACCCTTTTACACGGGGGTGTACTGGATGCCACCAACTTCTTCTTCACTTTAACATGGTCTCTTTTCCATTATGTCAACTTTATCTCGATGAAAACAGAAAGCAGAATAAAGGCTTTTGCAGACAGATGAAAGCCGAGCTCAGTCGTTGTCAGCGGAAAGCTTGCACAACAACAAACGCCAAAGGCAGTTCTCCGCGGGCAGGGGTGACGCCACGTGGCAACCTGGATCTACTTGGAGTACTGAAGAGAGTTCCAGACTTGGTAAGCATGTAGGGAAATATCAAATAGTTCTTCTCACTTCAAAATTTCCTTCCGTCATCGCAAACCATTTAAAGCAACAATATTGACAACACAGCGTGGGCTGTGTAACTGCTGTAGAAGTAAAACGTGTGACGACGATAGCACAAAGGACACGAGTGCGTGACTGGAAGTATACTGTCGTGATGGTCTTACGTTATATGAGGAACGATCTGAAAGTACTTGAAGGTAGTCTATAATGAGGTAAAACACAGTAGAAACCGTAGAGCCCCTGATCTGATATGCACACACATCTAGTGGAGATAAAGCGAAAGTCTAGAAATTACTCAATCTGAAAGTCAGATTGAAAAGAGTCACGAAAAGACGGAAAGGGGAGCACAGAACACATGGGGCAAGTAGAAAATAAATAGCAGGGTGGCAGATTTAAACTCAGCAATATCACTAATTACATTTACCCTAAACGGTCTAAACGTGGCGACTCAAAAGCAGAAATTGCCAGACTGGATAAAAAGGCGAAGCAAAACTACACGCGAAGCATAGGAAAGGCGCTCTATGAAGACACAGGTATGGTGAAAGTAAAAAAGTCGGACAAAGGTATGCCATGCAAACTCTACCAGTGAGGAAGTGTGAGCGGCTGCATTAACAGCAGGCAGAGCAGTCTTCGGGACGAGGGTTACGACGGGAAGGGGGCGCTCGCTAATGATAAAGGGGTCACTGCATGAAGGAGACCTGAAACCACAACTTGAATACAGAGGAGGAAAGAAATAATGAAGATGAGAGCAGATAGGAATAAAATGTTAAATGGACAAACGATAGAGAAAAATTCATGAAACTGAAAGCTTTTTGCTTTCTCTTGTTCTCTTCTGCTTTAGCGTTTATGTTTGAGACAGAGAGAGACAGGGCACGAGTGGGGGAGGGGCACAGAGAGAGGGAGACACAGAATCCGCAGCAGGCTCCAGGCTCTGAGCTGTCAGCACGGAGCCCGACGTGGGGCTCAAACCCACGGACCCGTGAGATCATGACCTGAGCCGAGTCAGACCCTTAACCGACGTAGCCACCCGGGTGCACCCCCACCCCTGTTGAAGGTTTTATTTATATTTGAGAGGGTGCATGCGGGGGAGGGGCAGAGGAAAGGGGACAGAGGATCTGATGTGAATTCGGCGCGCTGATGGCAACGAGCCCCGTGTGGGTCCTGAACTCACCACCCGCGAGATCATGACCTGAGCCAAAGTCGGACGCTCAACCGACTGAGCCACCCAGATGCCCCTGAAAGCTTGAAAACAAAACAAAACAAAACAACAAAGCAAAAAAAAAAAAACCAACAAAACCAAACCAATAAAACTGATTTTTAAAAAAAGTGTAAACAGGGAATATTAGGAATGATATTTGTGGATAAGATTCCCAATTCAGATGAAATGGACAAACCCCTTAAATGACACAAATTACCAAAACTGACTCAAGAAGAAATAGAAGACCTGAATATCCCTAAGCCTATGAAAGACATGGAGCAGAAAACTCCAGGCCCCATGGCTTTACTAGTGAACACCACACACTACTTCAAGGAGAAATATCACCAATCCGACACAAGTTCTTTCAGAAAGCAGAGGAGGAGAAACACTTCCCAAATCACCTTACGAGGCCAGCGTTACACAATACCAAACCCAGATGAAGACACTGCAAGAAAAGAAAACCACAGAGCAATATCCCTCATGGAGTTACACACAAAAAAACCTGATTAAATATTAGCACACTCAACCCAGCAATATACAAAGAGGATGGTACAATCATGACCAAGTGGGGCTTGTCCCAAGAACTGGTTTTCATTTAAAAAAAAAAAAAGTCAATCAGTGTCATTCATCACATTAAGAAAATAAAGGGGACAAAAACATGCGATCCTTTCAATAGACGCAGAGAAAAAAGCATTACACAATAGCCAACAAGCACTCGTGATAAAAACTCTCAGAAAACTAGGATGAGAGAGACACTTTCTAAATCCGATAAAGGGAATCTACAAAATTCCTACGGCTCACACGATACTTAATGGTGAAAGACGAGGGGCGCCTGGGTGGCTCAGTCGGTTGAGCGGCCGACTTTGGCTCAGGTCATTATCTCACGGTTCGCGGGTTCGAGCCCCGCGTCGCGTCGGGCTCTGTGCGGACAGCCAGCTCAGAGCCTGGAGCCTGTTTCAGATTCTGTGTCTCCCTCTCTCTCCGACCCTTCCCTGCTCGTGCTGTCTCTCTGCCTTAGAAATAAATTTAAGGAATTTTAAATAAATAAATAAATAAATAAATAATTTTTAAAAAAATGGTGAAAGGCAAAAGTGCCACCCCCACCCCCTCGCTCACAGAGTTCGAGAAACAAGCTATGGATGTTCACGACTTCCACCCAACGTTGTCTTGGAAACCCTAGGCAGTGCACGAGGCAAGAAAGAGAAAGAAAAGTGATACAGATTGAAAACAAAGAAATGGGATTACCCATGATTCGGAGGTGAGATGACATGTTTGTTTATGTAGAAAATCCTAAGTGATCTACAAAAAAGAGGAGTGAGATTTTAAGAAACCACTGTCTTTTATAATAGCATCCCCAAACAGGAAATACTTGGTGACACACTTCATAACATGTGTGCAAAATCTTTTACAGTGAAAACTAAAACCCACTGACAAGATAAATTAAAGAAAACCTACATAAATGGAGAAATGCATCCTGTACATGGAGTGGAAGATCCTGTATTCTTTTTTTCTTTTAATGCTTGTTGATTTATTTTGGAAGAGAGAGAGCACACGTGCAGGGGAGGAGCAGAGAGAGAGGGAGGGAGGGAGGGAGGGGAGAGAATCCCAAGCAGGCTCCGAGCTGTCACCGCACAGAGGGCCGGTCTCACACCCCGTGAGATGAGGACCTGAGCCACAATCAAGAGTTAGACGCTCAATCGGCTGAGCCACCCAGGCGCCCCAAGGCCCTGTGTTCTTAAGATGTACATTGCCACCACACCAGTCTGTAAATTCCATGCAAACCGAATAAAAATCCTGACTCTGCAGAAATTGACCAGCTGATTCCAGAGTGTACGTGGAAACGCAAAGAACCTAGAATAGGCAACTCCAAGTTGAAAAAGAGGAACAAAGTTGAAAGGCACAAGGATGACTGAAAGAGGATAGAGATACAATGGAACGTTCACGTGTCACTGGTGGGAATGCCAGTTGGTATGATCATACTGGAAAACAGTGCTGGGGTTTCTTATAATAAAGTTACGCTTACACTTACCGCGTGACCCAGAAATCCCCCTTCTGCCGTTTACACAAGAGAATTGAAAACATATGAACACGCAAAGACTTGTACATGAATTTTCATATCAACTTTATTAACAATAACCCCAGTTTCAAAACAAGCCAAATGTCCAACAGCGGGTGAGTGGTGACACAGATTATGGTACATCCATGCAATGGAATACCGGTCAGCAACACAGAGGGATGAACCGCTGATACATCTGACAACTTGGATGAATCGCCAAGTCACTATGCTAAGTAAAGGGAAGTGGACTCGAAAGAGCACACACTGTGTGATTCCTGGAAATTCCGGAAAAGGCAAAATCTAAGCTGTGTTTGTTTGTCCGGGGACAGAACGTAGAGGAGGAGAGCGTCTGCAAGGGAGACAACATATATATACATATATATATATATATATATATATATGTATATATATATATATGTATATATGTAATCTGTATGAGAAAAACTACCAAACTCTGATAAAAGAAATGAAAGAAGGAAAGAAACGGAAAGGTATTCCATGTTCATGATAGATGGACTCAATATCGACAAGACATCAGTTTTTCCCAACTTGATCTAAAACTCAAAGCAATCCAAATCCACATCCAAGCAAGCTATCTTGCGGATATTGACAAACTGAACCTAAAGCTTACAAGGAGAGGCCCAAGACCCAATGGAGTCAGCCCAATACTGGAGGAAAGGAACAAAGTCTGAGGACTGATGTGACTCGACTTCAGGACTTACTATGAAGCTACAGTAATCAAAACAGGGTGGTCCTGGTGAAAGGAACTGACAAATAGATCAATGGAACAGAAGAGCAAACCCAGAAACAGGCCCCCAGAAGGAACGAACGGTCAACCGATCTTTGACAAAGGAGTAAGGGCAATATCATGGATAAAAGGTGGTGTTTCCAACAACTGGCGGTGGAACAACTGGCCACCTAGATGCAAAACAAAAACCAAAAACAAACCTCACAAAACAAAAACGTAGACAGACATCTTACACTCTCCGCCAAAATTACCTCCAAGTGGATTATAGACCTCAGCATACAACACTAAACTATAAAAATGTAGATGACTATGGGTTCGGTGATGACTATTTAAATATACAGCACCAAAGGCACGACCCAAGGAAGAACTGATAGGCTGGACTTCATTAAAGCTGAAAAACTCCTGCTCTGCGTGTGACTCCTGACTTTGGCTCCGGTCATGATCTCACAGTCTGTGAGATGAAGCCCCACGTAGGGCTCCGTGCTGAGCGTGGAGCCTACTCGGGATTCTCTGTCTCCCTCTCTGTCTGCCCCTCCCGTGCTCACACTTGTGTGCGCTGGTGCCCGCTCTCCAAAATAAGTGAATAAACATTAAAACAGTAAAGTATTTTTAGTTGAGCCATAAAGGCTGCAAAAGCCAGAATACTCAGAAAGAGGAGACAAACAGGACAATGAAAGTAAAGAGGCTGAAGACCAAGATCGCAAGTATAATCTTGTTGAAAAAGACAGTGTCAACAAGGATGTTTCCTATCTATAAAGCACTTAACTCCCATTACAAATCACACGACAGTTGGCCCTTGAAAGACACATTTTTGAATTTCGTGGATCCACGTATACGCAGATTTTTTTCAAAAACTACATTATAGGGATATAAGTGTTTTTTCTCAAGCTTATGATGTTCTTAACATAATTTCCTTCTCAATAGCTTACTTTAAGAAGACAGTATCAGGGTACCTGGGTGGCTCAGTCGGTTGAGCGCCCAACTTGGGCTCAGGTCGTAATCTCACGGTTGTGGGTTTGAGCCCCACATAGGGCTCTGTGCTGACAGCTCAGAGCCTAGAGCCTGCTTCAGATTCTGTGTTTCCCCTCTCTCTGCCCTTCCCCAGCTCACGCTCCGTCTCTCTCTCTCAAAATTAAATAAACTTTAAAAATTAAAACAGAAAGGAAAAGAAAGGCAAGAAAAAGAAGAAGAGAAAGAACAGAAAAGAAGCAGAAAATCAGGGTTCCAGCATGTATCCATACCTGGAGATGGGCCAGGGAAGGGAGGAGGTGAGGGGCCCTGACGACCCGGTCTGACCCGGTCTGGCCCGGCCCAGCCCTGCCCCTCACCTGAGGGACGGCGGCATCGACCAGTCAGGCTGGAGACAGTAGATGATGCCATCCAGAGGGACGGCGGCATCGACCAGTCAGGCTGGAGACAGTAGATGATGCCATCCAGGAGCCCGGCGGCAGCACTCCGCGCACCAGCAGCACCACGAGGACCACATACGGTACAGGATGTGGGGGGCCGGGCTGCTCAGACGGGGCCCTGGGGCACCCACCTCTCCCTTAGGGGACCCCCGCCTCAGGCAGGCGGGCCACACTCCCCGCACCATGGCGTGGTGTGCTCCGAGGTCAAGAGGGAGACGGGCCGCGCCACCCCCCTCCTACTCCTCAGAGCCTGGGCTCCTCCCAAAGGAAGCTGGGTGCTCCGCTGGGGCACGGGCCACCCCTTCGTGGCAGACAGGTCAGCCGCAGAGCGAGGGCAGAGGCAGCACCTCCCCCGGGCAGGGAGAGGGACACCGGCCTGGGGGCAGGTCCCATGCCTCCCGTGCCCCAGACTGCAGGGGGATGTCTGCGGAGAGGCAGGTCCTGGGGCGTGGGCATTGGACGGGGCGGGCCGTCCGGAGACAGAGGCAACGGCGAGGTGAGCGCGGAGACCCCGCCTCCCGTCCACGCTCGGCAGAGCTCAGCAGAGCAGGACGGGCAGGCAAGGGAGGACCGCGGCCCGGGACCCCGAAGCTGGCGGGCCAAGCAGGCAGTGAGTGAGGAAGAGAGGGGGCCTGGGGCGGGGATGCACGACGCAGGCAAGTTCAGCCGGCGGACGCCGGGGCCTGTCCCCCTGGGGACGGAAGGCTGCCCGGACGGAGTCGGGACGGTGGGGAGGACCACCCAGGCACGGGTGGGGATCCAGTGGCCTGGATCCAAGTGCCTGCCCCGTCCTCGGGCCCTGGCCGGGCCACCTGCGGTGGGACCCGCCGTCTCCCCACCGACCATGCTGCCCTCAGCCCCGCCATCACCCCCTCTGGCCCCGCCCGCCTCCTGCGGTACCTTTCCTGTTGACCTGCCCCTCGTCCAACACACAAGTAGACCGGCACCCAGCAGGCCAGCAGACACAGGGTCCCCTCCCAGTTGAGGGCTCCTGGCACCTCCAGCCCCCCGGAGAGCCGTAAGACTTTGTTCCTGGGGGAGGGAGAGCCCCTGAGGGCTGTGGCAGCAGAGGGCCGAACGAGGGGGGAGCTGTCCCAGGGCGGTGCTCCCCCCGTGCCACAGCCCTCGCGTGCAGCTGGGCCGCCCTCCCCGGTCCCCCGGGCACCCCGGGCCCGGCCCCAGCCCGCAGCCCCGAGGCGTTTCGGTGCGGGAGCCGGGAGCCGGAGCCGGAGCCGGGAGCCGGGAGCCAGGAGCCCCTGGCTGGAGGCGGGGGGCCCGGTCACGCCCTCAGCCATCTCCACTCCCCCAGGCAGGCAGGCAGGCAGGCGGACACAAGGACTGACGGTGCCCGTGACTGAGACATGGGAGGGAGCGAGACCCGTCCATTCCAGCTCCCCTAGGGTCCGGGCTGGGGGCTCGCTGAGGACACGCAGGGCCCGGGAGGGGACCCTGCTCGGCATCCCCCCGGGGCCGGGCCCCGCACGCGCAGACCCGGGCCGTAAGGGACGCCCACAGAGAGGGACAGGCAGGGCCTGGCCCAGAGGCGCGTGCCCGCGGCCCAGGACTCGATGACCCGGACGCGCGCGCCGCGGTCAGCGGAGTCTTTGCACGTGCGCCCTGCAGGCGCCTGCGCAGGCGCACGCTTGGGGGCGGGGCGGGCTCGGGGACAAAGTCACGTGCCAGGGGCCGCCTGGAGGGGCTGTGTATCCTGTCCGAACAGCTGCGGGCTGGTTTGCGCATGTGTGCGGAGAGCCCAGGTGACGTCACCCGCTTCTCCACAGAGCCTCGTTTCTTTGTTCGGCGGTTCAGCCCGGGCTCGGAAGGCTGAAGTCCAGGCCGGGGCACCATGGAGGCCACAGACCAAGGCACAGGCGGTGTGGCCCGCGGACCCGAAGGTCAGGGTGGCCCGGCTGATCCCGGGGTCCCGGATGGCCTCGGCGGCCACGAGGGACCCCGTGGAGGTGGGGACGGAGAGGCGCGTGCCGCGACAGGGGCAGCTCAGCGGATCGCGCAGGCACCATGTGCTCCCGGCGCGGGCAGGGCTGCTGAGCCAGGGCTTGGCGGACACCCTTTGCCGGGACTCGGTGGGCACGGCGGGCACGACGGGCCCAGAGCCGGAGGGCCAGCGAGTCAGACGATCCACTTGTATCCTTTATGAGGAGTGGCCGTCGGGGGGGCCGGGGGGGTGGTGTGCGCAGGGTGAGGGGAGATGGGCGTACCGGAGGCAATGGGACGGGGACAGGAGGGTTTCGGCCCGGGGGTACAGGGCAGGGAGGGGCGGGGTTGATGGGGCCCCCGAGGGACAGGCCTGGAGGGGATGGGCCAGGCGCGGCGGGGAGAGACGGCCTGATGGACCGGGAAGGAAGGGGGCGGAGCTCAGAGGGAGACGGGTGAGAGTGGCCATTGGGGAAGCAGGCCTCGGAGTGGTCAGGAGGCCCGGGGCTCGGACACGATGGGTTTTCGATGGCGCCTTAACCGAATGTCTGCCAGCTACCTCACCGTGACCTTCCTCGTCACCCATCGAGGCAGGCGTGGCGCACCTGAACGTGGCCGCACACGTCGGGTCCCAGCGCGGGGCCGTTCGGAAAGAGCTCATGATATCCGACAACATCCTAACTGTGTTAGTTCCGAGTGGGCCCCAAGTAGGGGCCGGGGTGCGGGTTGCTGGGGTCCATCTCCTGAGGGTCATTCTAGCAGTGAATTGGACACGCCAAAGGTTAGGTCCGAAGAGCTACGTGTCGCCACCTGGGGGGGGGCAGGAAGAGAGCGGGGCAGGTTTATCACATTTAATTTGCATTTTCTTCTTCCCTCACTCTCAGCCGACTGACTTCTGAGGACCCTGCGCCCCTCCAGCATGCCTTCGCCTCCTCTCTTGACCCGCTCTCCGTGTTGGTGTGGAGCGTGCGGCGCTTGGTGCCCCCGGCTTTCACTTCGCCGGAGCCAGGCAAAAGGGGCTCATTCTAGCCTAGGGTCCCTTCCTGGGCAGTGCATCCTTCCCTAGGGCATTGAGTCCTATTCCAGTTACCACTTTATTATGGGGACCTGATTGTTCGTATTGGACTTTGGGTCTTCTTGTTTTTCCCTATTGCTGGAGGAGGGGCATTGTTACTGTTTGTTACGGCAGAAAATAAAAGCGTTATTCCGCATCTGAGAGTATTTTCGGCTACTATATCAGAGCAAGGGAAGAGGGGGGAGGGGGAGAGAGAGACAGAGAGAGAACCCAAGCACTTTCTGTGCCGTGAGTGCCGAGCCCTTCCCGCAGGCAGGCAGGCAGGCAGGCAGGCAAGGGCCCCTGCTCGGCATCCCCCAGGGGCCGGGCCCCGCACGCGCACACTCGGGCGGTACGGGCAGCCCACAGAGAGGGACATGCAGGGCCTGGCCCAGAGGCGCGTGCCCGCGGCCCACGACTCGGTGACCGTGATGCGCGCTGCCGTCCGCTCACTGGTCGCACGTGCACGAGGCCAGCGACTGCGCAGGCGCACGCCTTGGGGCGGGGCGGGCTCCATGGAAGGAGTCACGTGCCAGCAGCCTCCGCAGGATGATCTCCAGGGCAACAGCGCCCGATAGTGACGTCAGCGTCGAGGGGCGGAGCTTCCAGAGCCGGCCTCTGTCTCCTCTGGGTCTAAGGCATCCAGACTCTTCCCCAGCGAGGGAAGCAGCCCTGTGGTGTCTGTGTGCGCAGGCGTGCTGGGCAACCCCCCCCCACCAGGGAGCCGTGCGGTGGAGGGGCGGGGCGTCGCGAGGCCTCCCAAGCGTCGCCGAGGTTCGAGGACCGTGCGGGCGGCTTAGCGGCGGGCTCTGAGGAGGCCGGCGCGGCGGCAATGCAGGCCCCAAGCGAAGGCGCGGACGACGCGGCGGCCACGCAGGCCCCCGACGACGGTGGTGGACGCGGCGGTGCGGCGGGCGGCGTGGACGGCCAGGACCCCCAGCCCAGCCCCCGGGCCCCCAGTTGCCAGGGCAACTCCAGCAGCCGTGACGGCGACGGCGGCCCTGGCCGCGAGGGGGCGGCGGACGAGGGGGCCGGCGCCCGTCCCCAGGCCGAGCGGGCACCGAGGGCCCTGGCACCCGGTGGAGACGTGGCACCCGCGGCGATGACATCTTCGAGACTGCTGGAGTTGTATCCTTCCCGTGGAGCCTCTGTGGGCCGGGGCCGTGTTGGTGGGGCGGGGGAGCGCGGCGGCCGCCCGGGCAGCAGACGGACGTGGGCGGGACAGGGGCAGTGGGCGCCCGAGGGCCCGCGGCGTGGGCGGAGGTGGCGGGAGGGAGCGCGGGCGTCCCCGGGGCAGAAGCGGACCTCTGAGGGATCGGGACGCCTCCCAGGAGCCCGTGGTGCCTTAACCTTGTCCCTCTCCAGCGTGCTCACTGTGCCCTTCCAGTCGGCCCTGGAGGCAGAGATGGCCCGCAGGACCCTGACCACACATGTCCAACGCCTCCGAGGGGTGACTCAGCGGCAGCTTTCCGTGAGAGGCAGCGCCCTGGCCGTGTCAGTCCTGGGAGAGTATGCGCGCGAGGGGTGGTGGCGGCCGGGGGGAGGCAGGTGCTGTGGTCCCACCTGTGCCTTAGAGGGCAGTCGTGGAGGCACTGACGCACGCGCGCCTTTGGTGTAAGAGGGCCGCATCTGAGAGTATTTTCGGCTACTATATCAGAGCAAGGGAAGAGGGGGGAGGGGGAGAGAGAGACAGAGAGAGAACCCAAGCAGTTTCTGTGCCGTGAGTGCGGAGCCCGGCTCGGGGCGGTCACTGCAGAGCCCGACGCAGGCCTTGAGCCCACCAACAGTGAGATCATGACCCGAGCCGAAACGGAGAGTCGGGTGCTGAACTGACTGAGCTACCCAGGCAGCCCTCGTTTATCTATTTTTTGATTGGAGGACTCATATTTTACTTCTTGGTTGGCAAATGCTCTTTATATATGAAGGATACACAATCTTTGTCACCATTGGAAAATACTTTCCTTCCTCATTGCTTCCCTGTATCCTTGTTTAGGGTTCTTTTCTATACTGAGGACTTTTACGTTTTTAAGTCCCTTAAACAAGGGATAGATATGTTTTCTTGAACATATTTTTTAAAATTTTATTTATTTCTAGGAGACAGAAAGAGAGAGACAGCGTGAGCAGGGGAGGGTCAGAGAGAGAGGGAGATAAAGACTCTGAAACAGGCTCCAGGCTCTGAGCTGGATCTGGTTAGGGGGCGCGGGGGCAGAGTCGGCTGCGGGCCAGGGGGCGCAGGGTCAGAGCCGACTGTGGGCAGTGGGTGCGGGGCAGAGCCGACTGCGGACCAGGGGACCCGGGGCAGAATACTCTATGGGACAGGGCGCGCGGAGTAGAGTCAGCTGGAAGTCAGGGCGCCAGCGTAGAGCCCTCTGTAGACCAGGCGCGGGGCAGAGTCGGCTGGGAGCTAGGGGGAGCGGGGGCAGAGCCCTCTGGGGGCCAGGGGGTGGGTGGGCAGAGTCGGCTGGGAGCCAGGGGCGCGGGGGCAGAGTTGGCTGGGGCCAGGGCGCACAGGGGCAGAGCCCTCAGTGGGCCAGGGCGTGCGGGGTAGAGTCGGCTGCGAGCCTGGGGGCGCAGGGGCAGAGCTGGCTGCAGGCCAGGGGTGCGGGCGCAGATACCTCTGGGCGGGCGCGGGGCAGTGCCCTGGTAGGTCGGGGGTCACGGGTGGAGAGCCGTTTGTGAGCCAGGGTGGCGGGGCAGAGTCGGCTGCAGGACAGGAGGCGGGGGTGGGCTGAGCCGACTGTGGGGCAGGGGTGCGGGGGCAGACCCGGCAGTGGGCAGGGGTCGTGGCAGCAGAGCCCTCTGTGAGCCAGGGGGCGCGGGGGCAGAGTCAGATGCGGGCCAGGAGCCCCGAGGGCAGAGTTGGCTGCAGGCCAGGGCGTGCGGGGCAGATCCCTCAGGGGGCCAGGGGGCGCGGGGGCAGTGTCGCCTGTGAGGCAGGTACCGCGAGGCCACAGCCGGGTGTGGGCAGGGGTCGCGGGAGCAGAGCCATCTGTGGGCCTGGGGGCGCGGGGGCAGAGTTGGCTGCGGGCCAGGGGGCACGGGGGGAGAACCCTCTATGGGCTAGGGCGCGCGGGGTAGACTCGGCTGGGAGCCAGGGGGTGCCGGGGCTGAGTCCTCTGTGGGCCAGAGATAGCGGGGGCAGATCCGGCTGCGGGGCAGGGGCGCGGGGGCACAGCCCTCTGTGAGCTAGGGGGCGCATGGGCAGAGTCGGCTGCGGGCTAGGGGTCGCGGGGACAGAGCCCTCTGTGGGCCAAGGAGCACGGGGGCAGGGCCCTCTGTGGCCAGGGCGCGCCAGGGCAGAGCCGGCTGTGGGGCAGGTGCGCGGAGGCATAGCCCTCTGTGGGTCAGGGCGCGCAGTGGCAGAGCTTGCTCGGGCCAGGGCGCACGGGGGCATAGCTGGCTGCGGGCGAGGGGCTGTGGGGGCAGAGCCGGCTGTGGGCCAGAGCCCGCGGGG
>JAESUZ010003390.1:0-133083 GCA_017311185.1 Proteles cristata cristata
TATCAGATATATTTTTTGCACATATCTTCATCCATTTAGTAGTTGCCTTTTTGTTAATATTTTCATTTGCTGTGGAAAAGCTTTTTGACTTAATCCCTTAAGGGATGTAGAAGTAAGGTATTAAATCAATTACCTCTGTTTACTTGCCTTACACACAAGTTACACAGTGATACAAGTAACACTACTCAATTATCTCTTAATAGAGAACAGAATTCTAGAGTATCTTGTAATATTCTATTTTTCTGTTATAGGACTTTATATTCTATATTATTTCTAGAATATTTATACTCATAGGAAGGGTTCCTATATAAAAGTTATAAAAGGGTTATTTTTAGTTTTTAAATGTTTATTTTTTAGAGAAAGAGCATGGCAGGTGAGAGGCAAAGAAAGGAGACACAGAATCTGGAGGCTCCAGCCTCTGTCAGCACTGAGCCCGATGTTGGGCTCAAACTCACAAACTGTGAAATCAAGACCTGAGCCGAGGTTGGATGCCTAACCAACTGAGCCACCCAGGTACCCATTAAATGTTTTTTTAATGTTTATTTCTGAGAGACAGAGGGGACAAGCAGGGGAGGGATAGGGGGACAGGGAGACTCAGAATCTGAAGGAGGCTCCAGGCTCTGAGCTGTCAGCTTGGACTCATGAGTCAGTGAGATCATAACCTAAGCGAAAGTTGTGACATTTAACCAACTGAGCTACCCAGGGGCCCCAGTATACCCATAGGAATTTTTATGAGACTATTTAAAAAAATTTTTTTTTTTTTTAGTTTGGACAGAGCATGAGTAGGGGAGGGGCAGAGAGAGACAGGGAGTCAGAATCTGAAGCAGGCTCCATCCAGACTCTGAGCAAGCTGTCAGCACAGAGCCTGACGTGGGGTTCAAACCCACGAACCAGGAGATCATGACCAGAGCCGAAGTTGGATCCCTAACCTACTGAGGCACCCACTATAGGAACATTTATATGTAACTTCTAGACTTCTGATGCTAGTCGTGAGAGTTTCTGCCTTCACACACGGGTATAAAAAAAAATATTTTTTTAATGTTTATTTTTATTTATTTATTTATTTATTTTCAGGAGGAGAGACAGCGTGAGCAGGGGAGGGTCAGAGAGAGAGGGAGTCACAGACTGAAACAGGCTCCAGGCTCTGAGCTGGCAGTCAGCACAGAGTCCGACGCGGGGCTCGAACCCACGAACCGTGAGATCATGACCCAAGAGAAAGTCGGACGCTTAGCCGACTAAGCCACCCAGGCGCCCTTTTTATGTTTATTTTTGAGGGAGAGCGAGTGAGCACAAGCAAGGAGGGGATAAAGAGTGAAGGAGACACAGACTCTGAAGCAGGCTCCAGGCTCTGCCAATCGATAGGGTCACACAGGTGCCCCCCAACATGATTATTAAAGACTACAACTGGGGCACCTGTGTGGCTTAGTCGGTTAAGCGTCCGACTTTCACTTAGGTCATGATCTCGCGGTTCGTGGGTTCGAGCCCCGCGTCGGGCTCTGTGCTGATTGCCAGCCCAGAGCCTGGAGCCTGTTTCAGAGTCTGTGACTCCCTCTCTCTCTGACCCTCCCCTGCTCACGCTGTCTCTCTCTCCAGAAATAAAAATAAAAAAAAAAAAAAAAAAAAAAAGACTACAACTTAGGAACTCAAAACTCTGGACATCTGGGTGGCTCAGCTAGTTAAGCATCTGACTCTTGATTTTGGCTCAGGTCAAGATCTCATGGTTTGTGAGTATAAGCCCTGCTGCGAACTCTGCACAGACAGCACAGAACCTACTTCAGATTCTTTCGCTCTCTCTACTCCTTTCCCTCTTCTCAAAACTCAGTAAATGTTTAAAACATGTATTAAAACAAAGAACAGTTTTTTTTTTTTTCACATATTGGCTGTTTTCCTTTTGCATTTTTTTTTAATATATATATTTTTTTATTTTAAAGGGAGAGAGAGTATGCCAGGGAATAGGGACAGAGAGAGAGAGAGAATCCCAAACAGGCACCATGTTCAAAGCAGAGCCTCGAATGTAAGGCTCCATTCCACCACCCTTGGATCATTACCTCAGTTTAAATAAAAAATGGGATGCTCAGCCACTTGAGTCATCCAGATGTCCCTGATTTTTAAAAATATTAATCCACCTATTTTTTTTAATGTTTTATTTATTTCTAGGAGAGAGAGAGACAGACAGCGTGAACAGGGGAGGGTCAGAGAGAGAGGGAGTCACAGACTGAAACAGGCTCCAGGCTCTGAGCTGGCAGTCAGCACAGAGCCCGACGCGGGGCTCGAACCCACGAACCGCGAGATCATGACCTAAGCGAAAGTCGGACGCTTAACTGACTAAGCCACCCAGGCGCCCCAAATCCACCTATTTTTTTATTAAAAATAATTTTGTATTAAGTTCTGCCCCTCAAGTAGGGCTGAAACTCATGATCCCAAAATCAGGAGTTATGTGCTCTACTGACTGAGCCAGCCAGTAAGCCCAATTTTTTGTCATTTTGATGTAGATTTAAAATAACTTCACAGTAGCCAGCTGACTCTTGATCTTAGGGTTGAAGTTTGAGCCCCATGTTGGATGTAGAGATTACTAAAAACAACTACCACAAAAAAGTAGCTTCTGGTTTATTTTATCTCATTTATTTAAGTAAACTCTATACCTAAAATGGCCTTTGAACTTATGATGCTGAGATCAAGTGTTAATATTTTCTAACAAGGGAGCCAGCCAGGCACTGCTACATCCTGGTTTAAAAGTGAGAAAGAAAAACTCACAGTATATTACCTCACGAAAGTTAAGTCCAAATTGATCAAATAAGGGGCACCTGGGTGCCTCTATCAGTTAAGCGTCCGACTTCAGCTCAGGTCATGATCTCACGATTCGTGGGTTCGAGCCCTGTGTCAGGCTCTGGGCTGACAGCTCAGAGCCTGGAGCCTGCCTTGGATTCTGTGCCTCCCTCTCTCTCTGGCCCTTCCCTGCGCACACTGCCTCTCTCTCTCTCAGGAATAAATAAAACATTAAAAAAATAAATTCACCGAAAGATGTTATATAGCATGAGAAGCGTCTCTTTTTGGCTTTGATATTTATTTATTTATTTATTTATTTATTTATTTTTTTTTTTATTTCTAGGAGAGAGAGAGAGACAGCGTGAACGGGGGAGGGTCAGAGAGAGGGAGTCACAGACTGAAACAGGCTCCAGGCTCTGAGCTGGCAGTCAGCACAGAGCCCGACGCGGGGCTCGAACCCACGAACCGCGAGATCATGACCCAAGCGAAAGTCGGACGCTTAACCGACTAAGCCACCCAGGCGCCCCTTGGCTTTGATATTTAAAGCCACATGAAGAAGCTGGCTCCAGGATTATACTCTGCCTTAGTCTAATATTGTTAGGTATATTTTGTCTGACTATATACACTCCTCACAGACCTACTTTATATATAATATACTTCATTCCCATCATTGTGTTGACCAGGCAGAGAATCAAGGTAGTTTAAGAAACCCATTCTTCCACATGGCTTCATTCATGCATGAAGTTCATCTGTTGTTCATGTTAAGGAAACGTAAATCAGGAGTGACCCAGCCTTCAAAAAATATAAGGGACAAACTAAAACTATAATCCTAAATCACATCCAGACTACAACACGCATGAGTTCTTTCAAATAGAGCTCCTAACTTTTTATTTTGGAGAAAAGAAATTATTTCTTTAGACTTCTTAGTTTAGGTACACCATACTTGGTCAACATCACAGATTTAAAGCTGTCAGCACAGAGCCCAGTGTGGGCCTTGAACTCAGGAACCATGAGATCATGACCTGAGCCAAATTCAAATGCTTAACCAACTAATCCACCCCGGAACCCCTAAAGATTTTATTTTTAAATAATCTTTACACCCAATATGAGAATCAAACCCACAATCCAGAGATTGTCTCATGTTCCACCAAGCATCTACCACGTAGGTATTTGCATCTATGACAATAGGTATGTTCAACACCACCCTTGCTTCTCACCTCTGAAGAATTTAGACTAGTAATTGGTTTTTTTTTAAATATATATTTTTTAATGTTTCACTCATTTCTAGGAGAGAGAGAGAGACAGCGTGAGAAGGGGAGGGTCAGAGAGAGGGAGTCACAGACAGAAACAGGCTCCAGGCTCGGAGCCGGCAGTCAGCACAGAGCCCAACGCGGGGCTCGAACCCATGAACCGCGAGATCATGACCCAAGCGATAGTCGTACGCTTAACCAACTAAGCCACCCAGGCGCCCCTAGTAATTGGGTTTTAAAAACCTAAACAATGATACTCAGAGAGCTTACTGCTGGGTGAACACATCAAAGTATAGCACGGCACCAAGAAGGTATGGAAGATCTTTGTCTTCCTTCCCTTTCTATACTTAACCCTATGCACTTCTTCCATTTGGATGTTCCTGAATTGTAACATTTGTAGATAACTTGTAATAGAAAAGTCTTTTGTGGGGGACCTGGGTCTATAAGATCATGATCTCAGTTTGTAAGTTTAAGTCCCATGTTGGTCTCTGTGCTGACAGCTCAGAGCCTGGAACTGCTTCAGATTCTGTCTCTCTCTCTGCCCCTCCCCTGCTTGCACTATATAAAAAATAAACACTGAAATAAAAAGGGAAAGGGTGCCTGGGTGCCTCGTGGTTGAGTGTCGAACTCCAGCTCAGGTCATGATTTCAGTTTGTAGGTTCAAGACCTGTGTCGGGCTCTGTGCTGACAGCTCAGAGCCTGCAGCCTGTTTCAGACTGTGTTTTGGACACTTGCTCTCTGCCCTTCCTCTGCTCATGTTCTCTCTCAAAAATAATTTTAAAATGTTTTTTTAAAAAAAGTTCTTTCCTGAGTTTATTCTAGCAAATTATCAAACATGTGGTGGAATGTGGGGGGCGGGGGGGGGAGAACCCACAAGTTTGCACTTAGACAAAAACATGCATAGCCTGAACTCCTTACTTTTGACTGACTACATAAAGTGGGAGTCCTAAGGCATCCAGCTGGCTCAGTGAATAAAATATGACTCTTGCTGTCAGGACTGTGAATTCAAGCATAGAGATTACCTTAAATTTTCTTTATTCTTTTATTTTTTATTAAATATTTAAAACAATGTTTAACGTTTTATTTTTGAGACAGAAAAAGAGAAACAGAACATGAGTGAGGGAGAAGCAGAGAAAGACAGAATTACCTGAGCCAAAGCTGGACACTTAACCAACTGAGCCACCCACTTAACCTGCATAGACAGTGCTAATTCTAGGAGGTAGGATCAAAATCGAACTACGTTGTGATGAGCACTGGTTGTCATATGTGATGAATCACTAAATTCTATTCCTGAAACCACTGTTAATTAACTTGGATTTATATAAACATTAAACACACACATATTTATTGTATATTATACATTTACTTATTATTAATATAGATTGTATTTGTTACAGAACTGCAGAACTGATTGCAGAGCAGAAACTATATCCCCTCCACGTGTTAGAATTTTATTAAAAAAACTTTAATTTTTGAGACGGGTAGAGAGCCCAATGTTTCTGTATACTCCTGCTTTCTATTGATCTTTCCTATGTTGTAGCATATCTATTGGATCTCTCTTAAGCATCTGATGACTAGACACTGATGAGTCTTGCTAAGTATTCTCACGCACTTATCATTAAGCTGGGGGTTGGCAGCAGTCAGCATGGAAGCCCACAGAAAACAAGAAATGAAATGTGCTGAGTAAAAGAGAAATAAATTGGCAGATTATACATTGTCTGTAAAATAACTTATGTTTGTTTTTGAGAGAGTACATTTGTGTATACAGGACGGAGAGAGAGAGAGAACGGGCCAAAGGATCTGAAGCAAGCTTTTGTCAGCACATAGGGAATTTGAGCCCTGTATCAGGCTATGTGCTAAATTCCCTAAGTATGAGATTATGACCTAAGCCAAAGTCAGACATTCAACACACTGAGCTGCCCAGCCCTATGTGGAAAATGATTAACAGCAGGGCCAAATTAAAATTTTATTTCTTGGCTTGAGATGTGCATTAATTTGTGCCTGTGTAATAAAAACTCACATTAAAAAAAATCAATGAAATAATCAACAATAATTATCTTGAGATACTGTACTGGGTCAGCCTTAGGGCAAACTGAAGTATATATGAAAAAGAAAAAACAAATCCAAGACACTCCATGAATTTGTACTGGTGAACAGTTAAAGATCAGAGGTGAGGGAGATCCTCACATTTGTATGCACACAGATTTAGCCTTCTTTGCAGCCTGGATTAGAACTTGCCCATATCAGAAACAAGAAATACGAAAACACTGGCATTCCAAGGCACTTGGCAAGGTGTTGATAATGGTGAGATGACTTGTTTCCCTTATCTTGTTTGTCTCCTGCATGGTCACAGGGAAATGGAACATGTTCCAGAAGGACAATACAAAGTACAACACAAAAGGCAGGTTTTTTTGTCATACTCTCTGTTCTTCTGCTAAAAATGTAACCAACCTCTCAAGCCAGTATTTTTTGAGCAGGAGAGGATCAGAAAGGGAGGGAGATACACAATCTGAAGCAGGCTCCAGACTCTCCGGAAGCTGTTCTCATAGAAGCTGAAGTGGGACTCAAACTCACAAACTGAGATCATGACCTGAGTTAAAGTTGGATGGTCAACTTTAACAGATGTCCCTCAGGCAATATTCTACAGTGGAGACCTGGAATATAACATAGTTGAACTGGTGTTACAGATTTATTTTTATAAATGGAATCACTTAGTATGCACAATTTTGTGTCTTGCTTCACCATTTGAGACAATCACTTACTACTGTATAGTATTTTCACTAATACACCATTTATCCCTTACCATTTACAGACATTAAATGTAGTACTTCTATAAACATGCCTACTTTGGTGAACATTTATATGTAGGCTGGGTACATGAATGGAATTGTTGTGGTCTGGAGAGTCACTTGTTTAGTTGCTGCTCCCTTTAGAAATAGAGATATTCCTAAAAGTCTAGTATTTTTCATGCAGAAAACTGCCACACAGCATACGTGAGCACCATTTCAAATGAACTATTGTTGCCAGGACATGCTTCACCTAGCCTCCTCTTCATCTCATGCATTCAGAGGAAGATGCTAAACTTAAGTTTCTGAAGCTTAGAATGAATATCACTAAAAATGGGAAAAACGAATTGTCATATATAAAGAGAAGAAAACCCTATTAACTTCTAAACTGGTAGTTGGGAAGGAGACAGATACAAACCATAGTAAACAGGTGACACTCAAGACTCACTCACGACTCCCAAGCAAAGGTTGCAGTTTGGTTGAGTTTGCAAACTCAGTGCAGAGTTATATACCAGGCTCAAACTGATGAATCATTAAAACCATGACCCAAGAAGGGCGCCTGGGTGGCTTGGTCGGTTAAGCGTCTGACTTTCGCTTAGGTCATGATCTCACGGTTCGTGGGTTGGAGCCCCACGTTGGGTTCTGTGTTGACTGCCTGTTTCAGTCTGTGACTCCCTCTCTCTCTGACCCTCTCCTGCTGGCGCTCTCTCTCTCTCCTGGAAATAAATAAAACATTTAAAACAAAAAACAAAAAACAAAACCATGACCTGAGATCAAGAATTGGATACTTACCTGAGCCACACAGGTGCCCCTATTTTTAAACTTTGAATATAAAAAACTTTCAGATATCAAAATAATACTCGTTTACTGAAGCACCCAAATCTCAACAATTCATGCATAACATTGTGTTAATCCACCTTCATATACCACTTACCTTTTTTCTAGAAAAACAAGTCTCACTATTGTTCTCTTTAGCTCTATGTCAATTTATTACAAACTGGTAATATGAAATTCCTTCTGACTACATGAACCTAAACAAAACAGTTCAACTTTGAATTATTAGTCATCAGAATAAAATTAAAATACTGGGATGCCTGGCTGGGTCTGTTCATAGACCATGTGATTCTTTATCTTGGAATCTTGGGACCTCATGCTGGGTGTAGAAATTACTGAAATAAAATAAGAGTCTGGGTGGCTCAGTCCTTTCAGTGCCCTGACTCATCAGCTTAGGTCACACCATCACAGATAAGGAGTTCAAGCCCAAAATGGGCTTTGTGCTCACAGTGTGGAGCCTATTTGAGATTTTCTTTATACCTCCCCCATTCTATGAAAATAAACTTGAAAAAGAACTGCACTTCAGAATGTACCCTCTCCCCCAACAAAACAGAATGTACCCAAAAGAAAAGCGCATGTCTATCAAGTTTTAATGAGGCTTCTGGAGATTTTTTTTCAATGGGGCATCAATTTTTCCAGGTTTGTCTTTGTGCTTGTACCTACATCCAAAGTCAGTTTAGCCAGAACCTCCTTCTCAAGATGTTTTCAATACGTGTTTTTTTCAATCATACCAACCCAGTGTTATATAATAACTCCATTCTGCCTTTACCTTGAGACCTGTTACTTAGCCAGAAACAGTTACCATAAACTGTTACTCTCTTCTTAGGAATTTTCCAACTTGGTCCTTGGCTATAAATTCCCATTATGAATGCTGCATTTGGAGTTGAATCCAAGCTCTTCCCTTCACACAAGACCTCAAAGCAGTTACCTGACCCCCTTTTAAAATTAAAATTCAAGTTATTGAATATATTGCAATATTGTTTTCAGGAAAAGCGTAGTCTCTCTTGAAGTCTCCTCTCTGTGCAAAACCACCTAGAAACCACCCAGCTCATCAGTTCACAATGGAATTCTACACATCAATTAAAGCTTACAACTAGGGTCGCCTGGGTGGCTCAGTTGTTTAAGGGTCCGACTTCAGCTCAGGTCATGATCTCATGGTTTGTGGGTTCGGGCCCAGCTCAGAGCCTGGAGCCTGTTTCAGATTCTGTACCTCCCTCTCTCTCTGACCCTCCCATGCTCACGCTGTCTCTCTCTCAAAAATAAATAAAACATTAAAAAAAAAAAGTTTACAACTAGATGGGACACCTGGGTAGTAGCTCAATTAAATTTAAGTCATAATCTCAGGGTCTGTTAACTGGCCTCTCTACTGTCAGGACAGCACTGGCTTCAGATCCTGTCTCCATCCCTCTCTCTCATCCATGCCCCTCTCCTGCTCTCTCTCCGCAGTTAAAAAAAAAAAAAAATTGAACACTCTAGCTGCAATCTTGCATCCCTACATGTGTGCACCTAATCTTATCTGGTACAGTTGAGACCTAAGTGCAAACCCTAGTCCCCCACAAGGTCCCATTTCTGCTCCAAGATCAAAGAAGCTATCACAATCCAGGAAAAACTCAAACTCCAAGCACAAGTGTGCATTGGTGGGAAAGAAAGTGGTGGTTCATAGAACAGCTCCAGCAGATGATAGAAAAACTTCAGTTCTCCTTAAAGAAGATACGGTTAAATAAGATTTCTGGTACTGAAGAAATGAACATGTTCACAAACCAGGCATCGTACAGCGAACACTTTTACCATTAAAGGCCATGCTGAGACAAAGCAGCTGATAGAAATGCTACCCAGTATCTTAAACCAACTTGGTGCAGACATGACTAATTTAAGAAGGCTGGCTGAGGCTTTACCCAATCAATGTGTGGATGGAAAGGTACCACACACTATCAGAGAGGATGATGATGATGATGCTGAAGTTCCAGAACTTGTGAATATTTTTGATGAAGCTTCCAAGAACGAAGCAAAGTGAACTGAGTCAACTTCTGAAGATAAGATCTGAAGAAGTTACTAGGAGCTGCTATTTTATCTGTTTTTTAAAAATTTTGTTGATGGATCTGGTAAAATCTAGAGCTCTAATATTTCAAGTCTAAGCCCCTTGGACACTGTAGCTCTTTTCAAGTTTTTGCTTATACACAATTCTTTGCAGCTAATTTGGCGAAAAAGACTGGGAATAACAGTTTGATACGAGATTAATAAAGTTCCTGCCTAGTAAATTACATACATACAAATACATATATACACATACACAAACAACAAAAAAGAACTTTAAACACTAAAAATATAAACTATGGCTTTATATTTTTAAGAAAAGAACGTAGGATGGTGATTACCCTCAAGTGATGAGAGGCTAGTTTCAAAGGGACAAAAGACCTAGGTTTAGTCACTTTAAAAAACCAATTTCAATATATCTATTTTAATATTAACATGTTAAACTGTCTATTCAATGATATTGGCTGCCAGTACCAGTGCTATGAGAGACAACAGAGACAACAGAGCAAACCAAAGCTGTAGACTGGGCATTCAAGCCATCTCTATCATTCATATTTCAATTTCTTCGCTTTTTTAAAAAGTTAATTTCTATACCCAGTGTGGAGCTTGAACTCACAGTTTTGAGATCAAGTTGCATGCTCTAGAGACTGAATCAGCTAAGTGCTCCGAAATTTATTCTTCATTCTTACATAAATCAAATAAATGCTCTATATAGACCATTTACACTTATGATTTGTAATAAAAAGTCCTGCTTCTACATTTTCCAATCTTACACCACATTTATCATGTATTCAAATACCTAAAGCAGAGAACTGGCTTCATGAAGAGGCATTCAATGAACAGTTTTGATGGTTAACCAAGAAATGATTTCCAATTCTTCAGGTGAACAGTATAATTTCACTTCCACATCTCATGATTAAGCCACAACTGATAGCAAAAAGATGGTATTCAACTTTTTATTTTACTAAAATCAGAATAAACACACCACATGCAGGGCTAGCATCTATAACTAATACAGTAAGCAATTACTAACTTACAGTGACTTGAGGTTCAATGTATACATTCAGCAAGTTTAAATCCATTCTTATTTACTGAAAATGTTGCTGGCTGAAGAAAACTGAATGTTAAAGTCACTAATTATGGCAACACACAAAGATAACCACATGTTTCAAGATTGCAAATATGCCAGACAGTCACAGAAAACCAAACCAAACACATAACTAAACAAAACTCAGAGAACCTTTGAGAATGTGGACACTTTATATCAGTGTTCAAAAGTGTTTCTTCAATATTTTAAGACAGGTATATCAAAACCTTGGCATGTTTTAATTTCAAGTTGCTAATTTTGTCTTAAATTTTGTCAGAAAGTTATACCTAGCTACATCACCAATGCCAGGTCTGCAAAATTTGAATCAATTGTTTAACAGAACTTAACATTAAAAGCTCACACTACCCCGAAATATATTATTTCACATACGGTGACATTCAACATTCAAGTGCCAGTGTTTTTGTACTGTCTTTTGGTCAAGTATCTTTAAACTTTCAAAGAATTCACTTTTAGGCTTACAAAAATAAATTATTTGTCAAATGTTCAATAAATATTACACAAACTAGCAGCAAAAGTATCTAAAATCTGACGTGTGCAAAGTTTTCTTTTCAACTATCTTTCCTTGGTCCCAAATAAATCTAGTTAGAATCTAGACCTAAACAAGGTGTGTTCAAAATCTACAAGAGACAAAATAATCGAAGTTTAAGTACACGCACACGGAGACATATATATAAAATTCTCTGAATGTGCAATAAAATAAGTACTTTGTATAAAGTTATGGGCAAAATGTACAAGAGTCTAAACCTATACTAGTTCAAATAGCACCGTAACAAATGACCTCAATACTATCAAGTGCACCTACTTAATGGTTTTTATAACAAGGCACAATATACTTGAAAATCTATTGCACTTTTAAGAAAATTTTTGCCTGCTTATGCCATCAAAAAGTTTAGTTTTTAAAGATCACTGCATTCTGGCCATAAAATCAGCACAGAATCCCATGAGGCAGAGGCATTTTTAGTGGTGGATAATCATCTTTGGCCAAATTATCATAAAGAGAGTATAAATACAATGGAAACCTATGCAACTAAAATAGACTAAAACTGTCCTATATAGGAAAAACGTTTTATGCAGTTTAGTACCTACCCAACCTGTGTGATCTCAAGGATTTCAGTTTGTTCTTCTCATCTACAAAGTCTACAAGTGTAAGCCATTTTAATACTTTCATGCAGCTTTAAGAGAACAATATGGATCTGTATTAAAATAAAGCCTGCTGCATAATCCCTCCGGCTCAATGTATCCTCTTGACCAAAAAACATCAACACTAGCATGCATTAAAGACCGAAATCCAACCAGTCCCATAAAGACTGGTAACTGCTATGGTCAGCCATTCTGCCATTTCAATTATATTTACGGCAGACACTAAAATAATCTAATTAGATGAAATCTCCCTCGAATGCTTTTATAATCAAACCTTTAAAGTTTTTCTATAATACTATGCCCACATTTGCTTAGCTTAAATTAACCTAAATTTTAAAAGAGAAATTGCTGTATTTATTTGTATACACTTTGAAGAATGCTTTGAAAAATTTATAAATGTATTCATGGATGTCGTATCATGACTGGAATGGCTTATTTCAATACATTAAGTCTCTAACTGCCTATCCAGGATAGAGTGAGCAAGTCAGAACTTTAACTTAGTTTGCAACATTAGAAACTAAATCTGCACTAAGATATTTTGCTATATTAGAAAACTAAATCTGCATTAAGATGTTTTTCTCCCCAGTCTGCAACAACCAAGAAGTCCTTACACAGGATACTACCTTAACAGTTCCCTTAATATCTACAGATGAATTGATGATTCCTGTTAAGTTGGATCACACCTGTGTGCCAAGGTTTGATTTTAGCCCAACTTCAATTTTTTCAAGACAATTGGCATCTTGAGCATTAATGAGCCAACAGGACATTAAATTACAAGTTGTCTAAAGTTAAAATCACAGTACATTAACAAACAAATGATTTTCAGTCACAAAATTATAAATGCAGTTTGGGGTGAGAATAAGCAGGAGGGGAGTTAATCCAAACTACAGCAATTAAATGTTCAAACCAACTTCTGATTAAGGCTAATTGTTCCTTTCTTCTTGTGACTTTGAAGCTCCCTTGAATTTTCAGGAGAATCACAGCTGGTAATGTACTGCAAGGTCTTGAAGCTATAAGATACAGTCTGGCTAAGTTACATGTGGTTTCCATATTAGCTTGTTTGAAAGGATGACTTTATTGCAAAGCAGATTCAGTTGCCCCACCAGTCAACCCCCTGGGAGTTATAATTTCCTCCATATCCATCACTGTTGTAGAAGCCTCCATAGCCACCTATTAAGAAATGTGAGAAGAAAAATTAGGTCAGCCAATTTTAAGTTGCCATCCTTTTTATTTCTTTGATTGAAGCCTAATTTAAAAATGGTTATGGCACGCATTTTGTCTTCGTTAGCAATAAAATTAATACTTTTGAGGAAAAGAAAAAAAAGCATATGCCTGAAGCAGAAGAGGAAAAATTAACATTACCTCCACCAAATCCTCTGCTGCTGTTGTGACCACCTCCACCACTACGGCTGTTGCTTGCACGACTACTACCAAAGGTAGAACTGCTAGATCCACTACTTTGTCGATAGTCTCTGGCACCAAATCCACCACTGAATCTGGTATGAAAAGAAAAAGACTGTTGGTGGTTTAAGGGTATACAATTCAATTAAAACGACCTTCCCAATTCAATATATGTTTTTCAACTCATGTACCACAGTGCCAATTCTTAACAGTGTTTCCAAAGCCCTCAGCAGGTAAAAGTTGACATTTAACTCTTCCTCAGCATATTTCCATTTTTACTATTAAAGAATATTTTTTAAAAATATGTATTTTTAATATTTATTTTGAGAAGCAGCAAAAGAGCATGAGCAGGAAAAGGGCAGAGAGGGAGGGAGAGAGAATCCTAAGCAGCCTCTGCAATGTCATTACAGAGACTAATATGGGGCTCAATCTCAAGAACCATGAGATCATGACCTAAGCTAAAATCACAAGAGTTGGATACTTAACTGACTGAACCACCCAAGTGCCCCACCCTGTCATCATTTCTAACATCCCTTGCCATGTAAGTAGTGCAGTGTCTTAGTTAACCTTGATACAACTCTCTGCCCAAAGCAATCTGTACCTCTTCGAGCGTCCACGACTGCTACCCTTATAGTGGTGTTCATAAGCCATATTTTCTAACCAAGAAGGCACTTCTTGTTTAGCTTCAACAAGAAGATCCAACAAATCCTTTGTGATATTTATATTTCTTTCATTAAAGAATGAAGTGGCAAGGCCTATAAGAGTCCAAAAAAGTACACAGAGGCTGAGTTTTCCATAAAGTACTCCAGTCTTATTACTCTTATAAATTGAACCATAAATAGAACAAAAAATATATCAAAATTTGCAATGTAACTAAATTAGAGATTTAAAATGTTAAAATTGTTTTTAAGTAGGCTTCATGCCCTCTTGGGCTCAAATTCATGACCCTGAGATCAAGCGTCACATGTTCTACCAACTGAGACAGCCAAACACTCCACCAAGTTACTGTTACAAAAAATAACAGTAATTTTTAGCTCTCTGACTTAGGATGTCAGCTTAATCTTAAAAAGTAAGTTCTAATATGTGAGATTCCACGATAAACACTTTACCAAGGTTTCCTACACGTCCCGTACGGCCAATCCGATGCACATATTCCTCAATGTCACTTGGCAAATCAAAATTGATAACATGTTTCACATTTGAAATGTCTAGTCCTCTTGCTGCCACCTGAAAAATAACTTGTTAAAAAAAAGAAAAAAAAAGCAACAAACATCCTTAATCAAAAAAAAAATCTATACACACAGCTGTAGCCACCAGAATAGGGCTTTTTCCTGAGCGGAACTGGTGAAGGGCTTCCTCTCTATCTCTCTGTGAGCGGTCGCCATGGATACTGGTACAAGCATATCCTTCATGGTATAAAAAATCCTCCAGAGAATCAGCACCCTTTTTGGTCTCCACAAACACTAAAGTCAGTGAATCCTTTCCTGAAAAATTATATAGAAAGTCTTGTTTACCAATAGCAACTCAGCATTATTACCTGATCTTAGTATTACGTGGCTTAGTTGTCTTTGAACACAGTCAGTAAACCTACAGAAATAAATAGCGCAAGCATTAAGTGCTTAGCAAAGTGAGCAGAAAAAAAGGGTAGGAGCTAAAAAATGTGAATAGATTATGTTTTTTCTTTAAATAGGCTTCATGTCCAGTACAGAGCTGAATGTAGGGCCTAAATTTAGGATTCTTGAGACCAGGACCTGAGCTGACACACACATTTGGGTACTTAAACGTAGGCACCACAACCCTGCTCTTATTTTTAACTTTACCTGTTGCATTTAGGAGGTCAAGAAGAAATGATCGCTTGTCTACTTCTTCCACCCAAACTACTTTTTGTGTGATGTTTTCAGAGGTAGAGCCAACTCTGCCTACAGCCAGAAAGATATATTCATCCAAAAAATCACGAGCAAGCATCTGCAGAAGGGAAAAAAAGCCCTTAAAATTTTACTTAAAAATTTTTAACGACCTTGAAATTAGTTGCAAATGCTCTACAAGTTTTTATCAAATACCTGTATCTCCTTAGGGAAAGTAGCACTAAACATCATAGTGTGGCGAATACCCTTTGGTGGCATGGTATCTTGTTCAACTATACGACGTATCTGTGGTTCAAATCCCATATCCAGCATCCTATCTGCTTCATCCAATACTAAGTATCTATTATGAAAAGTACTCATTTTAGAATTTGATGAGAACAGACCACTGAATATAGTAATATAATATTCATTCTACCATTCTGGCCTCACAATTTAACACGTGTGAAAACCCTACATCACCTATTGACTCTCTCCCAATGAACTGTATAGGTAAATGGATTTTCAAAAACTATGTTGGAAGTTTAATTATTAAAATTAAGTTTCAATGTTAAAACAGTAGTTCTTTTTTTTTTTTTTGAATGTGTTTTATTTATATCTAGGAGAGCGTGAGCAGGGGAGGGTCAGAGAGAGAGGGAGTCACAGACTGAAACAGGCTCCAGGCTCTGAGCAGGCAGTCAGCACAGAGCCCGACGCGGGGCCCGAACCCATGAACCGCGAGATCATGACCCAAGCGAAAGCTGGACGCTTAACCGACTAAGCAACCCAGGCGCCCCTTAAAACAGTAGTTCTAGGGGCACCTGGGTGGCTCAGTCAGTTACGCATCAGACTTCATCTCAGGTCATGATCTCACAGTTCGTGGGTTTGAGCCCCACATCCAACTCTGTGCTGACAGCTAGCTCATGGCCTGGAGCCTGTTTCGGATTCTGTGTCTCCCTCTCTCTGACCCTTTCCTGTTCACACGGTCTCTATTCCTCTCAAAAATAAATAAAACATTAAAAAAAAGTAGTTCCAAAACACTACAAAACGACCATCAATATAAAAGAAATCACATCTTGTAAATAAAAATTAATACATACTTGCAGAAGTCTAATCCAATCTTTCCTCTTTCCATCATATCCACCAGCCGACCTGGCGTGGCAACTAACAAGTGACATCCACGTTCCAAATCTCGAATCTGCTGACCAATATCAGCACCACCATAGACCACACAAGGACGAACTCTTGACCGGTATGAAAACTATAAGCAAATAATTTAATGTTCATAAAAAATGATTACAATGGATGAAAACAAGTCAGTGCAATGCATACTTACTTTTCTGGCTTCCTCATAGATCTGTACAGCCAATTCTCTTGTTGGGGCTAAAACCAAGGAGATTGGATACTGTTTACGGCGTCCATATCTTCCATTTTCCTAAGAAAGGAGTAGAATTTATAAATGAAACTCAAAGACCTATGACTCTTGTTTTTTTTGTTTTTAAAAAAGCTCGTAACACTAAAATGTCCTTTGTAATTTGAGGATTACATGCAAAATAACGTCTTCCTGAGATATAAATGTGTACATATATATGTAAATATATGTATAGAAAATCAAAAGCACTTAAAGCATATTTGGCATTGCTTAGAAAGGTCTTAACTAGGATTTATAAAACTTTTTCTATACCAACAAATTATAAGAAAATCTTTACCTTCACAGCCTTCAGAGCCTCCCCTGGACCGTCTGTGTAAATCTGACTTAAGATGGGCAACAGAAATGCTGCAGTTTTTCCGGAGCCTGTTAAAAAAAAAAAAATCTTGTATTTCAAATACTCTTTTAGTAAAAGAAATAAAATTTGTCATGTCCAATGCTTGGGAAAATATATTTATATAGCTAAAGAATGCCAAATGAATTATTTAATCCATTCAAAATTATCCCAATAGTCAATTCTTTACATTTTAAAGCATCTGAAAACAATCGTTTTGCCTCTCCTATGGCCTCAACTTCCCCTTCTATAGCCTATTGGTATATATATTAAACAGAAGTCCAAACTTTCTTCTTTCTTAGTTTATTGCAAATTGGTTACTATGTAATACCCAGCACCCAACAAGTGCCCTCCTCCATGCCCATCAACCCCTTTCCCCTCTCCCCCATCCCTCACACAAACTTTCTTAAGAGCTTAACAGTGAAGTCCTTTGTGCACTGCTCTCTCTCTCTACTTTTGCATAATAAAGCCTTAGTTGTAACTGTTGCACTAAAATTTTGGTTTTTTTTAATTTTCTAGTTTTATTTCTTTGGGTAATCTCTGTGCCCAACATGGGTCTTTGGCTCACAACCCTGTGATCAAGAGTTAAAAGTCGTGATCCCAGGGATGTGGGGTTGCATTGAGCTGCAAGCTAAGTGTGGACCCTGCTTGGGATTCTCCCTCCTTCCCTCTCCCCTGTTTGTATGCTGTCTCCCTAAAAGCAGATTAACAAAAAATTTCGAAAATAAATAATAAAAACACATATGCTGGACTTAGCCTAAAAGTCACATTTAAGTAAAGAAAAGGTAATTCTAGGTGGCTCAGTTGGTTAAGCATCCTACGGAGGCTTGGGTCATGATCTCACTGTTGTTGAATTTGTACTGTGCATCCAGCTCTTTGATAATACAGAGCCCACTCCGGATCCTCTGTTCTCTCTCTCTGCCCCTTCCCTAATCATTCTCTCCAAAATAAACATTAAAAAGAAGTAAAAGAGATTACCCTTTTGAAGGAAATATATTACAATTGACACAAGTTTCCTTTCTCTATATATAAAAGTTAACAGGCATGGAAAAAGAAGTTCTGTCATCTTTTTAATTACTGCAAAATTCTCATGCAGAACTAAACTGCCCCAGCCCAATTCCCAAAATACTGAAGAATGAGAGGCAAAATTCCCTTTTGCCTTCCCCATGTTTTTACACATCCCAGGCTCTTGATAAGACCTCAACTAAACTTTACCTAGCTCCAAATAGGTTAACCAAGAACTCCCTATATAAAGTACTAGTTTTAGAGCTAGCCCAACTGAGATATCAGCTTTAATTTTTCACTGAGTCAGTTTACCTGTTTGCGCACAAGCCATCAGGTCTCTTTTTTCTTTGATGATCGGAATAGCATGTTTCTGCACTGGAGTTGGACGCGTATAACGAGTAAGCTCAATGTTCCCCATGATGATTTCTCCCATCTCCACATCACTGAACTGTGAAAGAAACATAAGCAAATGAAACATAATGTTAGGTATTGCAAATTCTATTTTGTACCGATAAAAGCAAGTTTTATTTATTGCCACTTTTGGCTGAATTTACATTCCTGCTATCATTTTAGGTTAAAAGTACCATGGTGGTTTTTAAGAATATCTACTTTTAGGGGTGCCTGGGTGGCTCACTCGGTCTAGCATCTGACTTCACCTCAAGTCATGATCTCGCGGTTTATTGGTCTAAACCCCTTGTCAGGCTCTGTGCTGACAGCTTGAAGCCTGGAGCTGCTTCACATTAGGGGTCTCCCTCTCTCTGCCCCTCCCCCACTCACACTTTGAGTCTCTCAAAAAAATTTAAAAATGCTTAAAAAAATTTTTTTTTAAAGATTACAAAAAAAAGAATATCTAGGGGCGCCTGGGTGGCTTAGTCGGTTAAGTGTCCGACTTTCGCTTGGGTCATGATCTCGCGGTTCGTGGGTTTGAGCCCCGCGTCGGGCTCTGTGCTGACTGCCAGCTCAGAGCCTGGAGCCTGTTTCAGTCTGTGACTCCCTCTCTCTCTGACCCTCCCCTGCTCACGCTGTCTCTCTCTCTCCTATAAATAAATAAAAAAAAGAATATCTATTTTTGGTTGCATATATATTAGTTTTTAAGAAAAATACACTCCTTATGGAGTAATTTCTGGGTTCTTTGTTCAACATATTTTCTATTTCAGCAGAATTATGATAACATAAAATCCCAGTCTCTTCATCATGCTTCGGTGACTTAAGTGTCCAAGTCTTGATTTCTGGTTCAGGCCATGATCTCCCGGCTCATGAGACTGAGCTCCATGTCAGGCCACTTAAGATTCTCTATCTTTGCCTCTCTCCCCTATTCTCTCTCTAAAGTAAATAAACAAAAATCTCAGTCTCTCCTTTTTTAAAAATAACCTAACCAAAAAATTATCTTAAAATTATTTTTGAAACAGAGCAAGCAGAGCTGGGGAGGGGCAGAGACAGAAGGAAACACAGTATCTGAAGCTGACTCCAGGCTCAGAACACTCAGCACAGAGCCCAATACAGGCCTTAAACTAACAAACTGCAAGATCATGACTTGAGCCCAAGTCAAAAGGCTTATTAACCTACTGAGCCACTCAGGCACTCCAAACTAAGGAAATTTTTAAATGGTTAACAAATAACTGTCAAAAAGTCAATACAAGGAACTTACACTAGAACTGTTAAAAAATCAATATAAACAACTTACACTTTCAATATGTGGAGGACAGTTATTGCCAGTTGCCTCTACTGGTATATCATCATATTTCTCAAAGTTAATTCCAGTGTTTCCTCCAGAAAAGAGTTCCCTGAAATCAAATGATCATTACAATATGTTAGGATAGGTTTTAAGTTTCTTATCAGCCAACGTATGTTTCAAAAACTCACTGTTCCAATCGTTCACTTGGTGGAAGTGGTTTTGACCAATCATCTTCATCTGATCTGTCACACCAACGACTGTGTCCACTCCGTTCAAATTTGCCAAAGCCAGTCCTATCACCACGACTGCCAATGCCATCATGGTCACTCCGTGCACGATCATCAAACCTGAACACAGGAAGTGATCCAAACAGATCATTTAACCAATACCAGAGTCTTTCTGTAGATACGTACTGTATATTAGCTGAATTGTTTGTTAACACACACATTTAAAGATGTCAAAAACTAAACATTGGCAATCTCATTTATTAAAGAAGGCTCCCTAATTAATGATTATGTATAATTACATATCTTCAATTTATAAAAACCCACATCCACTTTTACCTTATATAAAATTATACAGTGTCAACATCTCGTATTCTAAGCACTAAGTTTTATAAAACTTACATTCAGAATAATGTACTTATTAACACCTTCTATTTAAAAGTGATAATCTAAATATACTTAGTGACAAGAAAGATAACATGAGTTATGCTAAGTTTTATGTAGGTATAAAATCCAGTTATGTGACAAGATTTTGTGGAGTTTTAGTCCTAGTACTGAAAAACGATACAGGACTAACCACAATAATCACAAAGCTTTTAAGATCAATCCATTATACTTGTGAGGTCAAAAACTGTGTTTAAATGCCAGGGATACCATAAAATAATTTAGTAAAAATGCAGATTATGTCAAATAGCAAACTCCTATTGCATGTAATTTGACTCTTCCCTCCTCTTTCCCTGTACTACAGGGATGGGGAGGTGGGAATCAAGCTTACTGCAATGTAATTTAACAGATTCAATTTAGACAAAACCTTGCAGAACTGACAGAGAATAAAAAATATTTTGCTTAAAATTAAGTAATAGAAAGATGGTCTGTACTTAAGGAAAGTGATTTAAAGATCAAGAGAGGTACAAAGAATGAAAATATACCAAACTAAGAGCTGATTCCTAAAATTGCTATTATAAATATACTGCAAGCTTTAAATAATTTACCTTCCCCTTGGTCCACTTCCACGATCACTGAAGTAACTGGGCTTTCCTCTTGAATCTCGAGATCCAAAACTGCTGTAGGCATCCTTATCTTTACTACAACTCCACCCAGAACTGTCTTTATCATAGAATCCTTCCAAAAAAGTTTAAAAAAAGAAACAGCTGACAACAATTTTTAAATGAGTAGTGTCTTTCCAAATAAGCTCTTCAGACACAGCTCCTGTTTTATTCTTCTAGTACCAAATTTCAATAGAATTACTGTTATCAAAACACTGGGGGGAAAAAACCAACATTTAAGAGAACTGGTTTTATCAGCAAATAGAATTTTTACTATTTTTAATTCTCTTTTCCACCAGAAATTATTGTATCAAGTAAGGCCACTTCATGACCTCAGCAAGAACAGTGTACTGAATGTTACACATCTAACATAATCTACAACATAACACAAGTATTAAGTGTCTTTCCTATACACCAAAAAGAATAAAACAGGAGCCTATTCCAATAAAATTATTTTAATAAAGCTGTGGCAAAATACCTTTTTAAAAGCATAACTGCTCTCAAAGGGATCCCAAGAGCCTCCCTGAAAATTTTAACCTCAAAGGCAATAGCCAAGGAAAATCTAAGTCATCTAGCTTCTTAGGTATACCCCATGTCTAAATCTCACGAAGCAATAAAGTTGATAAGCTTCAGATATATACCATATAGTGTATATGACATAGATTATGAAATTTCTAACAATAAAAGGTTACCTGAGGTGGTCCATTATGTAGAGAAAAGCTTAAATTAAGAAATCCACTACAAGGGTGCCTGGGTGGCTCAGTTGGTTAAGCATTCAACTTTGGCTCTCTATGTTGGGCTCTGTGCTGACAGCTCAGAGCCTGGAGCTGTTTCAGACTCTGTATCTGCCTCTCTCTGACCCTCCCCTGCTTATGCTATCTCTCGCTCTCAGAAATAAAAACATTAAAAAAGAAAAAAGTAATCCACTACATAATTACCAGTAAAAAGAAATAGGTCAGATGCCTGAGGGCAACTTGGGAGCCAACAGCTATAAATGTTAACTTATCAGGGAGGATCTTTAATAACATTAAAAAAAATCTGGCTTAGTCTAATACCATTTAAAAGAGATTCAGTATTTGGAGGGGCACACCTTAAGTGACTATCAGCCAGTTACAGGCTGGATTCTTGGTTTCCGCTCAAGTCATGATCTCATGGGATGCAAGCCATAGGGATTCTGTATCCTCCTCTCTCTACCCTCTTCCCCTGCCAGTTTCTATCAAAATAAATAAACTTAAAAACAAAAACAAAGAAATTCAAAACATGCAAATAGTATGGAGTTTCACACTGAGCTATTGCCAAAGCTCTGTTTGAATATTAACAACAGAAATAAGGTTGGCGTGGGGCACGTGGGTGGCTTAGTCGGTTAAGCGTCCGACTTTCGCTTAGGTCATGATCTCGCGGTTCGTGGGTTCGCGCCCCACGTCGGGCACTGTGCTGACTGCCAGCTCAGAGCCTGGAGCCTGTTTCAGATTCTGTGTCTCCCTCTCTCTCTGACCCTCCCCTGCTCACGCTGTCTCTCTCTCTCTCCTAGAAATAAATTTTTAAAAAAAAAAGAAAAGAAAAGAAATAAGGTTGGCGTAACTGTTGTGCCTTTTACTTACTTATACTATTATCAAAACCAACAACACAGTTTTCAGCTCAGGGAAAGAACAGTTAGACTGATAAAATGGTGACGAGAATAGACGCATTGAGGTTGAGAAGTCAACTAGATTCATTTTGTGTAATGTTTTGAAGCTCACCAAAAATGTTACTTTCCCTCTGCTTTACAGTTAACTATGAAGCCAGCTAACCATGACCTTTATTAATTAGTAAAAGGTTTTTTTAAGGTCTCCTCCATTTCTTTTTTTTTGTTTGTTTTATTTTATTTCCAGAGAGAAAGACAGCGTGAGCAGGGGAGGGTCAGAGAGAGAGGGAGTCACAGACTGAAACAGGCTCCAGGCTCTGAGCTGGCAGTCAGCACAGAGCCCGACGCAGGGCTCGAACCCACGAACCTCAAGATCATGACCTAAGCGAAAGTCGGACGCTCAACCGACTAAGCCACCCAGGAGCCCATAAGTCTCCTCCATTTCTTAATTGCCATGCTGCCACTCTCTTTGAAGCACTTAATACACTTCGGATGCAATTCCAGCCACATACATTGAGAAATGATTACACATTATGAAAGAATTTCTTCAGTTTGAAAAAATAATCCTATTACTAGCCATAAATGATCCTCTCATATATATACTTTTATAAACTACAGACTGTATAAAGTGATCCTCTGACATATATATATATATATATACCTTTTTTTTTTCTAGGAGAGAGAGAGACGGCGAGAGCAGGGGAGGGTCAGAGAGAGAGGGAGCCACAGACTGAAACAGGCTCCAGGCTCTGAGCTGGCAGTCAGCACAGAGCCCGACGCGGGGCTCGAACCCACGAACAGCGAGATCATGACCTAAGCGAAAGTCAGACGCTTAACCGACCAAGCCACCCAGGCGCCCCAATACCTTCACCATTTATGCACCATCTTTCTTTTTAGCTTTTCCTGACATTTCTCTCTTGAAAATTTCAAATCATCCATGATGGTAAACATACAACACTCATACTGTTACCACAACACTATCACTCTATGTTAAAAACTTAGTGCTAAAAGTTATCAAGTTTTTCATGAGAATTTTAAACAAAGCCTTTCAAATGAAGCAGTTCAGGCAAAACAACAAACCAACCAACCAACCAACCAACCAAATCAGACAAAATTTCAACTTATGGACTGTGCCCATGATTATAATTCTTCAATTGTTAAATACTTGACAATAACTCATTTTCAGTGTGACAAATTTCAATGCTTTATTGTCCTACAGTTAGTTTTACAATATAGGGCACAAATTTTCCTTTCAAACTGAAATTATCTAGTCATGTTAAAAACAGAGAACTAAGGCAATTAAACTTTGGGCTCAGCTGGTCAAAAGAAATATGAAACATCCATTACTCAACACAGGTTGAACATTTACAAAGCCAAAAAACCTTTGAAAACAAGCATAAGGGGAAAACGTGTGTAAAATCTTCTTAAAAGCTACCTCATGTTTTGACTAACTTCTAAACACAGAAAAGATGGATACAAAGTTGCACAATCACCTACCTTTGGAAGCTTCTCTGTTCCTTAAATGAGGAGGTATATAGCGTCCTTCTGAAAAAGAAAACTAAAATTAAAAATTATATTCTCCAAGGCACAGCTTTTTACAAAAATACCTATTAAAACACTGGTCATTGTCAGGCAACTAACTCTTGATTTTGACTCAGGTCACGGTTTCACAGTTCATTAAGTTTGAGCCATGTATCAGGCTGATAGTGTGGTGCCTGCAAGATAGAGTTATCTTTCCCCTCTCTCTGCCCCTCCCCTGTTCTCATGGGTGCTTGCATGCTCCCACTCAAAAATAACCTGGGAGGGAGGAAGAAAATAAATAAGTCCCAGAAAATAAACTTTTAAGACTTCTATTCTCTTGGGGTTTCTGGATGGCTCAGTCAGTGAAGTGTCTTTGACTCCTGATTTTGGTTCAGGTCATGGTATCATGCTTCATGGGTTCACTGAGAGCACACAGCCTGCTTGGGATTTTTCTCTCTCCTCTCTGCCCTTTACCTGCATGCTCTTCCTCTCTCTCCCTTTCTCTCATAAATAAATTTGAAACGAAACAAAACTAAGGTTTATTCTCTGACTTATATCTTTTTTATAATGGTTTTTATTCATTTCTGAGAGAGAGAGAGAGAGCATGAACAGGGGAGGGTTACAGAGAGGGAGATACAAAATCTGAAACAGGCTCCAGGCTCTGAGCTGTCAGCACAGAGGCCAACGCAGGGCCCAATTCCACAAACCACGAAACCATGACCTGAGCCGAAGTCGGATGCTTAACTGATAGAGCCACCCAGGTGCCCCAATTCTCTGATTTATCTTACAATAGGGGGGAAAAAATCTAAAAATAGGTACATAAAAGTCTTTACTCTGAGCCAAAAAAGAAAGAGGAAAAGCAGGTGTCAGCAGCCTAAGTTAAGCAAATTTGGGAACCTATACTGTAAAAAATTTCTCAATCCAAATACATTTAGTTGGTGCCTGCTGGCTCAGTCAGTAGAGCCATGTGGCTCCTGATCTCAAGGTGTTGTGTTCAAACAAAACACTGAGAACAAAGCTTTCCTACCCATATAAGCCTTATCGGAAAGTTATATTAATTATAACCCTTAATGAGTATAACAATGTAACAAAACTGACAAAAAAATTGCAGTAAATTATTCAAAAAGAGTTGTTTTTGTTCTGTAAAAGGAGGACAAAACTATATAAACAGATGGAAGTTAAAGGATTTAAGAAGGAACTGATAATTTCAATCTTGAGTCTCCTATATTAAGTCAACAGTCCACTTTGTGATTAAGAAAAGCATTTAACCTACAAAGCACAAGTTAAGAGACTTCTACTATTTTAACCAATTCTCTAATCTTTGAATTAAGAGTCCCAAACTATTAGTATAATGACATTTTTCTAATATGTATACAGTAGCAAATAAGACTATGTATTAACCATACATACAGATTGCTTCCAAACTATCAAGTTCTATGTAAAATATTAACCTCTAGTAAGTTTCAAAAAAGAAACCAAGATAATTAATCTTTCTCTCTCCCTCTCAAAAATAAACAAACATTAAAAACAAAACATGGTAGACATTTAAAACTCCAACCCAGGATCAGTACAGCCTAGCTCTACCTTGAAGCCTCAGGTTCACCATGCATCGTTTGTACAAGAGCTGTGATGTATAAATGCACAGGTTCCCTTATTAGGTTAACCTACTTCAGTCAGTTCACAAGAAGGATGAGTATTCTCACCTCCTTCATAGCAAAATCTATACTGAACCTAATTAGTTTTCTAAAAAAAATAGGACTATGACAAAGTCTAAGACTCAACCAATCTCTTTTATTATACAGATATGTCAAAATCCTCAAATATTTATATGGTGAGAAAAGGAAAGTTTCCCCTTAAAATTAGTAAGTACAGTAAGATACTAATACTAAGCTCTTAACAGATTCTAGTAAAAAACAATTTTTTTACTTACTGCTTGCTGTACTTCCTCCTCCACTCTGATTATCAGAGGAGTTCAGGTCTAGACTAGCAAACTAGAAGAGAGATATTAACACGTTACATGCTAACACATTATAATAAAGGATTAAGAAATCAAGCACAAACTGCAAAAGACAAATGAATTTTAAATTCCAGTCCTAACCTGTGACATTTACTACCTAGTTGCCCTGTCTTATTTTAAAGCGTATAAAGAATGCCAAAAACAAAAGGCAAGACCCAGCTGCCAACAGTATAACCAGTTGAAGACGGTACAAACACAGGGTGCCTGGGGTGGCTCAGTTGGGCACCGGAGTTCAGCTTGGGTTCTAGCCCTGTACTGGGTTCTGTGCTGATAGTGTTAAGCCTGGAGCCTGCTTCAGATTCTGCACCTCCGTCCCTCTCTCTCTCAAAAAAGAGTAAGCGTTAAATCAATCAGTCAAAAAAACTTTACAAGATGATTCAAACACATTAATCCCAAACAAGTTTTCCCTGTAACAATTTCATTAACAATGCTAGAACAATTTTTAAGGTTCCTTACTTTACCCCTAAAACTGCAAACTGTTTAATTTTGGACAAATTCCTCAGCAGCTGCATCACCACTATTATGTGGCGAGTACTGTGCCATTTTTTACTCTATCATTTAATGCTGGCTACACTGAAGGCAGTATTTTTTTCCTCCCATTTTAGAGAGAGGACAAATTCAGAGAAGTTGCTGGTTACAAAGCTACTAAGCAGTATAACTAGTATTGAAAGGTTTTTACTTTATTATTTTTTTTATAGTTTATTTTTGAGAGATTTTTGAGAGGCTGAGCATGAGCAGGGTAGGGGCAGAGAGAGAGGGACACACTGAATCTGAAACAGGCTCCAGACTCTGAGCTGTCAGGAGAGAGGCCGACTCTGAGCTGGAACCCAGAAACCCAAGATCATGACCTGAGCTGAAGTCGGACCATTAACCGGCTGAGGTACCCAGGTGCTCCCATCAAAAGCATTTTAGGGGCGCCTGGGTGGCTTAGTCGGTTAAGCATCCAACTTTCGCTTAGGTCATGATCTCCCGGTTCGTGGGTTCGAGCCCCGCATCGGGCTCTGTGCTGACTGACAGCTCAGAGCCTGGAGTCTGTTTCAGTCTGTGACTCCCTCTCTCTGACCTCCCTGCTCACGCTGTCTCTCTCTCTCTTCTAGAAATAAATAAAAAAAAAACCATTTTAAAGACTATCTTTAATCTCAAATAATTACTTGTCCCCTCACCGACAGGTTTCAACACAATAGAAAAAAAGGTTACTTTGCTTTATCATGTTTTATGAAACATTAAACCCAGAGCTTTTTTTTTTTTTTTTGGAAACTCAGATCTACTTTCCAACATAATTACATGTCAAAATAAATTTTAAAAACCGCCAAAAACCAACGTTGCATATTAACAAAATACACTACTTGATAATTTATATGAAAATCCAAGATGTCACCGATTACATACACCATCAGTTATGTTAAATTATCACAAATTTACGAAGGTTAATTTGCTTACTATTACATTCTAACGACGTAGAGAATATAGTTGACCAAAGTTTAAATGGAATTCAGCTACGAAGAAAATGTTGGAAATTCAATTTTTTGCTATCGTATTTTCTATTTCGATTTTCTATTTCAATGCTCTTTTTAACATTATCGAAGTTCAGCACATTACAGTTCTTAATACAACTGTATTGTGAAACAATACCGTAAAAGGAGCAAACCATCAAATCTCTTCAATATATGACAAGAAACACCATTGAAAATTTGAATCAATTACTATCAGCAGGGTTTGTTTCATAATTTAGTAGAGGTTCCTCAAATAATTTTTTTGTGAAAATCTGCCCCAATTCAACTGTCTAAAACGTGGAAGACAGAGGAGAGGCAAGCTGTTCACTTAAAGAGTCCAACCCAAACGATTCCCAGGAGACTTTCTCTGAATGAACACCGCTCTCATGAAACGGAAATTCCTGCCCACGAAAAATAATCTCACAGATCACGTATACTTTTCTGTATTCCTAAAACCTCAAAGAGTTAGATAAGCCCTAATTTTACCCTATTTCAAGGTCTTTTTTCTCACGTCCGACAAAGTAATGATAATCACTTCTCGAGTGTTTTTCCAGACTGCGTTCCAAAGTCCTATTACTAAATTATGGACATCTAAAACAACAACAAAAATCCACGACCCTTGGCTAAATGGCCATCAATGGCTTTTCGTATTAAGTTAAAGAAATATGGCAGTTTCGAATCTCAAACCTGTGAAATGGCTACCCGGTGACTAACTCCCATTATTTTCATACACCGACCGAGAAAAGCACGTGCCGGGCATTCTTCCCTTCCCTCCTCAATCTCCCTTTACGGCTGTTCTGCGTCACAAAACTTTCCACTCCGGAAACACGATCTCGCCATCCTCAGCACTGGACTGCAATAGCCAGGCAGTATGAGACCGCAAGCGTACAGAGGACAGCCATTTCTTAGAGTTTAATGAAGTCAGTCGCCGACTCAGCTCTTGCAAAGTGTGCTCCTTCTCTTAGCAGAGTACATCTCTATATAGCCACACAGCATGAACAAAGGAGACCGCCGCCATTACCCTAAAAGAATCCATTCCTTCCCCCTGCTTCGTCCCCATTCCCTGGCTACAACGAACTCCTTTTATACACCAAGAGCAACTCTGGGCCAGAAAACGGTAACCAGTGAAAGCCAAAGTCGTATGACAAAAGCCGGTCCACATTTGTGGACCTCCGTCCGGTTATTAGAGAGCGTAGCGGGTGCTCGCACATGCGCGTCTCTGCGATAGCGCCCGCACACAAAAGCCGCCATTGTGCGCGACATGTGTTACAAAACCTAAGTCGAAACCGGCCCAAATAACAATTACTATCGACGTTAATGTTATACCCTCATATTCTTCAGTACGGCAAATGGTTTACTACAGTTGCTTTCCCTGTCCATCCACAGTCCCGTCCCTTATATTTCCCATATGAGGAAAATGAAATGTGGCTAGACAGTACTACGCCACAAGCCACGTTAAAACAGGAGGAAGTGCTACGCAGACAGCACAAAGAGGCATATATCGACTTACCTGCTGGTCCAGCCCGAGCGCATTTTCCACCACCACATGACTCATGCCTGAAAGAAACCGAGAACTTGGAATTTCCCGACTGCAAGTCCGCTGTAGCAGAACACCAACGCTCTGACGAACTAAAACCCCTTTGAAGCACAAGGCTTGGCCACAGTCGTAATATATCCACCTCAACTGTACGTCACCACGTAAGTCGTGCGTATTCCTCCTCTGCCCCCGCCACCAGGAACCTTATTACCAGTATCGTTACTTCTCCCTGGCTAAATCGCGTTCGTTAAGTCATAGCATCGCGGGATTTTCTAGTCGGACTGTTCTCTAAAAGCTCTCAGAGTTCGTGAGAGCTGTATTTCCTCCGCCCACCTCCAATGTCTTGGGGTTTCTTAAGATTAACGAGAACTCGCACTCTCTTGGCTTTCAAGAGTTGGGAGATTTTAAACATAGCGCGAATGTCTATCCCGTATGTCACCCTCCGCCTCCTCACCCTCCTAGTTTCCCTCCGCTTTTCTCTAGTGCTTTCTTTTTCTCTTCCTTTTCAGTTACTGGGATCGGAAGTTTTGTAAAATCTCTCCGTTGTAACTAGTCGCCATTAGCCTATGGTAAAATTCCCCAAAGCCAGGATTAGTGAAAAGAAGCCCTGAAGCAGAGATCGAGGGTCACGTGACGCGTTTGGGCCATTTTTGTAGACTTGTCGAGGATGGCTTGAATAGAATCCTCTTGCTGGAGGAACGAAAGGACAGAGAGTGGACAGACAGGGTAGTGAAGGGTGGGCCGGTCACAGTCAGCTAGGAAATTCCGCAGTACCTGCGCGCAGCCGGATTTCTCCAAGCGTGAGCTTAGGCTGCGGAGGACCTGAGGCCCCTCCAGTTTCCTAGCAGCGAGTGTACATTTCAGTCATGCAGCCTTTGCGTCACGTAGTGAGGAAACAATGAAACAAAGACGCCCTCGGTGACGCTGTTGGAAAAAGCACCTTTACTTTAGAGTTACTTTATGCTTCAGACAGAAAAAGTTATCATAACTTTTTTGTTCGCAATACTAGTGCTGGAAAGGGAAAAATTGAATGCACAGACTGCTACTGCATTCTTTTAAATTTAATTATTCATTTTAGAAAGAAATACAAAATTCAAAATTTGAAAGCTTGAGTGGGTGAAAGATAGAGAGGGGGACAGAGAATCCCAAGGAGGCTCTGTACTGCCAGCACAGTGCTTGAATTCATAAACCATGAGATCATGACCTGATCTGAAACCAAGAGTCAGATGGTTGACTGACTGAGTCACCAAGGTGCCTCGTTCAACTCATTCTTTAAAATGTTCTTAAATCAATTATATGTTCTTTTACATAATGCAAGGAGAAATATTATCCTGTTTAAGTCAAATCCTGATTTGAAATGGCTACCTTTTCTAGTGATTTTTTTTTTTAATTTAAAGTTTATTTTTGCAAAAGAGAGAAAGAGAGAGATCACAAAAAGGTGAGGTGCAGTGAGAGAGGGAGGAAGAGAATCTCAAGCAGGGTCCATACTACTATCAGAGCAGAGCCTGATAAGGGGCTGGATTTCATGAACTATAAGATCCTGACCTGAGCCGAAATCAAGAGTAGGACTCTTAACCAACTGAACCACTCAGGTACCCAGGAATGTTAGAGCTCTTCAAGAGGAAGATACATCAATGGGCTGGGAAGTTAGGAAAACTATCATAGTTATTGTAGTTTGGGTCAAGTCTGGAGACATTAAGATGATTCAGTTTATTAAAGGGGACAGGAAAGATTTTTATGCAGTGGTGGCAATGGGAATGAAGAAGAATGTATTGAAATGTGGGGAAATTTGTCCAAAGGAGTCAAGACATTTTATAAACAATGATACAATGAGTGGAAAGTTTCAAGAGAGAGTTCACTTATTCACTCAAACAAAGCAATCATTAGGAATCCACACTGGGGTGCCTGAATGGCTCTGTCAGTTGTGCATCCAACTTTGGCTTAGGTCATGATCTCATGGTTCTTGAGTTTGAACTGCATGTTGGGCTCTCTGCTCTCAGCTTGGAGCCCAATTTGGGCTTTGGATCCTTTGTCCTCATCTGTTTACCCCTCCTCTGGTTGTGCACATGTGTGTGCATGTGCATGTGCATGTGCATGTGCTCTCTCTCTCAAAAAAAAAATGTCTCCATATCACACTCCTAGGTAGATGGAATACGGTAATAAACAAGACACTGAACTTTGACCTTGTGGAGCTTACCTTCCTATGTGTGCAGTGTGGGTGACATCCTCAAATTAGTCTGACAATTCCTGAGCAACAAAAGGCTCTAAGGGTTGATTGGGCCACAGGTATACTGGTCTTGGTTTTATTTCCTACTGTGACATGGAATCTGATATGGAAGTCAATGATGCCCAGTTCCTTGCTCCTCTGGGCTACACAACGGCCACCAATATGGCAGCATAGGGAGAGGACTTTACCTTTATCTTATCAGTCACATGGCAGATGGTTTCCTTGACAGAAAGATCAGTGACATGGACAAAAGTGTAACTGAAAGATGCAGAGATGTGGTAGACACATTTTCTCCTTCAGCTACCTTTTGCCCAAGGCCGATGACCTGTTGTTCTTCCTTTGCTTTTTCTCACAAGGTACCATATCTGCACATCTTCAAATCCCATCTCTGGAAGGAGAACCGGAATTTAATTTTAGAAGTTTGTTGTTGTTGTTGTTGTTGTTAGGGTAGAAATAAAAAAGTTATTTGGGTCTTCAAGCTATCTTTAAGGTCAAAGTGTCTCTATATAAAAAGATATAGGAGTTCATTTTATATCAAGTACTGCTCAGGATCTCTAGACACAATAATTTATTTAATTCTCACATTTTTTTCTCATTTTACATATGAAACAAATGAAACTCACATGGGATAAATGATAAATGATTTTCCAAGGGCAAATAGAGGGTAACTGGTAGAGTTGCTATGGTTATGCTCTTACCAAGTAACTGTGAGCTATGAACTATGAGTGAGTGCTCGGCTCCATCCCATGACCCTGAGATCATGACCTCAGCCAAATCAAGAGTTGGACACTCACTCAACTGAGCCACTCAGATATGCCTGACTGCATTTTTTTCTTTTTAACTGACTTTAGTGGTGCTTTGGAGGTTAAGTGTTGACCTCTTGATTTTGGTTTAGGTCATGGTCTAGCAGTTTGTAGGTTTGAGCCCTGTGTTGAGCTTCTGTGCTCAGAGGAGTGGAGCCTGTTTGGTATTCTCTCTCTTCTTTTCCTTCTGACCCTCTCCTATTCTCTGTTTCAAAATAAATATTTAAAAAATAACAACTGACTTTTTTTAAAAATTTAATATTTATTAAGAAGAAAGATAGAGCACAAACAGGGGAGGGGCAGAGAGAGAGGGAGACAGAATCCAAAGCAGACTCCAGGCTCTGAGTGGGCAGCACAGAGCCTGGTATGGGGCTTAAACCCACAAACCACAAGATCATGACCTGAGCCGAAGTCTGACTCTTAATTGACTGAGCCACCCAGGCACCCCAATGACTTTTTTAAAAAGCCATAAATTTGGGGCTTTTTAGTAGTCCTTAATTCATGATGATTTTGGAGTAGGGCAAGAAAGTAAGTAAAGGGCATCCTACACCCTGAGAAAGATTTTTTTTTTTTTAATTTTTAATGCTTTATTTATTTCTAGGAGAGAGTGATAGCGTGAGCAGGGGAGGGTCATAGAGAGAGGGAGTCACAGACTCTGAAAAAGGCTCCAGGCTCTGAGCTGGCAGTCAGCACAGAGCCCAACGCGGGGCTCGAACCCACGAGCTGCGAGATCATGACCTGAGCTGAAGTCGGACGCTTAACCGACTAAGCCACCCAGGCGCCCCCCCTGAGAAAGATTTTTGGTTCTAGAATAGAGAGACCAAAAAACAGAACCTATGGGGCGCCTGGGTGGCTCAGTTGGTTAAGCGTCCGACTTCAGCTCAGGTCATGATCTCGCAGTTCGTGGATTCGAGCCCTGCATCAGGCTCTGTGCTGACTTCCAGCTCAGAGCCTGGAGCCTGCTTTCAGATTCTGTGTCTCCCTCTCTCTCTGACCCTCCCCTGCTCACGCTCTCTCTCTCTCTCTGTCTCTCTCTCTCAGAAATAAATAAAACATTAAAAAAAAATTTTTTTTATAAACAAAAAACAGGACCTGTGAAGTTGCTTTAGCATGAGGTTGTGTGGGAGGAATATTTTCTTCACCCCTGTAAGTTCTTCTGCTAGGTCTGTGAAATAAACTAACAAGAGAGATTAAGAGGAGAACGGGCACCTGGGTGGCTCATTCCATTAAGTCACCAACTCTTGATCTCAGGTCAGATCATGATCTTACAATTCATGCATATTGTTTCAGTGCAAAACCTACTTCGGATTCTCTTTCCCTCTGTCTGCCCCTTCCCTGCATGCACTTATTTTCTCTCTCTCAAAATAATTATTTGTATTGCATGTTTCACAAAGAACCGTCCTCTCCCAGTGGGAAGGCTTAGAGTTTTTTATACACCATTAGAGAAAAAGAGGATACCTTTTATTTATTTTAAAGTTTTAAAAAATGTTTAAGAGAAAGAGCATGCACGTGCATTTGTGTGTGATGGAGAGTGATAGATAAAGAAGCAGAGAAAGAATCCGAACCATGCTTCATGCCCAGCATAGAGCCCAAAGTGGGTCTTGAACTCACTTAAGATGACATCATTAATTGGACTGAAATCAAGAGTTAGATGTTTAACCAATGGAGCCAACCAGGGGCCCTATTTTAAAGTTTACTTATTTATCTCTAGACCAAATGTGGAGCTTGAACCCATGATTCTGAGATGAAGAGTCACATGCTCTTCTGACTGAGCCAGCAAGGCACCCCAAGGGTAAATTAAAAGAAAAGTGATAAGACAAAGGGAAAGTTTTTGAGCTTGAAAGAGTGGCACCTTGTGGGAAGGAAAATACATGGGTAAACTGGTAGTAGAAAAGGGCTCATTAGTAGTTTATCTGTGTAGATTTTTTCAGTGCCAACTCTACCCCACTAATAAGTGTGAAGCAGTGGCAGGGACAGGATCACCAAGGGGATTTATGTTCTGTTCTCAGGCAGATGTGGGGAAGGAGTGAGATCATCCTGTGTGTATGTTTCCTCTATTGCCTTCAACTCAGGATAACCCTCATGCCGGAGTGGTACATTTTGAGGTGGCATATTTTGTTTGGTCACATTGTCAAACAGATATCATTAACAATATGGTAAAAGATGCAGTTCACAAGAAGATATAAGATTGTTTATTTGCATCTATAAGTAAATTTCTTCCTGTAACAGTGAACTCACTAAATGCCCGTTAGTTCTACAGCACCTTTCATTTTTATAAATAACACTCTTGCAAATGTACTTAGGGATTTTCTTTTTTTTTTTTTTTTTAATTTTTTTTTAATGTTTTATTTATTTTTAGGAGAGAGAGACAGCGTGAGCAGGGGAGGGTCAGAGAGAGAGGGAGTCACAGGCTGAAACAGGCTCCAGGCTCTGAGCTGTCAGTCAGCACAGAGCCCGACGCGCGGCGTGAACCCACGAATCGCGAGATCATGACCCAAGCGAAAGTCGGACGCTTAACCGACTAAGCCACCCAGGCGCCCCTTAGGGATTTTCAAGGCAAATTCTTTGGCCATTCACAGCAGGGCTGATCTCTCAGCATTACTAATAACCTGAAGAACATTTTTGAAATTATGATAATTGTACTTCTCAATATCTTAAATTCACCAATGTCATGGTTTTTATTGCATGACACGGTTGAAAAGTAGCTTTTAACTTATCAGACAATACATACGTAACTTACATGTTTTTGGGTCATAGGCTACATTTATAGACTTAGTCTCTGTGAGTGGGGAAAAAAACCTGGTTGCCTTAAAAACTCTCCAGATAGTCCTTCATGTATCTCAAAATGAACTCTTCAGCAGACCTTTAAGTATCATAGCCCTACAAAAGTAGTAATTTGAAGCGGATTTAAAATTCACCTTATAGGGATGCCTCGTGGTCAGTTGGTTAAGTGTTCAGCTTCTACTCAGGTCATGATCTCACGGTTTATGGGTTCAAGCCCCACGTTGAGCTCTGTGTTGAGAGCTCAGAGCCTGGAGCCTGTTTCAGATTCTGTGTCTCCCTCTCTTTCTGTCCCTCTTCTGCTCACGCTCTCTCTCTCTCTTTCTCTCAAAAATAAATAAAACATAAAAAATTAAAAAAATAAAATAAAATTCACCTTTAATGGCTCCTGGGGATGCAGTTAAGTGTCTGCCTCTTGGTTTGGTCTCAGTCATGATCTCATGGTTCATGGGACTGTGTCTGCATCAGGCTCTGTGCTGAGAGCCTGCATCCTGCTTGGGATTCTTCTCTCTTCCTTTCTCTCTGCCCTTCCCCCACTTGCACTTTTTCTCTCTCCCAAACTAAACTTTAAAAAAATTCACCTTAGTGAATAACTTAAAAATACGTAAAAATGACAACTATTTTTAACATTCTCTTACCTGTCTAGGTATTCACAAAGATGCAATCAGAATTAATGTTCAAAACTGACTCTATGCTTCAGAGCCAACAAATAATAGGAAGACAGACTGTGAGTTAAAGAGGAACAGTGGCCTTATTACTTTGCTGGGCAAAGGAGAGGGCAGAAGGCAACTGCCTTCAAAAACCTGCAGGGCTTCATGGAGGAAGGGCTGGGGCATTTTTTTTTTTTTTTTTTTTACAAATAGTTTATTGTCAAATTAGTTCAATAACACTCAGTGCTCATCCCCACAAGTGTCCTCCTCCATGCCCATCCCCCCTCCCCCCACATCCATCAGTCCTCAGTTTTGTCAGCATTCAAGAGTCTCTCATGGATTGCCTCTCTCCCTTTCCCCCACCATTTCTGCCCTTGTTCTCCCCCTTGTTCCTCCATCAAGTTCCTCCTAATCCTCCTATACATGCAAACATATGATATTTGTCCTTCTCTGCCTGACTTATTTCGCTCAGCATAACACCCTCAAGGTCCATCCATGTTGCTACACATGGCCAGATTTCATTGTTTCTCATTGGCATGTAGTATTCCATGGTATAGATAAACCACATCTTCTTGATCCATTCATCTGTTGATGGACACTTAGGCTATTTCCATGTTTTAGCTATTGTTGAGAGTGCTGCTATGAACATTGGGGTACATGTGCTCCTATGCATCATCATTTCTGTATCCCTTGGGTAAATTCCTAGCAGTGCTATTGCTGGGTCATAGGGGAGTTCTATTGTTAGTTTCCTTAGGAACCTCCACACTGTTTTCCAGAGGAGCTGTAAGGGCTGGGGCATTTTATATGAAAATATGGGATCTAGCTGGTTTTGACAGGAATTGTGTCTTTGCTGCCACCCTCCTCCATTTCTTTAGGGTGCTACTAGGTTCTTGTAACACAGGCTAAGAAGGGAAGAGAGGAAAGGAAGAAATAGGTTATTTTAAAGTTGAGTTTTGCTGTGGCATTCGTGCTTTTATTTTTTGTTCGACTTCATGCTCTTAGATGGTTTCAGTATCACCACTGTCATTTTAAGTGTTCCCTTTCTATGGAAGAGAGGGAGCATACTCATCTGGCTGCTTCCTGTCATGGGATTTTTTTTTTTTAAATATTTTTATTTATTTCTAGGAGAGAGAGACAGCGTGAGCAGGGGAGGGTAAGAGAGAGCGGGAGATACAGACTCTGAAACAGGCTCCAGGCTATGAGCTGGCAGTCAGCACAGAGCCCGATGCGGGGCTCGAACCCATGAACCGCGAAATCATGACCTAAGCAAAAGTCGGACACTTAACTGACTAAGCTACCCAGGCGCCCCTGTCATGGGATTTTTACTGTGGAAAATTTGTATTTGCTTTTCCCAATCACCCTTTCTGGCTTTTAAGATGGATAGGATATATTAATAGACATAAGGCACAACAAAGGATAACCTTTAGTAGTGGGTACAGCCTGGGATGACTAATAAAGGGCCAGAAGAAAACAAAAAATTCTCAAGAAGATGGATTTAACTCCATCTGGGATCCATGAAAATAAACCTGAGAACCAGGTCATCAGAACTTTGTCAATTTTTTCCAGGGTAGGAGTTTGATGATCTAGAGATTGTTGGATCCAGGTTGTATTCTATTGCTGACTTTTTTCCACACCAGTCTCAACTTGGGAAGTATTTACATATACATAGGAGGATGTATTTGCAATGGTACAGACCCCTCCTTGGTTGGCCAACATATAGTCTGAGGTCATGCATTTCCAAATATACTATTCTGAGACTATACATCACTGTGTGGGATTGGGAAGCCTCAGCAGTAGTCCATTGTCCATTAGGTACTGGGTAAAATTCCTAATTGGATGTACAAGTGGGTCATGGTAATCCAGCTATATTGTGCTTTTGAAGGCAAATCCAGCACTCATTGGCCCATTTGGATGAGTCCAAGGCCTGAGCAGTGTGAACTAGAATTATCTGTCCATCCTGCAGAGAAGGCAAATACAAAATAAACATTGCAGTTACTGATTTTTATTTTCTTGAATAAGTGTTTTAAATCTCTTAACGGTTGACATTCTTTTGGGATTGGTTCTGTTTAACTTAGTATGGTGCACCCAAGGTTAATTTATTCCTGCCAATTTGAGGGATGTGTGGGTTGTCAAGAGAACATTGTAGGGTCCTTCCCATTTCTCTTCCAACTGATGATATGGGCCCTGTTGTTTCCTCATCTTGAACAGTACCTCATTTCACATCTTAAAATAGTTCTGTGTTGCTTCCGGTGGACTGGTTTTCTGAAACAAACAAACTTATGCATAGTTATTAGTAACTGATTCTTTGTTGAACATATCAATTTAGTTTTATTTATTGAACCAAATGCATATTTTCCTTCCTACCTTGGGATGCTAGGACCAGCCTAGAACACATAATTTCATAGTGCTTCCTTGGAGCCCATTTCTAGGGGCCATTCAGATGCAGAGAAGGTTAAGTGGTAGGACTTGATCCCATTTCAGTTGTGTTTATCTGTATAGCTTTGCAATTGTTTTTTCTAAAGTAGGATTCCTTTAGAGACACTTGGTTGCTCCTTCAGGTCAGGACATAATCTCACAATATGCAGGTTCAAGCCCTGCAGTCAGGCTCTGTGCTAACAACTTGGAATCTGAAGTCTGCCTGGGATTCTGTCTCCCTTTCTGTGTCCCTCCCGCCAAATGCTCTGTTTCTCAACAATAAACTTTTTTTTTTTAAGTAGTATTTTTTCTCTTTTTCCTAAGGTGTGGGACTTCCATAATGTTTATAATTTTTATTTAATGCCCAGAACTTCCTTACTTGTTGAGTTGTTACTGTAATAAAAGATGGTCCATTATCACTTTGGATAAAAGTAGGGACTTCATAACTTGGATGGTCCCATGAATTGTAAGACCATGACCTAAGCTGAAATCAAGTTGGATACTTAACTGAGCCACTCAGGTACCCCAAGAGCTCACAGTCTTAAAGTGACATTTGGGTTATCAGAAGGTATTGATTGTTTAGGCTAGGGGTCAAACAATAGCTTCCCTTTGTTCTAATAGTACCAACATTTGGAGGGGCATCTATGTAACAATGAGCTGTCCTAACCCTAATATGAATTTTTGTTCTCCCTGTAGTAAATCACAGGTGGCCGCCAATGCACATATCCACAAGGCAATACCTTTGTAACACTGTCCAGTTGTTTAGATAGATAAGAGACAGGAGATGACATTTTCCCATCATTTGTGTTAGTACTCCCAAGGCCACCCTCTGCCTTTCATGCATATACGATTTAAAACTGTTTTTGTATCAGGGCGTCCTGATGTGGCAGCACTCTACTGCCCATTTTGTCTCAAAGGCCTTTTGACAATCTCAACCATATAAAGTCCTCTGAACTGGGCCCTTTTAAAGCTTCCTAAAGGAGCTTACCCTAAGGCCAAAACTCAGTATTCAGATTCTGCAAAATCAAGCTATATCCAAAACCTGCATAACTGTCTCTGGTTTCTTGGAATATCCAAATCCCAAATGGTTTGTTTGCACTAGCCACTACACTTCAGTTCCCCTGATTTAATGGGAAATCCAGATAGGAGACTTGCTGTTTACAAATGTGAGCCACCTAGTGGAAACCTGGTACCCATACCAGGCCAGATGATTAAAAAACAGTGACAGCATTTTCTAGATAATGTTCAGAATCAGGGCTTGCTATTAGCAGACCATCAACATTTGCAATAATGTATCTTGGTCTAGACGTAGTCTGTAGAAGTGCTTGGCTAGCTCCTTACCTTGAATAAGTGAATTTTTGAAGCACTGAGGGAGTACAGTCCAATAATGGACTGTGGGTAATGACCCATTTCTGGGTCTTGCTATTCAAAGGCAAACAGCAAGTGAGACTTTCCTCCACAACACTATGAAGCATCATCCATAGACACATGGCATAGTAGTCATTAGTGTATAGATTGGGTATTGTGGGATGAATATACTAAACTAGCTCATTTATAGCTCTTAAATCTTGAACAAAGACTTATTCCTCCAAATGACTGGGAATGAGTCCATGTTATTAAGATTGATTGAAAACTGGTTGTATGGCTTTTTTATTTATGTATCTATCTATATATGTATCTGTTGATCCATCCATGCTGATGTTGATCCATCTTTTATAGACCCTGTCTAAGTGGCATCCATTACAAATGTGGGGCTTGAACTCATGTCCCTGACATCAAAGGCTGCATTTTCTATTGTTAGAGTTTGCCAGGTACCCTAATGTGTCCTCCGTTAAAGGTACTCTTTAACATTAAGAAATTTTGCTCCTTCTTTTAACAGTGCTAATATTGGAAGTGGCTGACTTAACTTACCCACGTATCCTACCTGTCCAGATAGTGGTATTCACTTGTTCACACATCTAAGGTGGTCCCAGGCTGCTTTATGGTCTCCATTCAATAACAGCTATTATGGTATTTTCAGGAGGAACTTGTGACCCCGATTGGCATTTCTCAGGTGAAAAAGTTATTTGAGCATTTAAACTGCTTTTTATAAAATATCTTTTTATAAAATATCCACAGAACAAGAGGAACTGGACAATCACACAAGTATCAACAACTATGTCTCAACCTCTGTTAACCTCATTTACATTACAGTGGTTCTAAGAGACCACTATTGTGCCTGTCCAGTGATGCTAACCATGGACAAAGTAAAAGGACTTAATGAAGTCAGTTACTATTTAAGACCGCATAGATTTCTCCAGTGTTTACCAGTCTATCACCCCATACTACACTGTTAAATATGCCTGGGGATTTTGTGGGGCTATTCTAATAAAGGCCACTGATGTGGCTAGAAGCTCTGGGTCACTTCATTCACTTCCTTTTACCATTCTTCCCCATGAGCGACGATTTGTTTCCCAAATATTTCAATCTGGCCTTCCTTTCCTGGTCTAGAAACCCTTGAGCAATCTCACTTCCTGTGGCTTTCTTTTTTACAATAGACAATTGGTCTTTGCTCAACCTGGAATGTCCTGACTTTTCGTTTAGTTGGTTCTTCTCTCACCAGATGATAAAAGCAAAACTCAAATCAGCCTCAGCTTTTGTTCTTCCCAAGCTTTATAAGTCTTATATATAATCTCCACCAAACTGGCTGGACATAGCACCTTCAACCTCACTTAGCTTTTGTCTGATGTCAGAAGGGCTCTGCCTAGCCACGTATCCTCAGGGTCCTCTTCATGTAAGTCAGTGTATTCAATTTTTTTTAATGTTCATTAATTTCTGAGAGTGAGAGAGAGACAAAACATAAGCAGGGAGGGGCAGAGAGAGAGAGGAGACAAAGAATCCACCACAGGGTCCAGGCTCTGACCTGTCAGCACAGAGCCCGACGTGAGACTTAAACCCACAAACTGGAGATCATGACTTGAGTCGAAGTTGGATGCTTAACCAAGCCACCCAGGCACCCCTCAACTATTTTTTAAGAATCATCTCGATATGAAGGGTTTTTAGGTTTCCAATTTAACAAATCCGAGGCATAGAAAGGACTGTAAATCCAGTAATAAGTGATGATTTGGTCTTGTCCAATGGATAATGGCACAATGAAACTGCCCTATACCCACATGAGGTGGACCCTGTTGAAATTGTGTGCCCTACTGGGTCTTTGAGGAGCAGACCATGACTGCTTCTGGGTCATAACTTTGAAGTTCTTTCATTGATGCGACTCTCTCTTGACTCTACCCACCAATGAAGGATGGAGAGTTGAGAGAGAAACAGACCTAATTGCAGTGTTTTCTCCATTACCAAAAAGGAGCTACCTGAGTTACTATAATACTTTGGATTAAAGGGATTCATTACACTCAAAGTTAACATGTCCTCATTCACTATTTTCCACGGTTAAAGAACAGTGGAACACAAATGTCAAATGCCTTTGATGTTTCCACTGTGCCATCAACTTATTGCCTAAATGTACAGCATCCCTCCTAAGCAACTGCAAATAACAATACATGCAGACTATAATCCTTTCCCTTTGCAAAAAATCCATCAGCCAAGCTCGATTACCTAAAACACCATTATCTTTTTTGACATACAATTATAGGTTAACCACCCAGACAAAATTCTCCCTAGGGGTCTGTTACATGGAATGAAAAGGATGCCCCTCATGCTATTTCACATACAAAAACTGCATGCTGTTCAACAAACCCCAAACCTTGCTGTCTAGTAGAAGCTGGTTTTCTGGCAACCAAATGGGAGGAAGAAGTCTCTGGCTTCCTCTCTTTCATAAGCCCATGACAATACGTGTGACACCTGCAACTTGAGAACCTGGGGTCTTAGACCTTACCTATAGTTTGGTAGAAGATCTGAAATACCAGGTTCTCAAGTTTGGGGATCTGGTCTCTACAGAGTGATTCCATCCCTCCACTCCTATCAAGGGAGAGCTGGTGTGAAAACTGCTCTAGGAACCTCCAATCAAGCCATGAAGTCTCTGCAGGGGATGATCCTTGGACCAAAGGAGATTTATATTGAAAAAATTTCATTTTGATGGGACAATGGGTGGCTCAATTGGTTGATTTCTTGATTTCTGCTCAGGGGTCAATTTCACAGGAGACAGTGCCTTGCAGCAGGCTCTGCAGTCTGCTTTGGATTCTATCTGCTCTGCCCTGGCTCAAGCTCTGTCCTCAAAATAAATAAACATAAAAGAAAAGAGATTATGGCTTAAAAACCTTGATTTGTTATTTGCTGGCCCTCTCTCTCAGAAAACAAAAACATACAGCAAAACAAAACAAAACTCATTAAAAAAATTATACATGAATATAGTATGCAAAATTCTTTCTGGTGCATCTTGTTTTGATGAAATACAGTAATTTCTTTAGAAGGTAGCGGAATTGGGCTATATTTAAAAAAAATTGTTTTTTAAGAGGTAGAGAGAGAATTCCAAGCAGGCTCTGCAAATATCAGTCCAGTGCGTCAGTCACCACAGGACTCAGTCTCACCAATCCTGAGATCATGACCTGAGCTTAGATGAAGAGTCCCACCTTAACCAACCCAGGCCTCCTGTGGGCTACATTTGTTTCATATGAGATGTTGGCTAAAACGATCTTTTTGTGTTTTTCACCTTTAAGAAATCTCTTCAAAACTTTCATTCTACAAAATATTTTGGTGCTAAGATAGCAGGTGGAAGGGATAGAGTGAGGCAGGCTCAAGGAATTCCTATGTTGCAGCTGCCCTCCTGGTTCCCTGCCCCTAAAGAGCCAAGAGGAGCCACACTTGTGACCTAACCCTTTCCAGTATTCCGGAGTGTCAGCAAGTATTCAGTGCAGGAAGGGGTCTGTCACTCATAAGTGGCCCAGGAGTCTCATTGGCTGACATTGGCTGCAGTGGTGCATTGTTCACGGCTGGGTGCCAGGTTCAGCAGTGCTGGCTGAAGGCCCCACATGTACTTTCCATAGGTCTCCTGAGTCTGAGGTGGGGACCCAGTGAAGCACCAAAGGAAGGTCATGGTCAAGTATGACCCTAGAGCAGCTCCTTGCCTCTATTATTGACAGGAAGAGGAAATCTTGGGAGTTGGAAGATTGATGTGTACAAACTCAGACATGGACAGTAATGATACCTGGGCAGCTAGGGTCAATAAGTTGCTGGCTAATTGTTATAAATCCACTGAGGTTTTCATCTCTGACCTGTTTAATAAGATCTGGGACATGCAAAAGCTGAGGACACCCTAGAAATAAGGGTCCTTGGCCCAGGTAAACAATGACAATTGCTGCCGAAAACAGCAAAACCAGGCTGTGGTATTGCCCATCTTCAAGACCGTGGATGTCTTCTCTGCTCCTTCAGTTTTTTCTACCACCTTCATTTTCCAGCTTTTGGTTTTTTACTGCTATTAAACCAATGGGACATTTTGTGTTTTTATACTGGCTCTGCATTGAAGCCCTTAGTAAAGCTAGGCTATGCCTTTGGTGCAGCTAAAAAACAAATTTTAGTGGTGTAGGGATATTTCCCATTTAAATTTTATACAGCCATGGAAAGTGAGTTGTTAAGATGTAGTACTTTAAAACACAGACCCAAATTGGAAAGGATTAAGCTTGACTGTCTTCCTCTTATTTAAAAAAAAAAAAAATTTAAAAATGTCTTATTTATTCTGAGAGAGAGACAGCATGAGCAGGGGAAGGTCAGAGAGAGAGGAAGACACAGAATCTGAAGCAGGCTCCAGGCTCTGAGCTGTCAGCACAGTCTTGATGCACGGTTTGAAACCTCGAACTACAAGATCATGACCTGAGCTGAAGCTGGACACCCAACCGAGCTGCCCAGGCACCCCGTCTCTAATTTTTAAAATAATGTACTGTTAAGTAAATCTCTATATCTAACATGTGGCTCAAATTTACAACTTACTGATCAACAGGTAGACACTGAACCAAACGAGCCAGCCAGATGCCCCTCCTTGGAGGTAATTTCTAAGCTACATAACACCCTGGTAATAATGTGTTAACATATGGAAACTGGAATAAGTAGTAAACTGTGATTTTTTACACGGGGTGTTTACTCCATGTGGTATTAGTTGACCTTTAGAGAGGCCGCAAATCATTTTAGCCATGTAAGTAGTCTACTATGTGTAAGTGACTGAATCCCAATATAAACTGGACAGCAAGGCACAGATGAGCTTTTTTGCTCATGCAGTTGTTTGTATTCCTCCATATTGCTGGGAGAAGTTAGTGCTATCCACAACTCGTTACAAAGGACAACAGCTTTATTTTTAAGTAGACTTCATGCACAACCCTGAGCTTGAACTTACAGCCCTGAGATCAATACCTGTGCTGAGATCAGACATTTAACTGACTGAGCCATCCAGGTACCCTGAGGACCAGAGCTTTAAAATGTATTTTCCAAACTATTGCACATATTATCTTCTCTTGGCTGGTATTAATCTGTATCTTTTTATTGTAATACACCATAAGTGATGTTATAAAGCTTTCAATGAGTTGAGAGTCTTCATAGTGAATTATTAAGTAATTAAATCCTAGGATAACTTCGGACAACTTGTTACCTCTGTTGTCAGAAATGATTAGCAAGAATGGCTCTGACTCACTAAAACAATTGGTTTGGAAAGAGGAAGAAGGCGGGAGTTAACAAACCTTTGATTCCTGGGAGATAACATAGCCACCCATGGAATGGGACTACTGCTGTCCAGACATTGCACACTGATGGTAAATGTTTCCAATGTAATTTAGAAATGGTCTGACCCATCCTATATTATTGACTGATAGACATTTAAGAAAACTTAAGAGAGTAATAAATATACAATTCTTGGTGTATTGGAGCAGATTCTGTAAGATATGGAATGAGGGACATCTGGGTGGTTCAGTCAGGTAAAGCACCCGGCTTTGGCTCAGGTTATGATCTCAGGGATTGTTAGTTTGACCTCCGTGTCGGGCTCTCTGCTAACAGCTCAGAGCCTTGAATCTGTTTCAGATTCTGTGTCTCCCTCTCTCCCTGCCTCTCCCCTTTATGCACTGTCTCTCTCAAAAATAAACATTAAAAAAGTACCCATTTGAATTTCATATGCTACAATTTTTCTCAAATGCAAATGTAATACAATAAAAAGTTAAAAATATAGTCTCTGTGGTTTTAAATTTGCTAGTATTACAAAAAACCTAAGAGAATAAATTATATTTATTGAATATATTTAGTGGAAATAAATGTTCTCCTTCAATCTATTTCTTAAATTTAAAAATAATTTTTTTTAAATTTTTTTTTAATGTTTTATTTATTTCTAGGAGAGACAGAGAGAAACAGCGCGAGCAGGGGAGGGTCAGAGAGAGAGGGAGTCACAGACCGAAGCAGGCTCCAGGCTCCGAGCTGGCAGTCAGCACAGAGCCCGATGCGGGGCTTGAACCCACGAACTGCGAGATCATGACCTAAGCGAAAGTCGGACGCTTAACCGACTAAGCCACCCAGGCGCCCCTAAAAATAATTTTTAATGTTTATTTATTTGGAAAAATACAGAGGTAGTGTTAGCAGGGGAGGGACAGAGAGGGAGACTTGGGAGAATCCCAAGCAGGCTTCATGCCGTCAATCTGCCCCTGCTTAAACTCACTAAACTGTGAGATTTTGACCTGAACTGAAACAAAGAGATGGATGCCAAATGAACCACTCAGGCACACCTAATTGTAAGTGTATTTTTAAATTCAGGGGCACCTCAGTCAGTTGGGCATCTGACTCTAGATCTCTGCTCAGGTAATTATTTCATGATTCATGGGATCAAGACCCTGTATCGGGCTGTACTCAGTGTGGACCCTACTTAGCATTTTGTGTCACATCCATACTCACACTAGCTCTCAAAACAAAGAAACAAATAAAAACTAAGTATATTTCTTAGTTCAGGTGAATATAGGCTTTTTGTCTAAGAATTCCTTATTAATCCAAATTGAAATATCACTGAAGTATATTTGTTAATTTATATAAATGTACTCTCTCTTCACTTAATTTGCTTTGTTAAGTAAAATTTTTTTAAGACCTCAAAATCAGTATTTGTATGGCCATTCACTGACATCCATAGAACAGAAAAGTGTTTTTAGGTACTTGACATGAACAGTATGAGATACAGCTGAACAAGGCTGAAATTTGCTTTCATATTTCAGGTATAGATTTTGGATCTATGGACACTCATATTCTGTTTTTTATTTCTGGTGGCAATTCTGCTGTTTAAAAAATGGGGAAAATGCTTAGTGCTGCCCAGTGCTCTTATGGCTTAAAGAGAAATCACAATATATGTTTTAGAGAGAATAAATGTGTACATCAGCAGGAGAGACGGTGAGACAGAGGGGAAGAAAGAGAATCTCAGGCAGTCTCCATGGCCAGCAACAGAGCCTGACCAGAGGCATGTGATCGAAAAACCTGACCCAAAATCAAGTTAGATTCTTAAGCAAATAAGCCACCCAAACACCTAGAGAATTTAAGTTTTAGATAAGGATGTTTTAAAAATGAGTTTTGGTGCTGTTGGCATTGAGTTCAATATTAAATGAAGAATCTTTCAAGAGAAACACAAAACAAGGTTATGTACTGATAGGTTGATGAAATTGTAAATAGAAATTTGTAGGATCCTAACTCAGCATTTCTCTAAGGAACACAGGCTCAATATTTGTTAACTCAAGTGTTCCCAGTGACTCTAGAGGAGACAACAAATGTAAATAAGTAACTATAAAAATGTGATACTAGTAGAAGACAAATTTTGGAATTTTTCAAGTGCCAATAGTTTTTCTTTTTTCTAAACCCATAAGGGCAAAGAAAAAAACATTTAAAGCACAAAAATTCAGTGTGTGTGAAATGCTGAATTCAGTGTCATGCCAAGATGTGTTATGCAAATAGTTAATTTTAATTAAAGTGTACTGCTTAAGAACAAAATAATAAACAAAAACGAAGAAACAGAATTCTTCTTAAATCAAATTCTATTTGTGAATTCAGCAAAATAATTTCTATAAAACAAAACAGCAAAATACTTAAATAGTATAGGACAGGCTGTACCTATTTGCAGGGTTATTTGGTTTTTAGACAGTTTCCAAAATATTACACACATTCAGAATTACCAATTCTGTTTAAATATAGTATGAACTCATGACTTTTGAAGAATTGTGAAACACATGTTTATTCTAAAATAGTACTTCAGAATATTAACGAACCAGAAATTTATGTTTTAATTAAACCCCACAATAGTAAGAGTTTTGGAATGGAAAAGAGAACTGGGACAATTCTTGCTTTCAAGTAAAACTGGACTGACCAGAAAACCAGCCAGATATCTAGGCGCAATGGCACTTCAAAATATTGAGGGATTCTGATGATGTTCACTTCAGTGGGCATCTGCAGAAGTTTCACCTAATAAACTCTAACATAAAACAAAACAAGCACACAAAATACAGTTGTCTGTTATGCTCCACACATTCTGGCACAGCAAAAGTTTGCATATTCATTTTAATGTTTTAAAATTCCTCTTATCAATACTTTCATATTGTTTATGCCATCAGGAGATTGAAATGTCAAACTTTAAATACGATGAATAAATGAGTAACTAAAAACTTCTGGTTTGTCGCATTTCTTCTCCTGTTTTTTATTTATTCTAAGTGTAAGAAATAAAGCCTCTGGGTAACACAACTGTCACTTTGGGGAAACTGCTATATCCCAGTAATTTTGTTTTTTATTGGCTACACAAATTTACTGTGAGGCCATGCTACATGTTATAGCATAATTATAGCTTTAAATTAATCAGAATAAAAAGGTAATGAAAAATACCCAGAAACAATGTTACATCGCCGATTTTTCCACATCATCCATATAATTCAAAGGTTACCAATCAGCCTTATATAGCTCTAGTAACTAAGAATTAACGAGAAGCCAACAGTGTAATTGATATGGATGGGCTGTTTTATAAGACTTCTTACTTCTTCATAAAAAAAAATTTTCTTGGTTAAGAATTAACAGTCAAACATTAATATACTATATACATCTTTGCCATTTACAGATTAGTGTCAGCCATTTAATACAAAACACTGTACACTTTCCCCTGCAGGTGGCTTATATATATTGACAGATAATTTCTGCAAATGACAATGAATACAATCTCCACTCCATATTGAATAGCTTCTTTAGTTTTCAATAATAGACACAGAAAAAGTTTGGATAATAAGGCCTGAGTGCATGGTCTTAAAGGAAACAGTTAATGATAGGCATTTTACTGATCCTTCATTTGAGATGAGGGTAGTTCTTCATTGCCTTCATAATTTTCTTGTGTGCGCTGGCCAGTTTTTTGATGGTTGTTCAAGTGATGTGCTGCTGGCCCTGTATATGGCTGTCCATGCACATGATTATTCTGAGAGGGTGAAAAAAACTTGCATGTCAAATTTTTCACATATTAAAATGAAAAAGTATTGGCTACAGTTTGTCTAAAAATAGACACATTACTTACAGGAACTTATCTTTTAAAAACAGTCATGCTGTAGTTACAAAATAACATACAAATCAATTCTGACATTATAAGGAATTTATCATATAATAAACTGTTTTGAAAATGTGAGTTTATGATAAAATGATCTATATTTACAAAGGAAGTATTTTAAAACTGTTTTTGACCCAAATGCTACACTTAAAAGAACTGGTCCTCTGAGTACATTCCCTAGACCAGCAGCAACAGCATCACCTGGAAACTTTTTTGGAATTTGAAGTCTTAAGAGTCTTCTCCCACCTTTAATATTATCTTGTTTTTAAAATGTTTTATTTATTTCTGAGAGAGAGAAAGAGAGAGAGAGAGGAGGGGAGGGAGGGAGAGAGAGAGGGAGATACAGAATCTGGAACAGACTGGGGCTCAAGCCTATGAACCGTGAGTTCATGGCCTAACCCAAAGTCAAACGTTTAACAGACTAAGCCACCCAGGTGCCTCAGTCCTCTCCCATCTTTAATGAATCAGAAATACCAGAGGCTGAAGTTAAAAACCTGTTTTAAAAAGCACCTTTATAGGATTCTGAGGCATATTATATTTAAGAATCAATGCCTTAAAAGACCTCAATTAGGCATGTTACTGGTTTAACCCATAATCTTTCCAGGAAGACTTGCCTAAATTATTGTTTCCAAATGAAGGTTTCTTTATGTATATTTATAATAAGAAATATATCATTTTCTCACTCATTTACTGAAATCAGTCAACCTGCTGATTTTATTATTTTTTCTTATTTTTTTTTTAAAGGGGCGCCTGGGTGGCTTAGTCGGTTAAGCGTCCGACTTTCGCTTGGGTCATGATCTCGCGGTTCGTGGTTTCGGGCCCCGCGTCGGGCTCTGTGCTGACTGCCAGCTCAGGGCCTGGAGCCTGTTTCAGTCTGTGACTCCCTCCCCTGCTCACGCTCTCTCTCTCTCTCTCCTAGAAATAAATAAAACATTAAAAAAATTTATAAATATTTTTACTTATTTCTAGGAGAGAGAGAGAGAGACAGTGTGAGTAGGGGAGGGTCAGAGAGATAGGGAGTCACAGACTGAAATAGGCTCCAGGCTCTGAGCTAGCTGTCAGCACAGAGCTCGATGCGGGGCTTGAACCCACGAACTGCGAGATCATGACCTAGGCGAAAGTTGGACATTCAACCGACTAAGCCACCCAGGTGCCCCTGATTTTAAAAACATTCTTACTGCACCAAAATACCGGGGCAAAAGTAACTAACACATCTTCACCTTAACATTTCTTTTGATAGTTATTAATTTAATGTTAATACCATGAGGATAGACTGATACATGTAGCAACATGACATCAACTCTAACCACTCTTCCTCTGATCGTCTTGGCAAACCTATTCTAGATAATCACTTTATTACTTTATAATCACAACCAATAATTTACAAAATATTTATTAAAAAAAAATTTTTACATTACATTATGTTTGAGAGACAGAGTTAGACAGAGTTGGGGAGGGGCAGAGAGAGAAGGAAACAAGAGTCCAAAACAGGCTCCAGGCTCTGAGCAAGCATTCAGCACAGAGCCTGACGCAGGACTCGAACCCACAAACTGTGAGATCATGACCTGAGCTGAAGTTGGGCGCTCAACCGACTGAGCCACTCAGGCTCCCCAAAATTTTTTAGAAAAACAGTTAAATTCTCTTTAAAGTAAAATAATTTGGTGAATAAAAATGAAAACAAAAAAACACAGAAAACCCACCTGTTGACAGTGAGATCCAGATGGATGAGGATATAATGGGGTATCTTCTGGAAGAGATGACTCATGATCATCTGGGGCATCTTGGTCATCTGGCTCCTAATTTTAAATATTTAGAGATTAATAATTTGATTATGAAAACAATTTTAAATTTATTTTAAGTTAATTTCCTACTGAGAAAAATTTCTTTAAAATCAAAGACTGACCTCTTTAACATTTTTTTTCATTTAAAGAAAATACAATATTAGTAATTAGAGGGGAAAACAGGTATTCATATATACTTTATATATATATATATATTGGGGGGCTAATTTCACAGAAATTTCTCCAAAAATCTCTAATAAAGGAATTTATTGCTCCTTTGAGGACTTAAAATCAAGTCAAGTAACAGACATTAAAATCAGCAAAATAACAATACAAATTTTTTTTTATACAATGAACACTGCCCTATAAAAATAAAAAACTACTTTTCTTTCTTCCATTTTAATCTGCTGCTCATTGGTGGCTTTTTTTTTTTTACCTCCTCTGGACAGAGTTCACAAGCTTTTGCAAGTGTCATCCTCGCGCTGTGTGATCTCTCTAAGAAATAACCATTTGATGTTTCATTGCTCTGCACTGGAGGAGACCAATTATTATAGGCATATTGAGAATTGCCAGTGTATGGTCTTCTTTCAAGTTCATCTCCAAGCCATTCCACTGCCCAGGTCCATTTTCTTTTAAGATCTCCGTTACCCTTGAAAAGAAAATAAAACTATCTGAAAAAATTTAGAGTAATTTTCAACGTTAACTTAAATTCCACATCCAAATTTCACAAGTCTTCAATGGCAGTCCTAAAGTATAATACAGATTATTACATGATTTAATAAAAAAATTCTCACCTGTAATATTTGGTAAGCAATAGGGCAATTACTAAAGAGTGTGACCATACATTTTATACACTGGTATGCTCTTTTTTGATAGTGATTCTTAGAGCGCTGGATTGTATCAAACAAACCATCTCGATCATCTGGGATTCCTTTAAGAGCATTATGAATTCTAAAAAAGAACCAGATACAAAAATGTATAATATCTAGTACTAACACTGTGCCTAGTTAGTACCATTCAATACATGTTTTGATGTAGTCATCTAATATATTTAACTCTAGAGTTACTGAGTATGTACTACTATAAACCTATTTAACAGATGAAAATTAAGCACAGAATTCAGCTTGCCTAATAAAAAAACTAGGAAGTTGGTGAGATGGCTAAAGTGTAACTTGAGAGTCTGAAGTCTTACCTAAATAATTGTCAATTCAAAATTATTTTTCTATCTTACAATTTAAGTGCATTATCAATAATAAACTAAGGATATCAACACTACATTAGTTTTGTTAAAGTTAATTACAGCTATGTCTGCATGACTACTTCAGATTAACTTACTCTGGAGTTAGATCATTTTTTAAATTTATTTTATTATTTATTATTTGGAGAGAGTGTGTGCAAGCAGGGATGAGGGGTAGCAGAAGAGTGGAAGAATCATTTTCCTTTTTTTAAAGTTTATTTGTTGGGGATACCTCAGTCAATTAAACCTCTGTCTTTTTCTCAGGTCGTGATCTCATGGCTGGTGAGTTTGGGCCCTGTGTTGGGGTCATTCTTGACAGCTCAGAGCCTGGAGCCTGCTTCAGATTTTGTCTCTAAATTTTTTTTGTACCTTTATTTTTATTTGTGAGCGATGGGAGAGAGACAGAGCATGAGCCAGGAAGGGACTGACAGACAGAGAGACATGGAATCTGAAGCAAGCTCCGGGCTCTGAGCTGTCAGCACAGAGACCACTGTGGGGCTTGAACTCATGAACCATGAGACCATGACCTGAGCTGAAGTCAGATCCTTAACCAGTGTTTGTTTATCAGAGAGAGAGAGAGAGAGAGAGAGAGCATGTGTGTGTGAGAACAAGCAGGGGAGGGGCAGGGGGAGCAATCTCACTCTGCTGCTTAAACCTATGACACTGGGGGATCATGACTTGAGCCGAAATCAAGAGTAGTACACTCAACTGACTGAGCCACACAAGTGCCCTCAGATAATTTTTTTAAGACTGCAGATTCTAGTGACTATGTAAGGGGATGTAATGTGACAGTACAAAATGAAACTGAAAGCTACTCATTAAAATAAATGCATGGTGGATAAAGCAATCTGTTTGGCAAGAGTACAACTTGGCTCATGAATGATTTCATTGCAGTTATAACCAAATCTCAGAATAACATTTTACAGCCACTTATTTCTTGTTCTTTTAAAAACAAAATTATTTATGGGCAAAAACATGCCCTATTTCTTGTCTCTGAGGACCTAATTTAGAAAACTCTACTTTTCACTATTTACTTTGTTACTTGATTTATATTACATCATTATATTCCAAATCAAAAGCAACTTTTTAGTTCTGTGACTTTTTAAAGTTTATTTAGTTAGGTATTATCTACCTTCTTTGAGGGATTTAAACTCAGAACCCCAATATCAAGAGCTGCATTCCAAGCCACACCACCATTACTTCAACTGCTTATTATATATCATTGTGATCCATACTGTGCTTGTCCTGTTGTCTTGGCACGTAGTAGATACTTTGTAAATATCACTTATTGCTTACTGAATAAACTAATGTTCATTAAACAAAACCTTATGGCTCATAATAAAAATAGTTTACTGATTTGTTCACAAATTCTGCAATTTTATGTATTAATCCAGAAGTTTTACTTTTACTATTATTACTTCCTTGGGTGAAACAAGAAGGCTGAGGGGAACAGTGAGACCAGGACCTGAGCCGAAACCAAAATTCTGATGCTTAACCAACTGAGCCATCCTGGGATTTTGACATTTCATAAGATGCTTATTTTATTTTGCTTTTTTATTTTATTTTATTTTATTTTATTTTATTTTATTTTATTTTATTTTATTTATTTTTTTAAAATGTTTTATTTATTTCTAGGAGAGAGAGAGAGAGAGAGACAGCGTGAGGAGGGGAGGGTCAGAGAAAGAGAGAGTCACAGACTGAAACAGGCTCCAGGCTCTGAGGTGGCAGTCAGCACATAGCCTGACGCGGGGCTCGAACCCACTAAGCGTGAGATCATGACCCAAGCGAAAGTCGGACACTTAACCGACTAAGCCACCCAGGCGCCCCCTAAGATGCTTATTTTAACGGGATGTAATTTTTACTTCTTTTAGTGTAAAGACCTTATTTTGTTTACTGTATGTATGGTTTAAACACATGAATCATGCTCAGCCTTCCTATCTAAAACTGAATCTTAAATTCAAGACTGTAATGAGTAAACACTACAAATTTATTTAAAAAAAAGTGTAAGGTTATTTTGAGGTTTTTCTCTTACTGATATGACTAGTGGGCGAGAAGTTGTTATATTTATTACCTTAAAAAAACTATGATAAAATATACAATAATGCCAGTGTGAAGAAAAGTAGGCATCACCTGGCAGAACTGGGAAATCAATTCTAAATCATCACTTATAGACTAAATTATATGGCAAAAACACATACAGGAATTTGGGGGAGTTTATAAAGACTTGTTAGTAAAGTAACTTCAGTTCTAAAGAGCTATCACTTTTTTTTTTTTTTTTTAATTTTTTTAATGTTTTATTTATTTCTAGGAGAGAGACAGTGTGAGCAGGGAGGGGTCAGAGAGAGAGGGACTCACAGACTGAAACAGGCTCCAGGCTCTAAGCTGGCAGTCAGCACAGAGCCCGACGCGGGGCTCGAACCCACGAACCGCAAGGTCATGACCTAAGCGAAAGTCAGATGCTTAACTGACTAAGCCACCCAGGCGCCCCAAGAGCTATCACTTTTTAATCTTCATGTACTTATACAATCCACTAACAAAGTAGGAATTACTTTCAGATAACTGTTACCTAACATAAATAATTAAAAGTAAGTATAATCTAATACTAAAATACCCATGTAAACTCAAATACTTAACAAATGCTTATCCTAGTTTCCTTAAAAAAAAAAAAAAAAAAGAAAGGTACCATTAAACACAAAGGAGAAAACTAATATTGAATGAAACTGGAACTTTAAAAATAAGATTATGCTAGAGGTAACATTTCATTTTTCTGAAAATTTTATTATTTTCTATTCATTTTCTTTAGAGAGAGAAAGCTGGGGAAAGAGACAGAGGAAGAGAAAAAATGTTTGTTTGTTTTATTTATAGTGTATTCATGCAAGCAGGTCAGGGGCAGATAGAGAGGGAGAGAGAGATAGAACAATGACCCTGGGCTCGAACTTATAAACTGTGAGATCATAGTCTGAGCCAAAGTTAAGAGTCGAATGCTTAAACAATTGAGCCAGCCAGGAGCCCATTTTTATTGTCTCTGAGAAAATATTAATAGAGCCTTAAAAAGTAAAAATGTATTTGGCTGCTAGCAATTTCAGTTATTTCTAGAATCTAAAAATATATATAAGTATTCTGGTAGCAAAAAGTCTATAACTACCTGTGAGTCTGCCAAGAATCTTCAATAAGTAAAATCTGCAAAAGTAAATCCAAGTATGGCCGAAGTTCATAAGTGTATGAATATGCAACCTAAAATAAGAAAAGATAGTTGAGTTACTAATCGAAAGGAATCATGAATCAAGTTATGGACATATCACTGTTTAATTTCCATTAACCTGCCAGAGAAGTTCACTGAGGACAGTAGACGAGAACTGAGGATTCTCCCAGCAGCAAAAACGAAGCAATTTGATGGTTTCCTCTGAGTTACTGCAGTCTTCAATAATTTTCTTCACATAACTTGTTCTCACAAATAAAATATCTGCCACATTCTGCTGAATTGGCATTATAGGCTGTGGTAAGTTAGGATCACCAAAAGGATTGGGAAGAGGGGGATTACCTAGAATAGATTTGTAATCAATGAAAAGCCAATAAACTATACAAAATTAAAATACTAAACTGAATCAGTTCAAAAACTGATAATAAGTTAACTTTCCTAAGTTCAACAAAACATTCATTATGATGATCAGATAGAAGTCAAAATGGGAAGATGCAAAAAAACAGACACAATGAAAGCAAAAAAACACTGAAGTTAAAATTCTGAGGTCAACCATTTCACAAATAAGAAATTTACCGCATTAGAGAGTTAAGTTTTTAAAAATTCTTAAAAAAAAAAAAATTCTTTTTAAGCATGTGGAACAAACAGGTAGTTTAAAAACATAGAAGAATGCACCTTCAGACTCTTACACCTTCATGTTTATAAATACACAGAATTTTAATTAAGTTCTTCAACAGTCTACCATTGGTTTTAAATGTACAGAATAAAACATTCTACTTTACCATTAATTGAAGACTGCATTCTTGATGAGACATTGCAACATCGGATCAGCTGAGACACTACTGAGTATAACTTGCCCAATTCAGCATACTGATATTTTATTGGAGGACCTGGTCCTTCATCTAAAGATACAAGCATGAATGTAGCTGGTACACTCAATTTCAGAAGCTGTGTCTTTTCTGCCATACCTATAAAAAAGGGAGAAGAATATTGTACAGGAGAAACAGAACATAAAACAATCAGAATAGCAAGCATTGCACTAATAAAAATAATATATTTGCCTCTAATTTTTTATGATTAAAGCTCATCAACTGTTTAAACTGAAGAAACACAGACTGCATAACTGCAGAAAATACACTGATTTAGCTTATTCTAACTGTGAATTGTGGCTTTCCGATCATACTGAGCCTTAAGGTAATATACTATTTAGGGCCTAGATAGCAACTCTCATCAATATACGGTGAAGAGATAAAACAGAAACTAAACTAAATGAGGAACAAAATTTCTTGGGGTGCCTGGGAGGCTCAGGTCATAATACTGCAGTCTGTTAGTTTAAGCCCTGCATCAGGCTCTGTGCTGACAGCTCAGACAGCCTGGAGCCTTTGATATTATGTCTCCCTCTCTCTCAGCCCTTTCCCTGCTCATGGTCTGTCTCTCTCAAAAAACAAAAAACAAAACAAACAAACAAACAAAAACCAGTAAAAAATAAAATAAAATAAAATTTCTTTTGTATTTCTTTCGCAAACTACCATTCTCCTCCTTCCTCGCTAGCATAATTTGAATAGAGGTGAGAAAATCTCAATTTGCTGTCTCTACCTTTCTTTGTTTTCCAACTTTCATGCCTATTTAGTGTGGGTCTCAACCTTTTTTGGTTTGAAGATAAAAACAATTCTATTACTCAAAACTCTTTAATCTTTGATTCCCTCTCTGTTTATTTTCTTTCTACCTCTCTTACCCATTTTTTACTTTTACTTTTGGATTCCTTTCTAGCTCTTAAAAAAGTGTTTCCCCAAAGTTCCAATTCTCCTGACACTACTTACTTTTCTTGGGACTAAATCTCTAGTAAGAGAGATATTCATGGAGACAATTTTAAATTTTGGGCATACATGTCATACCCAAGTAAACCTTAAGCTTACTGAACTTCTTCATTTAAAAATATTTTTAAAATATATTTTTTTGAGAGTCTGAGTGGGGCACAGACAGAGAGGGACAGAGGATCTGAAGGATGTTAGTTGTCAACAGCAGTAAGCTGTTATAGGGACTGAACTTGCAAAGATAATGACCTGAGCCAAAGCTGGACACTCAACTGACTGAGCCATATGCCCTTGAACTTCTTCATCTAAGTATGAAATGTACTTATAATTTTTTTTTATTTCTTTGAATGCTTTATTTATTTCTGAGAGACCGAGAGAGACAGCGTGAGCAAGGGAGGGGCAGAGGGAGAGGGAGACACAGAATTCAAATAGGCTCTAGGCTCTGAGCCCAAAACAGGGCTTGAACCCAGGAAATGGGAGATTATGACCTGAGCTGAAGTCAGACGCTTAACTGACTAAGCCACCCAGGTGCCCCTAAAATTTAATCTTCCCAATGCATTCCTCCTCTTAGGTTTCCTCTGGGCAAATGACATTATTATGGCTTGGTCTTTTTTTTTTTTTTAAAGACTAATTTTTTAAAGTAATCTCTATTCCCAGTATGTGGCTGTAACGCCCACACTGAGATCAAGAGTCATATGGTCTACACATTGGTACACCTACATGTCGGTCTTAAACATCTCTTCTCTGGTCTAGTATTTCAAACACCTTCAAGTTCTGATTCTCTTATAATGAACTTCTAAATCTGTTCATGAGTATCTTCCTTACTGGCATACAATGCAGCAATGATTTTTGTCTTCATATCACCGTTTTACGATCTGTTTTGCTCCACTGTAATCTATTTTTTAACTGTAGTCACTGTAACATTTTAACATTTTTTTTCTTTTTTGAGAGTGTATAAGCAGGGAAGGAACAGAGAGAGAGAGGGAGACACAGAATCTGAAGCAGGCTCCAGGCTCTGACCTGTCAGCAAAGAGCCCAATGAGAAGCTTGAATTCATGAACTCTGAGATCATCTTGACCTCAGCCGAAATCAGACACTTAACTGACTAAACCACCCAGGTAACCCTAGTCAGAGTAATCTTTCTAAGGTAACATTAATTAAGTAGGCCCTCCTTATTATAACTCAAGGATTATGTTCCAAGACCTCTAGTGGGTTCCTAAAACCTAGCACTGAATTCTATATATGTTCATGTTATTCCTATACTCATATGCCTACTTTGTAAGTTAGATGTGGCACTGAATCAAGAATAATAAATAATAGAACAATTATAAATTACTCTAATAATTTATGTGGATATGACCTCTTTCTCTCAAATTATCTTATTGTGCTGTATTCACCATTCTTTTGACGATGTAAATGAGAAGATAAAATGCCTGTGTGATGAGATGAAGTGAGGGTTATCATGTTGTGATATACTGTGAGGCTACAACTTACCTCCAACAGCATCTCAAGGGGAGGATCATATGCTCCCAGATCATGGTTGACCGCGTACATATTGAAACCACAGAAAGCAAAACTGGAGAAGCAGTCTACTGGTATGCTATAATGGCTTTCAAAGACTTAAGTCAACTACAGACATTCTCACAAGACTTGTCAAAACGCTATGGAGTTAGAGCATCTTCGTAATTTCTTCTTCTACCTCGTATCTTTTACCAATTCAAGTCATATTGAGTAATTTTCATTGTCCAAGGAGCCCTTCACTCTATTTAGCAACAAATTCTTTTATCACTCTCTCTAGCAAGTCCTTTCTTACTTTCTAAGTGTAGTTCAGATATTCTTGGATGTACACCAGCAATTTGTAATTTTTCTTGCTTTCATAATGTTTTATATCCCATTAAAATTCCTTATGCATTGTTGTATTCCCAGGGCCACAATAAAGACAGGTTTACATTGTTTCATGTGAAATTCAAAAAGATTGATAAACATAGGGTGCGTGGGTGCCCTGTTCGTTGAGTGTCTGACGCTAGGTTTTAGCTCAGATCATGGTCTCACAGTTCATGGGTTTAACCCCACGTAAGGCTCTGTGAGAACACTGTGGACCATGCTTGCTATTCTCCCTCCAACGCTGCTGTCCCTATATGGCTTGTGTGCTCTCTCAAAATAAATAATCTTAAAAAAAAAAAAAAAAAAAAGGACAGACTTAGGAAACGGTAAAAATATCAATAGAGTCTTTTTAAAATAAATGTTGGTGCTATGACACACTTTTTGATGAAATGTGGCCTGAACTCTTAGTGAGACCTCTAGCCACTGCCACAGAATAAATACTGGTTACCAAAATATTCACGATTGATTACAAGGTGCTGTGGCAGACCTAAATGAGAAAGTGAAATATGTGGCAAATGAATGGTTTGACCTTGCCAAATCTGAAAAATTCTGAAACCTACACTACACCTGGCTTTAATATTTTAATATTAATATTTATCAATTTATATTTGTGGAAATAAAAATTATTCTACGGACCAATAAGAAATGACTTGTACACAAGTATTCAAAATACTATTTCTGTCAGGGGTTAAATTTGATAGCTCTGTATTAAAAAAGAGGAATAAATGGGCGCCTGGGTAGCTCAGTTAGTTAAGCGTCCAACTTTGGCTCAGGTTATGATCTCAAAGTTTGTGGGTTCGAGCCCCGCATTGGGCTCTGTGCTAACAGCTAGCTTAGAGCCTGAAGCCTATTTCAGATTCTGTGTCTCCCTCTCTCTCTCTCTCTCGACCCTCTGCTCATGCTGTCTCTTTCTCTCAGAAATAAGTAAATAAACATAACAAAATAAATAAAAAGAGGAATATAAAAAATGATTTATTTTTTGAAATGTTTTGTTTTTGAGAAAAAATGCATGCATGTAAGTGGAAGAGGGACAGAGAGAGAGAGGAGGAGAGGACAGAGGATCTAAAGCAGGCTCCATAATGACAGCATCGAGCCTGATGTGGGGCCCAAACTCACTTAATGTGAGATAATGACCAGAGCTGAACTTGGATGCCAAAACTTTCAACTCAGCTACATCTCTAAAGATTAGTTAGGGGCGCGTGGATGGCTCAGTTAGTTAAGCTTATGATTCCAGCTCAGGTCACGATCTTATAGTTTGTGGGTCCGAGCCCCCTGTTGTGCTGATAGCTAGCTCAGAGCGTGGAGCCTGCTTCAGATTCTGTGTCTCCCTCTCTCTCTGACCCTCCCCTGCTCATGCTGCCTCTCTCTTTCAAAAATAAATAAAAACCTTAAAAAAAATTTTTTAAAGATTAATTTTGAGCTACTATACATCAACACATGAATCACTAACATTCCAATTTTAAGACTGTAAATGTAACATATTTATTCTTTATCTTCTTTTCTATTATTTTGAGGGAGGGAGGGGCAGAGAGAGAGAGAGAAAGAGAAAGAGCGAGAGGGAGGAAGAGAGAATCCCAAGGAGGCTCCACACCTAGTATGGATCTTGATCTTAAGCTTGTGAAAGCAAGATCTGTATCTAAATAAAAAGTTGGATGCTTGGGGCACCTGAATGGCTCAGCTGGTTGAGCATCTGACTTTGGCTCAGGCCATGATCTCACAGTTTCAGGAGTTCAAGGCCCACATCAGCCCTACCTTGGTCAGTACAGAGCCTGCTTCAGATCCTCTGTTACACAACTCCCCCCAACCCCGCCTTTGTTCATGTTCTTTCTAAAATAAACATTAAAAAGAAAAACAGAAACAAGTTGGACATGTAATCAACTGAGCCAACCAGGTGCCACTATTCTTTTTCCTATTAATAAACATGACCTAGAGGAAAACAGAAAGTTTTAGAAAATTTCTTATATAGATTTCTAACTACCCAGCTCTTTACTTGGAAAACACTGTTAATGTGCAAAACGTCCTGAATACAAGAATTTTATAACCTAGTTGCTGACGAGCAAGACTAAATCAATCAAAACAAAAATGGAATGAGCATCAGAGTATAATAAAGCATACAGCATAATATTTTACATATGCACCCTGGAGCCACTGAAAATAAATGAACAGAAGAAAAAGTATGTTTTGAAAATACAGGTATTGACACTGATTTCAAAAGAAATTAAGTGTATAACAATATGTACATTTTTAGTGAATCTGAACTGATACTATTTTAATAAAAACATAGTATAGGCCAACTTCTTTACAGTGATTCTTAAACCTGACAAATACAACCACTTTCTTTTGAAAACAGTTTTTTCCAGCCTTAGGAATTCTGATTCATATCATGTGGGAGACAGCCTATGAATCAGTTTTTTAAAACCAGCATTAAGAGATAAAAACGTGAACCAGAACCAAACACATTTGTGAACGAGTCCAAAATGACTGCTATTAAAACTAATCAGGGACATCTGAATGGCTCAGTCAGTGAAGCATCTGATCTAGGCTCAGATCATGATTTCACAGTTTGTGAGTTCAAGACCCTCACTGGAGTCTTTATTAGGAGTACAGAGCCTGCTCTGGATCCTCTGTCCCTCTGTCTGCCCATCCCATGCTCATGCTCTCTCTCTAATACTAAACACACATATACACAAACACATAGACACACACACATAGTTAGAAAGTCTACAATGAATTTTAACATTTATATAAACATAAAATACTACTTCTATTTCAGAAGGAATCAGATCTCATTACTGCATTAAAATACTTTCATCATTTAGTATTAAACATGAAATAATACATTAAATAAAATTATGAAAAATTCTTACCTAAATTGGCATACATTACAAATAGATTGAAATATTGTTGTAAATGACGACCATGCTCTGAAACTTCCCTTCTGAGGAGATTTAATACTGCTCTTAGTAAGTGATCACTCAAGCTTAAGTTATCACATGCCTGTAATAGATAAAATATTTTATTAGCACCATATGGAGAAAAAGATTCTTCTATATGTATGTCTGCAACACAGATAGACTCATATGTATGACTGCATTAGACAGATATCTCAGGAGGGAAGTTCCTAAAAACAGCTGCTTTTTTGAGAGGGAACAAAGAGCTAAGAACTAATCACTACAGATGCTTTACAGTGTTGTTAAATATAAAAACCAAACAAATACAAAAAAACCATGTGTACACTTTTATGCTCAACAAGCTACTTAAAAGATTGAAATGAGCAATTAAAAAGCAAACCTTCCCTGAACACATTAAAACATATACAATCTTTTTTTTTTTTACAAATAGTTTATTGTCAAGTTGGTTTCTGTATAACACCCAGTGCTCATCCCTTCAAGTGCCCTCTTCCATGCCCATCACCCCCCTTCCCCACTCCCACACCTTCTGCCTTCATTTTGTTCTCAGCACTCAAGAGTCTCTCATGGTTTGCCTCTCTCCCTGTCCTCCATCATTTCCCCCCTTCAGCTCCCCCATGGCCCTCCGTTAAGTTCCTCTTAATCCTCCTATATGTGCAAACATATGCTATTTGTCCTTCTCTGCCTGACCTATTTTGCTCAGCATAACACCCTCAGGGTCCATAATGTTGCTACACATGGCCAGATTTCATTGTTTCTCACTGCCATGTAGTATTCCATCCTATAGATAAACCACATCTTCTTGATCCATTTGTCCGTTGATGGACACTTAGGCTCTTTCCAAAAACATATACAATCTGAAGACCTATTACATAACTACAATAAACAGAAGAAATTTTCCTTATATTTTGAAAGTGCTCAATAATCATTACGCATTGCTACGAAATAACTATAATAAGCTAAAAAAAAAAAATGCATGCAGGCATATATGACATATATGTTAAACAGATGGTTATGTCCAGTGATTTGATCTAGTAAAAAACAGAATTTACTTGTATTTCACTATTAGAAAAAAAACTTTCAATTACCTGACCAGAAGGACCGGGAGATGTAAATGATGAAGGACAAGGCCCATCTTGCAAAGAAAAATGTGCAATAAATACTATAAGTTTTGCAAATGCACCCCTCACTTCTGCACTAGGGCATTCGAGAAGGTATTCAGAGAAGCGATTTGAAACATTAAAAAGAACATTATGAGCAAACCAAAAACGCACATTTTTGCTATGACGGAGTAGAATGCACAGTGCATCATACCTAAAACAGAAAAAATATGAATATCAACTTTTTATTAATGTGCTTCTGTTTTGATTTCTATAGTGAACCAACAGAATTCTACGAATCAAATGAAGAAAGTTCGTCTTTACAATCAATGACCATGGTTGAATTAAATAAGAACTTGTGTAGGTATTTGTAAATCTATTATCAAATCTTCCTCATGGAGTGATCTTATATTCTGAAAGATGTTGAAAACATTTGTTAGGTCAATGTGTCCCCCATAACTTCACAATTAAAAATAGAAGACCATAAACACTTTAAAAAATCTTGTTTTTAAACCTAAGCTAGAATTCCATCTAGCAGATAATTTCATGATGAACTACTAAGAGATATGATGCAATTTAACAGAAATATCTGAATAAAAGAAGAAATCTTAAGCAATTTTAATATTCTTTTCAACATTACTACCAAATCCCTATCCTACATTTGAAGTAAGATTGTTAAGACTAGGGAAAAATTAAGCAGTGCTGAAAAGATCCAAACCAACTATTAACATAATATGAATAAAATCCAAACCCATGTACCAATCACTGGCAGGGCCTCGGACAATTTTCTTGGTGTGAAATCCAGTGGTAAAGAGAAATCTAGCTGCAAGCTGAATACTAATCATAGTGATTTCTTCTGCTTCAGGCAACAAGTGATCTTGTCCTTAAGTAAGAAACATACATATATCAAATACATTTTTGTTTATATTTGTTTGAACAAATGCTCCACATTAAAAAGACTAAAAGTAATCTTAGGGTTTATCTTACCACTTCAACAAACCAAGTTTCAAATTAATGCTTGGTCAAAAAGCACTTATAAATTTTTTAAAAAGCTCTTTTAATGTTTCTAGATGTGACTCGCACATTAAAAAATACAGAGATCTTATATTTGACTTTAGCTGGAACTAAAAATGCTGACATATTAAAAATAAAACAAGTCTAGGGAGCCAGGATGTTCAGTCGGTTGAGCGTCCAACTTTGGCTCAGGTCACGATCTCACGGTTCGTGGGTTCAAGCCCTGTGTTGGGCTCTGTGCTGATAGCTAGCTTAGGGCCTGGAGCCTTTTCAGATTCTGTCTCCCCCTCTCTCTCTGACCCTCCCCTGCTCATGCGGTCTCTCTCAGAAATAAATAAAACATAAAATAAAAATAAAAACAAAATTAAACAAGTCTACTCATTTCATGGAAAAAATAAAAAGGAAAATATTAAATATGTGTTTATTGGTGTTAAGAGAACCTTGTAAGTGAAATAAAATATAAAAATAAAAATTACTTTTTATTGATAAAAAACTGAATCGCAGAAACTTACCTGAAACAGGGCTTAGATAAATACTATTACATGTAAGCAGTTTTTTCACAAACTGAAAATATTCTAAACTGTACTGCATTCGGTTATGCATGAATTGCACATTTTGTTTTCGGACACTTCTCTCAATGGCTGGTGACATAATTTGATGGGGTCTTGTGATAGTTAGCTCTGATATGTATCTTATCATCTCATCATCCTGGTCTACTGTGTCCATTCGTTCATAAAAAAGTATATAAGCATTCCACCATCTTTTCTGTCTCCTGTATGACATGCGCTTCATCATATGATCAAATACTTCTCCCATGTACTCTCCACCAAAACACTGATTTTTCATTTCTTCATCATCATCCATTTTACATTCTGTTACATCTCCATCATCAAATTTATACCAGCGATTTCTCTCACCATCTTTGCCATTTCTCTGAATGATGTAAGAGTAATAATGTCCACCACTTGCTTGACCACTGTGTACAAGCACACCTACAAGTCTGTATTTTGTGCTTCCTGCTTTCTCACTTTCAGACTGCTCATTCTGTTGTATCAACTGACTGTCTGGGTTTACATTATCTCCTTCCAGCTTTGCAACACCTGGTACTGTGTAGGGTTCCATGTCCAGCTCTCGTGGAAATTCAAAATAATCATTGAATTTAATTGCACACTCTCTTTCCCAGTCATAGTCAAATCGTTTCAATTGGATAGCAAGAACAGGAGGCAACTTTTTAATTAGCAAGCGCTTTACTGTATCAACCTATAATAAACAGAATTTAAGACTTTATGATCTGACTTTATTTACAAATAGATGAATAAATTGTAATGAACACAATCAAGATCATTTTGTTACTACTTTTTCAAAACATTTAAATCAAATCTGAAAACATGAAATTATGGTCTCATGTGAAATGGAAAATCGGGGATACAGAAACTAATCGCTGTTTCCATATTGGTACTTATATTTGATCATGTTACTTTCCTGATGTTATTTTTATGTTAATGAACAGAATATGCTGTAAACAAACCTAAGAATAATGTAGACAATAATAGCATCAAACACATATAACATTTAGATGCCACATAATGTGCTAAATGCTGCACACATATTAATGTGTTAATTCTGTGTTCTGAAAAGTTCCTTAATTTAGCATAAAATATTGTGGCTTCAGAGGTCATAATATTATGGTTTTTAATGTCAGAATAATACAGCTAATTAATGAAATGAGAGGGTGAAGCTCAGAAAAACTTCCATATGTATCTTCAAAACCATGTTATTATTCCATCTCATACATACACTGTTTAAAATGACTGAAACAAAATCAGTCAGCTGGACTGAAAAACTTAATGAGGTGTTTAAAGATGCAAGTGGTTCTGAAAATCTGTAATAAAAAAAAATAAGCACACACATTCTTTTAAATATGTTCTTCTAAACATGAAGAGTAACCTAGAATACATAAGGGAACAATGTTTTTGGTTATCAGGTTATCAGCAATTCTGGTTTGAGGAAATCAAACGGCAATAGTGATATCAAAAATAAACCATCCAAATGAAATGTTTTCTTCCTAGGCCACCGGCATTATTTTTTCTCAATAATTTCCCTGATACATCTTCATATTATTTTTTATTTCTTTTCCCTGTCAAATATCCTTAAGAAAATCATCTTGGCTGCTTTTCCACCACCACTGCAACAAATCAGACAGGAGAGGGCTAAATTCTGAGGTTTAAGAGAAGCAACTCTGACACCTTCCAGTTCTGTTAAATATAATTCTTGACCCGAAACTACTAGACAATACATACCTTTTTATCACATTTTTCACATCGATAAGCATTTGCACCTTCCAATAAATCTCCTTTGATATACTGTTCCAAGGAATCAAGAAGGTTTTGGTGATTTCTAATATCTACATTCAGAGTTGTAAAAGATTCTTCACACTCGTATCTATAAATATTTTAAGAGATAATCAAAAGAATGTATTCCTTAGGTTTCTAATAATTACGTTTCAAATATTTATTGTATCATGTCAGATACATTAGCCATAGTTATTAGTAAGTTTATAGTTACCACTTACTTTTCTGTAGGTAATATAGTAGACTGATTGATCATTCTTTAATTCATGCATTCATTCATTTAGTAGGTAATCTCTATACTCAATACAGGCCTCAAATTAAGGTCCCAAGATCAAGAGTCTTCTCCTCTATGAGCAGTCAGGCAATTCTATATTAAATTCTTTGTATATACTATTACTTATCATCACTTTCATTAAATCTGTTTCAGGCTATCTATTCCTATTTCACAGATAAGGAAATGAGTTGGGATGGGAAGGGAGTGTCAAAGAGAATAAGGTGTCAAGCAGATTAATTCGGTGCACTTTACTAGGCACAGTGGTGACTTGAAGTTAGGTTTTTCTGAACTTACTGGTCAAGTTTCCTTATAGTCTCTCAAACTGCGTGCTACCTGTGCTGTTTAAGTAGTGATTCATGGCATAGTAAAGGTAAAGATTCAGTAAGTTAAGGCTGAACATAGACTAAAATTTTAAATGTTCCTCCCCTTCTCTAATAGACAAAAACATCTAATATTAAAGCACCTAGATATCATATTCTAACAAAACTTTAAGTTCAAATATCCAACATGTTTCTTATCTCGGATGTTACCAAAGTCAAAGAAATTGGTAGAATATAAATGTGTCTTAACTACAGAGAACACACTGAGGGTTGCTGGAGGGGAAGTGGGTGGGGAGATGGGCTAAATGGGCAATGGATATTAAGGAGGCACTTGTGATTAACACTTGGTGTTATATGTAGGTGATTGCTCACTGAATTCTACTTCTGAAACAATAGTGCACTGTATGTAGGCTTACCAAAATTAAAACACACACACACACACACACAAAACCTAATAGGGAATGGAGTCAGCATGGCAGATGATTTTCCATAAAAGAAACTTGCAGAAATACTTGATGATACATACTAAATGAACTCAGGAAGTGGTAGCTGAAGAATAATTCTTAACCATTACATTTACTCATCTAACATATATTAAGAGTGCCTCATGTGTTAAAATACAAGGGGATAGATTTAGACACAATCCTTCCCATTTAGAATCCTGTAACTTAAAAAGACAAAACCAATGTACAAGTTAATCATCTATGAATGGCTTATTACTACTGTAATAGAAACTTGTGCAGAGGGAGGAAAAAAAAGAACATTAAAGAATAAATGGAATTGTTTCTGCAAAAAACCCAAACAGGACTCTCTAAAAAAACAGTGCTCTTTGATATTGAAAACATTTGAAACTCTAACATAAAACCCCCTAATGTATCTAGTGATAGTAACATTAGTTTTAGTTGGAATGTATACTTAACTCGCACTTTGATTATTTTCACTTAGCATCGTAAAGTAATACTTTACAAGTAAGTTTGAGAACTGATTAAAAAAACTGAGGACTATCAGAAACCAGAGACATACTTTTGATTGCCCACCTGATGTAAAATACCTTTCATAAGGCCAAACACTGGCTAAACCAGGTTTAGTGAATAAATGTTTCACTCCCCTAAAAATCTTTTTCCAAAAGAATGGAACTATGACATAACAAAAATTTCTGTTATGTAATATTATCTTTCTTTGAACATTTGCCTATGTTAAAAAAAATCTGCTCTATCCACCTATACCCAACTAATTATAGAGTAATAACATAGTGTATAGTTTGTAAAATAATAGACTATAGAAAATAGTCTTATTGTTGATTATTTTGGTGAGAAAGGATTTGAAATCAATACTGTGGAAGAAGAATAGGCAAGCCCCAAATTAAAGCTCATATACCATAGACACAAATGCATTTCCATCAGTGAACTTTCTGAAATACTAATGCTAATCAAGAGTCTCTTAATTACTTCCATTAGAAACTCTTAATGTTTTACTTTATTTTTCTTATATTTGACAGAGAGACAGCGAGAGCAAGGGAGGGTCACAAGAGAGGGTGACACTGAATCTCAAACAGGCTCCAGGCTCTGAGCTAGCTGTCAGCACAGAGCCTGACGCGGGGCTCGAACCCACGAACCATGAGATCATGACCTGAACCAAAGTCGGATACTTAAATGACTGTGGCACCCCTCCCTTAGAAACTCTTAATAAATCAATTTCTTTTCAAAATTAATTTTGGGTGCCTGGTTGGCTCAGTTGGTTAAGCATATGACTCTGGTTTGGATCATGATCTCACAGTTCCTGAGTCTGAGCCCCACACCAGGCTCTGTGCTGATGCCTGCGAGCCTGGAGCCTCCTTCATGTTCTAGGTCTCCCTCTCACTCAGCCTTTCCCCCATTTGCACTTCTGTCTCTTTCTCAAAAATAAGCAAACATAAAAAATTAAAAATAAATAAAATTAATTAAAAAAACATAACCTCAATCCTTTATTTGGGTTTTAACAAAAACCCATAACCCAAGGGATGCCTGGGTGGCTCAATCAGTTAAGTATCCAACTCTGGATCACATCATAATATCATGGTTTGTGGATTTGATCTAGACATTGGGCTGTCTACTCCTCTTTCTCTGCCCAGCCCTGCTTAAACGTGGACTCTTCTCAAACAAACAAAAACAAACCTACAATATCAAAATGAAGAGTCCAATGCTCTACTGATTGAGCTAGCCAGGTGACCCATCCAATTTCTTTCTTAACTCCCAAACAGAATAATGCTTTGTCAAATGCTGCTTACTGGTTTGATGTGCAAACATAACGAACCTATCTCAAGGATGACAAGGATCAAAGGTAATTTAGGAGTTAGCTTTTATATTTGTACAGGAAATAATGTTTCATACCTGCCAGTTACCTTCTAATGTATTTAAGATATGTCAATTTTAATTTTTTACGTTTTATTTATTTCTGAGAGAGAGAGAGAGCGCAAGAGAGCAGGGTAGGGTCAGAGAGAGAGGGAGATAGAGAACCTGAAACAGGCTCCAGACTCTGAGCTAGCTGTCAGCATAGAGACCAATGCACGGCTCAAACCCACAAACCGTGAGATTATGACCTGAGCCAAAGTCAGATGCTTAACCAACTGAGCCACCCAGGCGCCCGGAGATATTTCAATTTTGATGATAACATAAATCTGTAACTGTAGAAAAAATGTTATGACAAAAGATATAAAAATGTAAGAGAAAGTATTCAATAAAATAAAAAGTGAAAAGAAAAAAATATTGGTTATAACAGAATTGTAACTCATTCACAATCCTAGGCATTTTGTAATAATTGGTACACTGTGGTTTCATATATAAGCAGTAGTAAAAATTTTATTTATACTACTAAAGAAATAAAGACTAACACAAAGTAGATACTAAAAACCTTAATTACTGCCCATTTTGAAAAATCTTAATTACCACTTACCTATGGGGGCAGCCTTGACAAATCTTCTGATCAGCAAAGGAACCTCCCAGGACTTGACTTAGCATAGCTGGATATCCTAAAGCTTTTAAAGCCTCATCTAAACTATCCACTAAAGAATTAAAAAACTCTAAGGCATCATGTTGTTCACGCAAATTAACAGGTTCACCCCAAAGCCTGAGGATAAAAAAAAAAAGAGTAAAATTAAGTACTATAATAAAGCCCCAGAACATCCATTTTACTTTCCTAACCACAAGAAAAATTGTTAGAAATTTAATTTGAGCCTTATATAGTCAGTAAAATAAAGCAATAAACACTATCTCTTGAGTGGAAATGATTACTGAAAGCAAAGCTTACAGTAAAAATTATACTTCAGTGTCAAAGAATTCATGAAACTATGGGTAGCAGGCTTTAAGAATGGTGTCCTTTTGATAAAACAGTATATTTGGGCATTTTGAATTCAAGTAAAGATACCATTAACATGAGAATGAAAACCTATATGTACTGCCAAAACGAGCAATAATTAAGGTTTTAGTATCTACTTTGTGTTAGTCTTTTATTTTTACATGACTGTCACAATTACTAGTTTGGCATTTAAACTAGATTCTGCTTAAATCTTACATGCCATCTTGTAAAGTTCATAGCCATTTATTATTTGGGATTTTTTCAAATGAAAACCGAAAAGAGTTAATATTCTATAATTAGTGTATTTCCAGCAATCCAAATGAATTTAAAATTTAGGCAAGGAATGCCTGGCTGCCTCAATCAATAGAGCATGCAACTCCCAATATTGGGGTTTTAAGGTCAAGCCCCATGGGAGCAGTAGGTAGTAAGACATCACTTAATTTTTCAACAAATTAAATATGAAATAAATCAAAATTTGGGCTGCCTATCCTGAGAAAAATGCCAACATTGTGAACAAAAAGTGAAAATTGTTTGTTGCTAATATCCATTTCATGCTGGATGGTATTAATATTATTTAGTTTAATGGTCACAAAATAATACAGGTTAAGAGGATAAAATATATTCATTTGGGCAAAATATGGTAAAATGTTAACTATCATAAGACAGTTTATTGTCTTTTTGTGTGTGTGTGTGGTGTTCTTTTGGAATTTAAAAACTAGGTGTTTATTTTTTATTTTTAGCTGCTTAATTTAAACAATTAATTTTAGGGGTCCCTGGGTATTTAAGCATCTGACTTTGGATTGGGTCATGATCACACAGTTGTGATCTGAGCCCCATGTCAGACTCTGTACTAACAGCTCAGAGCCATGGAATCTGCTTCAGATTCTGTGTCTCCCTCTCTTTGCTCTTCCCGGCTTGCGCTCTCTCTCTCTCTCAAAAATAAGCATTAAAAAAAGTTAATATTAAAGCGACATACAATAACATTCAATATTTTTGGAGCATACTCTGTATTTTACCAAATGCAGAGATTTGTGTAATGACCACCACAATCAACATACCAAGCCATACCTCAGTCCTCACCCACCATATTCTCCTAATACTACTGTGTTAGTAGTCAAACTCTGCCATCACTTTCTTAAAACCAAGTTTTTCAGTTTTACAGTATTCAAAGTACTGTTTTTCAAAGTTACTTGAATTTGTTCTTTCAACTTTCCTTACGTAAGTAATTGGATCACTAATATTTCATGTTTTCTACCATTTGATTTTCAAAAACAATTTTGAGAAAATTGCAGAACACCACAGAGTTCTAAGAAATAACACAAAATATGCCATCTGTGCCTATAAAATATCAAAATCAGGATCCTGCTAGTGGTACATACTCCAATCTTAATAAGATTTCTCCAGGTATACTTCTACTCCTATCTTGTGGTATTTAGCTGTATGAGAGGTAAAAAGCATTTTAGTTTTTTTTTGTTTTTTTGTTTTGAGTCAACCTCTACCCTCAACGTCAGGCGTAAACTCATGAACCTGAGACCAAGAGATACATGCTATACATGCTGAATCAGTCAGGTGCCAACAAAAAATTTTTTTAAAAAGTGTTTAGCCATTTGTGTGTGTATAAGAGAGAGCATTTGAGAAAGCAGGGTAGGAACAGAGAGGGGGACAGAGGATCTGAAGTGGGCTGTATGTTGACAGCAGGGCTTGAAGTCATTAACAGTAAGATCATAACCTGAGCCGAAGTTTAACACTTCACCTGTATACAATTTTTTACCTTCTGTGTATCTGTTGTGTCCACATATGGTCAAAATGCAGATTAGTTATCATAAGGATCTCCGAGGCACTAACTTTACAATCATACCAATCTGCCTGCCAACTGATTCCTAATGTCTGACAAACAGTATGTTTTATTTCTTTTTCATTCTTTTTTTTTTTTTTTTTAATTTAGAAAAATGTTTTATTTACTTTTGAGAGACAGAGAGACATAGCATGAGCAGAGGAGGGTCAGACAGCGAGGGAGACACAGAATCCGAAGACAGGCTCCAGGATCTGAGCTAACTGTCAGCACAGAGCCTGACGCGGGGGCTCGAACCCACGAACTGTGAGATCATGACCTGAGCCAAAGTCGTACACTTAACCGACTAAGCCACCCAGGCGCCCCATGTTTTCCATTTCTAAACTCTGCCATTTCAAAAATTATATATGAAGAGGCACCTGGTTGACTCAGTTCGTTAAGTATCAGTCTCTTGGATTCACCTCAGGTCATGAAGTCACAGTTTATAAGCCCTATGTTGAGCCCTGTTTTGGGCCCTACATTGGGGTTCTCTACTAACAGAGCAGAGTCTACCTGGGATTCTCTTTCCCCTTCTCTCTGCCTTTCTTCTGCTCCTTCTGTCTGACCAAATAAGTAAATGTAAAATAAATTAAAAATAAATTTTATATGAAGAGAATTATATAGTATATATGTCTTTCTCACTCAGTGTAATACTGAAATTCACCCAAGTTGCCAAAGGTATTATAACAGTTCATTGTTTTCTAGTACCTAATACAGAGGTATCAATTTATTAAACTTACTGAGCTGTGGAAGAATATCTTCTTGTTGTTTTTCCAGTTTGTGGCTATTCAGAGCTGCTCTGAATTATGTACCAGTTTTGGTGGCAACCTGAATTTTCTTTTTTCTAGGATAACTGTGCATGACTGAAACTCCTGGATACAGAAGAAACTCCCAAACCAGTTTCCAGAATAACTGTATCATTTTACATTCACAGCAGCAATAGGTGACCCTGTTTCTTGGCATTCTAGCCAGTAGTTGCTGTTGCCAATAATTTTAATTTTATCAACCATGTATGTGTAGTGGTATCTCATGTGCTTTCATTTCTTTATTTTTAAATGTGTTAATTTATTTATTTTGAGACAAAAAGGGTGTGAGCAGGCTCTGTACTCTTAATGCAGAGGCCTGAACTCATGAACCTAGAGATCATGACCTGTGGCGAAATCAAAGAATCAGATGCTTAGCAGACTGAGCCAGTTAAGTGTCCCACATCTCTTAACTTTTAATCCACAGTATTATATTTCAATTTGCATATACAGGATGAATATAATTGAGTTCTAGTTTTTAAACAGATCTGACAACTTAAAGCTTTTTTTTTTCTTTTATTTATTTATTTTTTAAAAATATTTTTATTTATTTCTGGGAGAGAGAGAGAGAGACAGCGTGAGCAGGGGAGGGTCAGAGAGAGAGGAGTCACAGACTGAAACAGGCTCCAGGCTCTGAGCTGGCAGTCAGCACAGAGCCCGACGGGGCTCGAACCCACGAATGCAGATCATGACCCAAGCGAAAGTCGGACGCTTAACCGACTAAGCCACCCAGGCGCCCCGACAACTTAAAGCTTTTAACTGGATAATTTTCACTATATATTACTGCTGATACAACTGAATTTAGGCATATAGTGCTATTATTTCACTGTTTATACATCAGTTTTTTATTGTTTTGAGAATAACTTAGTTATGTATTCTACTTCAGAGAATATACTGTTTTTTTATCTATGTATTTGTATTATTTTCTAAGGTTGCTTTACGATTACAGCCATATAATGGCCTTTATTTTTTTCTTTATGTCATAAATGTCAGCTGTTTCTACATTAATAACATACTGAATGACTTTCTTATTCAGTGTTATTTTTGTTCTCAATATTTAAACACATATACAAGTAATAAACAAGAAATGACATTATAAATATGCAGTATTTGTTGCTCCTCTTGTTTCTGAAATTCCAAGTTTCCCCTGGTAAATTTTTCCTGTCCAGAGAATTTCTGGAATTTATGTCAGAGCAGATTTCACTGTAGAAAAATTGTTGCAAATTTCTCTTTATTTGAGAATGTACCAATGCCTTCACTACTAAAGAATATTTTCACTGGATATAGAATGTTTTTCCTATTAGTTTCATACCAAGATATCACTGCAAAATCCAACGTACTAAAACTTTCTGCCTTTGTTTTCTTCTGAAAGTTTTATAGTTAATAGTTTTATTTGAGATGTTTAGATACTTGACCCATTTGAGGTCCAAATTAATACGTAGGATATAAGGTAAAGGTCAAAGGGTGAAATGAAAGCTTTTTCCTTTTCTTTTTTATTAAAAACATTTTTTTAAATGCTTATTTATTTTTGAGAGAGGGGCAAGGAGAGGGAGACACAGAATCCAAAGCAAGATCCAGGCTCTGAGCGGTCAGCACAGAGCCCGACACAGAGCCTGAACTTATGAACTGTGAGGTCTGACAGTTAATCAATGAAGCCACCTAGGCGCCCCCAAAACTTAATTCTACTAGGAATGAGTCAGGGATGTCTTATTTCTTCATGTCAATTAACACAGCGATGGAAGGTCTACCAGCCAATTCTAATTGACAAATATAAGAAATGCAGGTATCTAAATTGTAAATTTAGAAGATTCCACACACAAACACACACACAGAGAAAAACAAAAACAAGCAAAACCTTTTAGAATTTAGCAAAAAACTCAGCAAAATTGCAGGATAGAAAATTTAATATGTAAAAACCAGGATGGGGGTTATCTGATGCAAATGGAGTTTCAAGTTAGAAGGTAAAACGTTCTGGGGCGCCTGGGTGGCTCAGTCGTTTAAGCATCCGACTTCGGCTCAGGTCACGATCTCACGGTTTGTGGGTTTGAGCCCCGCATCGGGCTCTGTGCTGACAGTCAGCTCAGAGCCTGGAGACTGTTTCCAATTCTGTGTCTCCCTCTCTCTCTGACCCTCCCCTGCTCATGCTGTCTCTCTCTCTCTCAAAAATAAATAAAACATTAAAAAAAAACTTTTAAAATATAAAAAAAAAAGGTTAAAAAGTTCTGGATTTCAGTGATGGTGCACCAAAATATTAAGTGTGCTCAATGCCATTGCACTGTACACCTAAAAGCATTTAAAATGGTACGTTTTTAAGAGATATATGTAACATATACTATGCTACAATTAAAAAATATTGCATAAGAGTAGAAATCTGCAAAATAAAAATACATGAAGGATATTTCATCAAAATATAAATATTCTGTGCATCAAAGGACATTACCAAATGAATGGAAAGCAAATCTACACAATGCAAAAAAAATAATGGCCTGGTATGATGAATATACAAAGAACTGTTACAGCACAATAACAAAAAGACAATGGAGAAAATAATTGGATAGACACTTTCTTAAAAACAAAACAAAACAAATGGCTCAGAAACATATAAATCTATATTCAATACTATTACTCAATAGTGTAGCACAAATTAAAAGCACAATAAGGTGTCACCTCACATCAACTCGGAAGGCTGTGACAAAAACAAAAAAGAAAGAAAAAATGAAAACTAAAATATTGGTGTTGAAAAACTGCAACTACATTTTCTTGGTGGCAAAGTAAAATGATACAAAGGCAGTGAAACAGTTTGAGGGGTTATTCAAAACTTAAGACAGTTACCATACGAGCCAGCATGTATATTCCTAACATGTATACAAAGAGAAATAAAAACATAAGCCTACGCAAAAACTTATACAACATAAATGCTGATGGAAGTACTACTGAAACAGCCAAAGCAAGGAAACTACTGAAAGATCCATCAACTTACAAACAAATAACCAAAATGTGGAATATCCATACAATAGGATACTGCATATTACAATATGTGCTTGTGAAAGGAGCTAGATGAAAACGCCATATTCACATACAAAGAACAGACTTTTTCTTTCTTTTTTTAAATGTTTATTTTGGAGAGAGAAAAAGTCTGAGTGGGGAGGGGAGAGACAGAGAGAGGGAGACACAGAATCTCAAAGAGACTTCAGGCTCTGAGCTGTCAGCAGAGTCCAACATGGGGCTTGAACCCATGAACCATCAAGATCAAGATCAAGGTCAAGATCAAGACCTGGGCTGAACTCAGAGGCATAACCAACTGAACCACCCAGGTGCCGAACACTGACTTTTTCTGCTACCAGTGTTAGAAGAATGGGTCATGAAAAACTTCTGGAACTAGATAGTGTAATGATGGGATAAACATTTTGAATGCACTAAGCTGCCAATGAATCGTATACGTTTTTAAGTAGTTACCATGGTAAATTACATGTTACATCAACATTACAAGAAAGAAAAAAAACAGCACGAGTCTAGAACAATTTGTCTGCCATTTAGTACTAAGCAATAGAAACAATACAATAATACAAAAGTGCAGACAAATTGTGAGCTTGACATTCAATGGAGAAAAAACTGAAGACAAAAACAAATATATTTAAGTACAAATATATTACAATTTAGCACATTTAAATTCAAACACATCATAAATTCAGGAGCAAAACTAAACCTATCTACAAATCTTGCTGTATATGCAGAAAATAAATAAATCCACATAAGATACATTATCTTTTGTATGTATTGTATGTATGTATTATTTGTACCTATTATACACAGGTACAAATAACTGAAAGATTTTAAGATAAAAGCTCAAAGTATAATATATACAGCAGGGTAATTTGGAAAAACTGGTAATTTATGACTAGATTACTGACAAAAGTCTTGAGTCTGACACAGGATAAAGTAGGAAAAACAAAATATTGAAAACAGCTAGAGAGAAGAGAAAGGTATTTCACAAGTGATAGAATTGAAAGAGGAAAGACATATTTGGAAGGGAGTATTACATATAATATAAATATAATAATACATTCTAACATACATTTTAGGAGTTTAAAGTTAGTATACTATAATTTTTATAAAACCAAAATTACAATCCACCCAAGATTTACCTGAACTGTTTCCAAAATCCTCTGGGCACATAGTATTGTAGTCGGGAAGCAGATAAATGACCAAAGATGACTTGAAGATGTCTTAAAACAGCAATATTGTACTCTTTCCTATCTTCTGTCTTATTTAAAGGTGGTTTGTCTTCAAATTGATGAGAATACCCAAATACATCATCTCGGGGATCAACATTACTCTGGAGACAAAAAACCTAAAACCAATCACTGATGAGCCTAATCTAACTTTAGAAATACATTTAAGTTAAGACAAATAAAAAGTGAATGAATAACTTGTGTTATTTTATATTTCATTGTTTCCAAAAAACACAACTTTTAATTTATACTACTAGTGCTTATTCCCATAATTTCACACATGAGGTATCATATAAAAATCATAAAGGGATAATCCTGAATATCCAGTAGAGTTAGTGTAAGAAACAAAGATTTAGTTTAGTAACCTACACTGGAGACAAAGGAGTACTTTGTTATAAATAACTTTGTGAAATGAAGTATTTAACCTTCCCAGGACTCAAGTTTTTCTTCAAGAGATAATGTAGTCTTTATAAATTATATGAAATAATTTATATGACATGATCAGGATTATTAATACATATGACAATTAAGACTACCTTTTGGTAGAAACAGTAGCACAGACAGAAGACCTAAAGGGCTCAATTATGCTACGAAACAAAATTTAGTTGGTTATTATAGAGTACTGAACACCATCTTATATTAAGATTTAAATTCAAAATTTTTTCCAAACACTGGTTCTTAACCAGGTACTGGTGTCTGTACCTTATATGGAGGACTCTTAAAAAAAACAAAACAAACAAACAAAAAAAAAACAATCAAACACTAACGCCTTGAATGTGTTTTATTGGATATGAAATGAATGTAGGAAGGTACATACATGTTTTAGAATCTCCACAACCATTAGCTAAACTAGTTTTGGTCAGTGAAGGAAAGAAGTATGAATGAGGGATGACCCACTTACTATAGATTATTTTCTGTCTTCTCTATTAATTCCTATGAAACTTGAGGAAAGGAAAAAGTGAAAAAATATTTTTGATATAAAAAACTTAAGTTACGTCTTTGTACATTAATGTACAAAAAGTTAAATCTTAGTTTTATGTACTCTGATCTGTCACTAAAATATAACTTTCCTAGAAACTATAGAAAGTTTATTTAAAAAATTGAGGAAGACACAAAGTAATGGAAAAAATTCCATACTCATGAACTGGAAGAACAAACATTGTTAAAAAGTGGATACTACCCAAAGCAATCTACATATTCAAAGTAGATTCTACATTGTATTCAATGTAATTCCTATCAAAATGACACCAGCATTCTTCACAGAGCTAGAACAAACAATCCTAAAATCTGTATGGAACCAGAAAAAACCAACATAGCCAAAGCAATCTTGAAAAAGAAAACTAAAGCAGGAGGCAACACAATCTTTGACTTCAGGCTGTATTACACAGCTGTAATCATCAAGACAGTATAGTACTGGCATAAGAACAGACACTCAAATCAATGAAACAGAACAGAGAACCCAGAAATGGACCCACAAATATATGGCCAAACTAATCTTTGACAAAGCAGGAAAGAATATCCAATGGAAGGAAAGGCAGTCTCTTGAGTAAACAGTGCTGGGAAAACTGGACAACAATATGTAAATGAGTGAAAATAGACCACTTTCTTTTATCATATACACAAAAATAAATTTAAAATAGATGAAAGACCTAAATAGATAGTAAACTATCAAATTTCAAAGAGAAAACAGGCATCAATCTCTTTGAAACTGGCCACAGCAATTTTTTATTAGGCGTGTCTCTGCAGGGATGGAAAATAAAAGCAAAAATAAATAATGGGACCCCAACAAGATAAAGAGCTTCTCCACAGCAAAAGAAACAATCAGCAAAACCATAAGGCAACTAAAGAGACAGGAGACCTATTTGCAAATAATACATTGGATAAAGGGTATTATCTAAAATCTACAACACTCCACAAATTAAAAACCCGAAAATGAAATAATCCAGTGAGGAAATGGGCAAAAGACAAGATGAACACTACAAATCAAAACACAATGAGACACCACCTGACAGCAGTCAAGAGTGTCTAAAATTAACAACTTAGGAAATGACAGATGTTGGAAAAGATGTGAACAAAGAGAAACCCTTGTGCCCTGTTGGTGGGAATGCAAACTGGTTGCAACCACTCTGGAGAACATTATGGAGGTTTCTCAAAAAATTAAAAATATAGAAATACCATATGATGCAGCAAGTACATTACAAAGTATTTATCGAAAGGATATAGGTGTGCTGTTTTCAAGGGGCAGATGCACCCCAATGTTTATAGGAGCACTACTGAGAATAGCCAAACTACAGAAGAGCCCAAATGTCCCTCAAATGACAAACTGATTAAGATATGGTATATATACACAATGATTATTCAGAGATTAAAAAAGAAATCTTGCCATTTGCAACAATGTGGAACTAGAGTATATTGTGCTAAGTGAAGTAAGTCAGTCAAAGATGAATACTGTATGATTTCACTCCCAAGTGGAATTTAAGAAACCAAACAAACATAAGGGAAGGGAGGAAATATAAGATAAAAACAGAGAGGGAGAGTAAACCATAAGAGGCTCTTAAATACAGATAACAAACAGGGTTCTGGAGGGGGCTGAGTGGGGGGAAGGATTAAATGGGTGATAGGCATTAAGGAGGGTACTTGTCGGGAATGAGGACTGGGTGCTAAAATTAAAGTGATGAATCACTAAGTTCTACTGCTGAAACCATTACTACACTACATGTTAACTTACCTGAATTTAAATAAGATTAAAACAAAACAAAACAAGAAACCAACTGGATTAACTGACATGGAACACTCTACTCAACAATAGTATATATATCCTTCTGAGGTATACAAGAGAGATTTTCCAAGAAAATTTGTAAAGGCCACAAATTAAGTCAACAGATTTTAAAAAGATAATATATTGTATAAAATATCTTCTCCAACCACAATGGGATGAAGTTAAAAAGATATGTCTATCAAGCTATGAAAAGGCATGGAGGCGGGGCGCCTGGGTGGCTTAGTCGGTTGAGTGTCTGACTTTCGCTTAGGTCATGATCTCGCGGTTCGTGGGTTCGAGCCCCGCGTCAGTCTCTGTGCTGACTGCCAGCTCAGAACCTGGAGCCTGTTTCAGTCTGTGACTCCCTCTCTCTCTGACCCTTCCCTGCTCATGCTGTCTCTCTCTCTAGAAATAAATAAAAAATTAAAAAAAAAAAAAAAAAAAAAGAAAAGGCATGGAGGAGGCTTAAATACATGCTGCTAAGTGAATGGAAGCCAGTCTGAAAAGATCATATATTCCATGATTCCAAAAATGTAACATTCTGAGAAGGCAAAATTGACAAGTAGAAAGATCAGTGGTTTCTAGGGGTTGGAAGACAGGGATAAGGGATGGAGGGGATTTTTATGTCAAGAAACTATTTTGCGTGACACTTTACTGATAGCAAATTTCAGACACTTTACTGAACACAAATAACGATCCCAAATTTAAACTATGGAATTTAGTTAATAATAATGGAAAAACATTGACTCACCAGTTATAACAAATATACCAAACTAATGCAAGATAATTATAATGGGGAAAACTGAGAGGGTTAGAGGCATGAAAAAAAAAAATCTGTACTCTCTGGGAAATTTTTCTCTAAAACTAAATCTGGTCTAAAAGAAATAAACTCTATTGGGCACCTGGGTGCTTCAGTTGGTTAAATATTCAACTTCAGCCCAGGTCATGATATCATGGATCTTCTACCTCACTCTGATCCTCTCCCGCTTACTCCCTCTCTCTCAAAAATAAATAAACGTTAACAAAAATTTAAAACAAAAACCAACTATAAAAAAAGAGAAAATTTCAACTTCAGTTTAAAGTATGGTAAATGATAAGCACTACGATAAGCCTGAGATACTAGCTCAGAGATCCTTGTACTATCATCAAAAGTAGTTCAAAAAAATCCTACAAGTACAATATTCTTAGAGACCAACATAGAAACAAAAACCCCAACAAAAAGCAAAAACAATATATACAAACAACAACATTAACAACAACAACAAAACAGTGTATCTAGTAATCAAGACCTCGTTACTTAGGGTTAATAATGTATAATTAAAATTTACCTCACTGTCTTGCTTCTCATCACCAAAGATATCATCATCTACATCACTGCCTGTGCCTTCAACAGCAAGAATACTGTTCCTGATGGAAGGAATCATGTAGAGTTGTTGGATCACAGAGTTCATGTAACAAGTAGCACCAGCATTTTTAAGACCCACAAATCCTTTTGATGGGCGAGGTCCAACAGGTGGTAGATATTCCCACTCAGTAAGCGCTTCACAAGCTGAGAGAAAAAAAGATTCCCAAAATATGAAAATGCTTCTGTCCACTGGCAGCTGTGTTATGCTAATAAATTAGTAACAACTCTATCACTACAAGCCATTTGAGAGGTGCTCCAAATTGTAACTTGAATAATGTGTACCACTGCACAGATCCATTCTAGGAAGTACTCAGTCTGTATTTGTTGATGTTACTTCCATCACCATGATTAACGACTGCTCACAGTTTCATCTCGAGAAATGAGTAAAACAGTATATTTAATAGGTCTGTCATAATTGTAAATCCCTTTACATTCTTCATCACCTTCCAAAAATCAAAAAAATCCTGAACATCATTATCTGGGTGATGGATTAGAGTACATTAAACTGCAATAGCCAATATATAGAATTACATGAATCTGAATGTGCTGTTAGATATATTATTAAATATAAAATCACACAGAAAGTGTGAATGTGTGAAGTATATCCCAATCTGTGTTAGAAAGGAAAAATATAAACAAAGGGATACCAAAAAAGTTAGTTCTTTTAAGTCTGAAGTCACTGACTTTTGTTTTTCTTTAATGTTTATTTTGAGACGGGGTGGGAGAGAAACAGAGAGAGAGGGGAAAGAGAATCTCAAGCAGGATCTACACTGTCATTCCAGAGCAGTTAACTTTTCAAAATGTTAACTTTATTAAAACTCAGCTTAGAATAACAGCAAGAATCTCAAAGTGAGGTCTTACAAATCTTTCCATTCTTCTATCTTTAGTATTCCATAACATCAAATTTGATTTATTTTATTTTGTATTTGGTAAAATAAAATAATTTGCAAAGTTACTTGAAACACTTATATGAAGGCATTTAAACAGAATTTGAGAATTTTTCTGTATGAAAAATTTTAATTATACACACAATTATTAAAATTATTAAACTACTTATTACTTACTAAAAACAAACACATAAACATATCCTAAAGGAAAAGAAAACATTAATTTTAAACTCAGAGATACCTCAACCAACAAAACAACTTTACAAGTTAAAATACTTACTAGTTATTGCTGTGCCTATGTAATACATTTCAGTCAAACAGTCAACTATCTGTTTGAGGTTCCTTACACAGCCAACAGCTAAGGCTACAAGCAATTCAAAACCAGCAGTGATGGTAGCTGGTGAACTACAGACTGGAATAGCCTGCTCTGCTGGCAATTCTCCAGTTCTCATACATTGTAAGTAAACTTTGGAAGCAGGAAAGATGAAATCATCAATTAATTCCTAAAGAGGTGAAAAAAAATAGGTAACACATTAGTAGCAATAATATATTCTAGGAAAAAGTCTCCCTTGGAAGGTAATATTTTTAAACTATTTGAGAAATTTAGGGGCACCTGGGTGGCTCAGTCGGTTAAGCGTCTGACTTCAGCTCAGGTCATGATCTCACGGTTCATGGGTTGGAGCCCTGTATCAGGCTCTGTGCTGTTATCTCAGAGGTTGGAGCCTGTTTCAGATTCTGTGTTTCCCTCTCTCTCTGACCCTCCCCTGCTCATGCTGTCTCTATCTCTCTCTCAAAAATAAATAATATATTTTTAAAAGTTAAAAAAAGTTAAACATATTTTTACATTTAAAAAATTTGATTTTCAAATAAAACGAAAATTTTCAAAGCACTATTAAGCACTCAATTTTAGAGCTATATTTAGAGGGAAAAATCTGATTACAAGAAAAAATATATTCCAAATAAGTCTACACCTTTAAAGAAATATGAACTAAAATAAATACTAAAAATTTTTTTTAATATTTATTTTTGAGGGAGAGTGAGGGAGGAGCAGAGAAACACACATAACCCAAAGCAAGCTCCAGGCTCTGAGCTGTCAGCACGAGAATCTAATGTGGAATTCAAACCCACACAGTGAGATCATGACCTGAGCTAAAGTCAGATGTTTAACCAACTGAGCCACCAAGGCACACACCACCTCTCCCCCTTTTTTTGAGAGAGAAAAAACAACAAAGAGATAATCTTAAGCAGGGTCCATGCCTAGCATGGAGCCTGACATGGGACAACAAGATCATGACGGGTTTGAAATCCAGAGTTGGATGCTTAACCAACTGAGCCATCCAGGTGACCTTAAAATAAACTGGTACCAAGTAAAAAGAAAACGTATTAAAATAAACATAACCCTTCTTTGAATTACATAAGACACACGAGAAGAAATTTATCAAAATTATGTGAAAAATAAACAGTCTTATGTGGTGCCTGTGTAGTTCATTTGGTTAAGCATTTGGCTCAGGTGTGAGTTCAACTTGTGTTGAGCTCTGTGCTTACAGCTCAGAACCTGGAGCCTGCTTTGGATCCTCTGTCTCCCATTCTCTCTGCCCCTCTCCTGCCTGTGTATATGCTACTTTCAAAATAAACATTAAAACTAGTGAATAGTCTTATGACATGAAAGTTTACATTATATGAAAGTCTGATAAAAAAATTCAAATTAGCTAAATACTAAAATCCAATAATGTTCATGAACATCTTTTAAAATGTAAAAAAAATGTTTATTTAGAGAGATGTCATGTAGGGCTTGAAACCACGAATTGTGAGATCATGACCTGAGTGAAACCAAAAATCAGAGCCTTAACTGACTGAGCCACCCAGGTGCCCCTGTTCATTAACACAGTTAATTACTTATTTTTTTTAAAAATTTTTTAAATGTTTTTTATTTATTTCTAGGAGAGAGAGAGAGAGACAGCGTGAGCAGGAGAGGGTCAGAGAGAGAGGGAGTCACAGACTGAAACAGGCTCCAGGCTCTGAGCTGGCAGTCAGCACAGAGCCCGATGCGGGGCTCCAACCCACGAACCGCGAGATCATGACCTAAGCGAAAGTTGGACGCTTAACCGACTAAGCCACCCAGGCGCCCCTAATTACTTATTTTTTATTTAAAAAAAACTTTTTTCCGATGTTTATTTACATTTGAGAAAGACAGTGTGTTAGAGAGAAAGCAAGATAGAGAGCAAGAGCAACAAGTGTGAGCAGAAAAGGGTCAAAGAAAGAGAATCTGAAACAGGCTCCAGGCTCTGAGCTAGCTGTCAGTACAGAGCCCAAGGTAGGGCTTGAACCCACGAACCGTAAGATCACGACCTGAGCTGAAGATAGATGCTTAAGTGACTGAGCCCCCCTAGGTGCCCCAACACAGTTAAACATTTTATCTGAGGCTGATTTACACTTATAGTTGACTCTAAAATTTTTTTAAACTTTTATTTTTGAGAGACAGAAAGAGACAGAGCATGAGTGGGGAGGAGGGAGACAGAATTGGAAGCAGGCTCCAGGTTCTGAGCTGTCAGCACAGAGCCTAATATGGGGCTCGAACCCATGGACCGTGAGATCATGACCTGAGCTGAAGTCAAACACTTAAATGACTGAGCCACCCAGGCACCTCTACAGTTGATTCTTGAGTAGCACACCTTTCAACTTCATGAATCCACTTACAGAATGGCCTTTTTTAAAATTCATAACTTGGAAGATTTTTGGAGATTTGCAGTAATTTGAAAGACTTTTTTTTATGACGACCCTCTGCCACTTAATGGACAGTAAATAATCATGCTGTATGGTTCATATATTTATCTGTGGGACTGTGTGTCTCTGTGTGAAAATCTAGTAATTGTACAGCAGGAACTGCATGAGATGTTTTGTGTCATCAGCATCATCATCTATGTATTCATGGTGTAGAACATTATGTGTAAGACTCATGTGGACGTGGATGGCCTATCCCTACAGAAGAACATGGAGACTGAGATTTAATGTAAAAGTAATAATGTATCAATGTTCTTGCTGTTTATACATGGCTTTCAAAGAATTACACTGCTGTACTCTCTCACACACAATTGGATAAACATCAGCACGTCATCACAGGTGTCTTTTTCTTTAATGTATTTATGTTTCCAACACTGTATTTTGAGTGTGACTGAAATATTGTATGCCATTAAAATTTTATAATGACCATTCATGAGTGTATACGCAGAGAGCCAAGAAGCAATCATACAGATTACACTGGCTACCAAGCTGCAACCATATTGCCACTTCTTTGTACCAAAGCATGAATTGTTATACTTATTTATAAATAAGAATTTCCTTTCACATTATCTCCTTTTTTGATGTCTAGTGTTACTAATAGTTACCACATCTGCAGTGTTTTCTATCATGTAAGACAATACTGATGTATTTACTGACAGATTAAATACAGTATTTAATACATATAATACACAAAATGAATGTTAATCAAGTACTTCCATTGTTGGTATGGCTTGTGGACAACAATAAGCTATTAGGAGTTAAGTTTTTGGGGTGTCAACAAGTACATGTGGATTTTCGATTACCTCAGGGGTCAGTGCCCATAACCCTTGCATTGTTAAAAGGTCAACTATAATTTCAAAATCTTACACTATGGGAGGCACACATTTATTTAAAAATCACCGTATAAGTAAAGTAAATCAGAGAAAGACAAATATCATATGATTTCACTTATGTGCAATTTGAGAAAGAAAACAAATGAACACAGGGGAAAAAAGAGAAAAGTCCACACCAAGAAACAGATTCTTAAATACAGAGAACAAACTGATGGTTACCAGACGTGCAGGGGCAGGGTGATAAGTGGGTGGTGAAATACATGATGTGGTACTCCAATGTTCACAGCAACACTTTCAACAATAGCCAAATCATGGAAACAGCCTAAATGTCAATCAAGTGATGAATGGATCAAGAAGATGTGGCTTATCTATACAATAGAACACTATATGGCAATGAGAAAGAATGAAATCTGGGCATTTGTAGTAACGTGGATGGAACTCAAGGGTGTTATGCTAAGTGAAGTAAGTCAGGCAGAGAAGAATAGATACCATATATTTCCACGTATAGGTGGATTAGGAGGAACTTAATGGAGAACCACGTGGGAGGAGAAGGGGGGAAATATAGCTGGAGAGAGGGAGGGAGGCAAACCATGACAGACTCCTGAATGCTGAGAACAAACTGAGGGCTGATGGGGGTATGGGTGAGGGGAAGGGGTGATGGGCATGGAGGAGGGCACTTGTGGGGATGAGAACTGGGTGTTATATAGAAACCAACTGGACAATAAACTATAAAACAAACAAATAAATATAGTGAATCACTATACTGTACACGTGAAACCAGTATTACACTAGAGGTTAACTGGAATTGAAATAAAATCTTAAAAAAATAAACAAAATCACATGTAACCTTACCAGAGATCAAGGTTTTTATAAGATAAATAACAAAGATAGTATCTCAAAGCAAAATATTGTAGTGCTCAATCAGACAGATTTGTTAACCAAACATTTAAGTAGTATAACACCAAAATTTAGAACTTACTTTAATGAGATTAGCACCTCCTTTTTCACAACCAATATGATACTTTTTCTCAGGTGTTTGAAAGGCTAGTAATTCTTTTGTTACCGCAAGGTGACCTTCCAAGATTGGCTCCTCAACACCCATTTCACCTGTGTTTTTAACATTATCCTGCCAAAGTAAAAATGTCAGAGATCTAACTCATATGAAAGGAAACCAAAACATAACAAAAGGGAGCTAGACAGAAGATGTAATTAGATGTAATTACTCAAATTTTTCCATTGAGGTGATTTCTTCTTCCTACTACAGCACTCTTTCAACAGTACACATGGAAATTTCCCAAGAAGATACTGGCTATGTCTGGAGATAATTTTTTTTTTCACAATTGGGAGGGAAAGGAAGATACCACCTACTAATTAGAGGCTGAAGTGTTGGTCAACATCCTATAGCGTATAATACAGCTCCTCAAAACAAGGAGTAGCCTAGTCTAAAATGTCAGTGGCGCCAAGGTTGAGAAATACAATTCTGGAAATAGGCTTCACAAGCCTCTAGGAAAATGCTAATCTGCAGTCGAAAAGCGATACATTTCAGCAATATAGTCTCATAGATCTGGTAACATTGGTAAAGAATACCAGGTGACTAAATGTAAATGGCAGTCTGTCAGACTCTATTATTTAAAAACAAAAAATCAGGACTATTCATTACATACGATAATGGACAAAATAGGTCAAAAATATCAAAATGGAAGAAACGACATCAGCCTTCTGAGTCCCAAATAAAATAAAACATATAAAACTAGTTTTATGTTCTATGAATTATGAGTTCCTAACTGAGTAATAAAAAACATACTCTTTATTTTTATTATTCCCAGGGATTTTTTTTTAACACACTCAAAACTATCAGCCCTCTTTTAATAAGGTAGAATATTATACCACTTACCCTAATGGTTTGGAGCCAATCTATTTCATTCTTCAGAAGAACTTCAGCATTGGGTACATTAATACTGCTGTTGTGAGCATAGTTAAGGAGGTGCCGCAGAAGAGTAAAATAGTCACCTGAATGTTTACCTCTCTCTCTTGCTGTATTCTGCAATTATGTAATATGAATTCGCAAAGTCATGTTAAATTTTTAAAAATCCAGATAACTGGTAAATAAAATAGGAACACCTTCTAGCCAAGAGATAAAACATAAGGTGTTTGAATTACCTTTTTCCAACTAATTATAAATAGCACATAAAAATCAGTTTACAAACAGTACAGACATTACTGAAAAATATTAGTTTACTGAGCACTAACCACACTTAAAAAAATATTTTTAATAGTAATCTGTACATCCAATATGGGGCTTGAACTCAAAACTCTTTATTTTTTTATTTTTTTAAATGCTTTTTTATTTACTTCTGAAAGAGAGAGAGAAAGCATGAACAGGGAAGGGTCAGAGAGAGGAGGACACAGAATCCGAAGGAGGCTCCAGGCTCTGAGTTGTCAGCACAAAGCCTGACCCGGGGCTTGAACCCATGAACTATGAGATCATGACCTGAGCCAAAGTCGGCCACTTAACAGACTGAGCCACCCAGGTGCCCCTTAAACTCAAAACTCTTGAGATTAAGAGCTATATGCTCCATTGACTTGAGCCAGCCAGGTGCCCTGCATACCAAATCTTTATAAAAGTTAAAACTTTAATTTCTTGAATGTTCTTGATTTTAAGAATGAATCATATGAAGTCCATTAAACAATATCTCACCCCCAAGATGGTAAAGAGCAGAGTAATGAAGAAAAGTAGAGGTCTGTGTCCCATGCAACATCTGGTGCACATTAAAAAAAATTGTTCCTGTGCCAACTGACGAACAGTTCTGGAGAAAAAAAAAAAGAAAAGAAAAACAAAAACAAAAACCATTTTTCATTTAATATATTACATTAATGAAAAAAAAGTTCTATAAATTATTCTGACACTGGTTTTTAACTGGGGAGATGAATTTTTTTTTTTTTTAATGTTTTTTATTTATTTCTAGGAGACAGAGAGACAGCGTGAGCAGGGGAGGGTCAGAGAGAGAGGGAGTCACAGACTGAAACAGGCTCCAGGCTCTGAGCTGGCAGTCAGCACAGAGCCCGACGCGGGACTCGAACCCACGAACCGCGAGATCATGACCCAAGCGAAAGTCGGACGCTTAACCGACTAAGCCACCCGGGCGCCCCGTCTGGGGAGATGAATTAATAGCAAATTATCAGGTAGTAACTTGTAACTCATTAACACTGAGATAGCAACACAGAATAGGTAAACATGACTATTTTGTAGGGAGTGAAACCTCAATCTATAATCATTGTTTGGAAATTAATTGGTTAGTTTATTAGTATTAGACTACTCATGTTCAGCATGCATTATGATGTTGGGGTACGGTTTGTTAACCATGAAAGAGGCAAATATTCTTGAATAAAATCTTCAACGGACGTATAACCTTTAAATTTTATTTTTTTTAATTTATTTAGAGAGAAAGACAGCAAGCGAGTATGAAAGCAGGGATTCTAAAGTGGGCCCTATCTCATAAGCCATCAAATCATGACCTGAACCAAAATCAAAAGTAGGAGGCTTAACTGACTGAACCACCCAGGTGCTCACAGGATAGCCTTTATTTTTTTTTTAAATTTTTTTTTAATGTTTTATTTATTTCCAGGAGAGAGAGAGAGACAGCGTGAGCAAGGGAGGGTCAGAAAGAGAGGGAGTCACAGACCGAAACAGGCTCCAGGCTCTGAGCTGGCAGTCAGCACAGAGCCCAACACGGGGCTCAAACCCACGAACCGCGAGATCATGACCCAAGCGAAAGTCGGACGCTTAACCGACTAAGCCACCCAGGCGCCCCACAGGATAGCCTTTAAAAAAGGTCTCTTGGAAAAAAGACAAACTTTGAAATATCCCTAGAGACCCAAGAGAACATGGCATATAGTAATAAAAACTTTTTTGGTCTAGTGAAGAACTGTTTTCAATGATCTGTGCTTTGAAGCAAATAATTCATGGCAAGTGAAAACAGATGAAGCCATTTGTAATTGTTCAATGGTTGTCAAAATGACCATCGATAGAGAAGTGTCTGTGTTACTCGGAAAACTGCGAACTGCCTAAAAATACAGATTCTTTAGCCCAATCTATACTTTCTGATTTAGAAACTCAGGAAGTGAGGCCCAGCAACCTACATTTTAATAAGAAATCTCCATGATTCTGATATACACCAAAGTTTAAGTATCATTTGAATACTACTGATTATATATTTTCATCTCACTGAGAATTTGTATGAAAAAAATCTGTAATTTCAGTACCAAAAATTTCATCTGATACTTTTATCTTCAAAAATGTCAAGTGATTGTTGATCTCTGTCTAGAATAACTAGTTTATTATGGTGATTCTGGAACATACATAAAAGGTATTCAATAAAGAATTACCAAGCTGGTAAACACTACTATTTAAAAGCTGGACGTCTGAGCGCAATTCCCATTACAAAATGAGACCTTAAAGTTTTCACAAATTTTGGTAAAGATTTCCCATTACCTGGGATGAAACAAAGGCTATAAAATAGCTTAAAACCTATTACATCAAGAGAGCACAAATACCTTCATGAAAAATCTTTTGGAAAACAACCAAAGAGTGCTTTAACAAAATCAGCAGTTCAGATAAAGACTTCAGTAAAGCAAACATTTAGCAATACCTAGTCTCATCTGAATAATGTGAATGTACAATAACATCAACCTACTGACACCTGTGCAAATCTACCAATGCCTGAACTCCATACAGTTTGCTTTACTCAGACAATATGCCTAATTGGAAGAGTTCTCCATACTATCCTTAGTGATAAATCTACTTTTTGTCCTTTTATTTCAGGTTAAAGAGTGATCTCTTTATCTTTGACAAAAGCAAGGTCTTTCAGGCTTTATTAATGAAGAGAGAGATTCTGATATTAGCAGCCCAACATGTTTACATGCTAAATGGTGGATGAAAGGGCATTATAAATTACTTGTATTTGTGGATAAATGCCAAGTTTCTGTCTCCTTGACGGCTGCTAGATCAAATTTGTTGTTCAAATTTTAGATAGAACATAATTAAGTGCAAGATGTCCATATTTTAATTTTCAAGTATCTTCTCAAATGGTAAAAATTATGACCATTAAGTTAACGCTTTAGGAACAAAAATTCTGCCAACACCTACTGTAACTTTTGGGTTGCTTGCTAGAACATCATTAGCAGCTTTTGTATGAGAAGAGCAATTCTGTATCATAATTAATTAAATTAACTAATTAAATTAAAAAATTAAACATTAGAATCTAGTTCTCGTGTTCCTCTTCCTTCAATTACAAGAGACAGAATCTCTCATTCACACACATTATGGTTTCACAAAAGTATTAATAAGCAATGAAGAAAAAAAGTAAGGAGAAGAGGAAATAATATACAGTTCAGTTTTAGTGAGCCATATTACTAGCCAGATTTCAATTCACAGAGTGTGAACAAATACAAACTCACACAACTTTTAAGGGTCTTAAAAGTCCCTGGATTTATAAATACTGAAGATGGGATTTAAAAAACTCTCAAAAATATATTTAAATACTTCCACCATCCTTCACAAATTCTGCAGAAATAGTTTAATGCTCTTTAACAAATTCTCAAAGGTATCTCATAGTAAACTTCTCAAACTCAGAAAAAATGAGTACACACTGCAAGTATCTGATACTTGTCATTTTCCTGAAGAAAAACAAAAAGCAGTCCAAGGAAATAATCTGAAATATTAAGTTATTTTCACACCTCCACTCAAACACTGCAACCAGTTCCTATTTCACAAAATCAAAGTGCAAGAGAATAGCTCTGTAAATTGTATATACACTTGCAATTCCATGTTCAGTTGTTACCGATTTAAAATAAAATCCAAAGTCCTTACAATGATCTGATAACTCTACATAATCACAAACATTAATAGTTATCTCTTATCTCATCTCAAAAACTATCCTCCTTACTGACTCAGTTCTAGTAACAATGGTCTTCTTGTTTTCCTCTAGGAGATCAAGAAGACTTGTGTCCAGAACTTTTATGTATGCTGACACTTCTCTATATGTTCATTCCTTTACTATTTTTTTCAGATACTTATATGAAAGTCAATTAATTAGTGAAGTACTTCCTAATTATCCTATATAAAGTATCAAATTTTACATGCAAATTTTACACAGATTCACTTAAAAACAAACCAAACAAAAAACTGACATCACCAATGAAACAAAAAGTGAACATTAGTGAAACCAAGTTAGGATGTTAATATCGTATTTAAGTATTTTTAATAAGTTTTAAAGGATTAAAACAAATTTCTTATAAAAAAATTGGAAATAAAAAAAGTAATGCTCAAAAAGGATAGAAACAATATTGTACAGCAGCAAGTTCTAAGCTCCCGTTCCTCTACATAAACATCAAAAACCAACCAGAAACTTAAAGAACTCTTGAAAAAACAATCTATTATCAGTTAAGCAAATACCACATCACAAAAATCACAAAGTTTTTTAGTGCTGGCCCTCACCACCTACTCTGTGTGGTGTAAGTTCTGAACAAGGCAGGCCACATTTCCAATGTGAGACCCTGTACCTGTTTCTGGATAGACCAAAGACAACTTTATCTGCAAAATATTGTGTTTGTGGCTAGTCAATATAAGGCTTGTGCAGAACTGATGTACACAGAGAACAGTCAACTTCTGTTTCCTCAGAACTTATTTATGATAAAAAATGGCATGTAATGTGCAAAAATATCCTAGGGCAACAGAAAAACCCAAAACTCTTAAGAGCAAAGATTATAACTGAAACATATAACAGACAAAGTATCAAAACCTAGAGAGAGAGTTTCTTTCTGAAGAGGTTAGGATTTTGAAATCTAACCAAAAACACTGAAACAAAAGTCATGAATGGTTGGGATGGGAAAAATACATGACAGTTAAAATTTCATCTCAGGCTAATATGTATTACAGTATGATCAGAGAATAAATGATAAAGTACAACTATAAATGTTTACAGAAAGTATTAAAGGAATATACTAATAATACAGTCTCAATATATAAAACAGTTTTTGTATTTTGTCAAAATACTGGCACAACAAAATATTTTTTAAAAAGTTTCATTTATTTAAGTAATCTCTACATCCCCTGTAGGCCTTGAATTCATGACCCCCATATTTAGAGCCACATGCTCCATTCAACTAAGCCTAAGTAAGCAGGCACCTCTGACACAACTTAATTAGCCCTCCAACAACCAAGAAGAGCAAGTCTTGGAAAAGAGGGCAGAAGTGACTTCCAGGTACTACAGTATAAAACTGAAATATACAGTTTTCAGGGCAAAAATCACAAAGTATCCAAAGGAATAAAAAAGTATGGCTAATGCAAAGAAAAGAAATGTAATGTACAGTAATGTATCTAAGGAAGCCAGATGGTAAACTTTCTGCAAGATTTCGAAAACACTCCTTAAACATGCTCAAAGTACTGGGGTACAAAAAAAAAAACAAGAATGTATGACAAAGTGTTATTTAAAAAGGGACAGAAATTGTAAGATGATCTAAACAGAAATTCCAATAACAAAAAGTAAATAACAGAAATAACTCCTTAGAGACATTCAAGGGTAGATTTCAGCAGGCAGAGAAAATAAGTAAGATAATAACAATAGATATCATCTAGTAGGAGGAACAAAAGAAAAGTTTAAAAAGTCTAAGGAACGTGTGAGTGCGATACACCATGAAGTACACCAAAAGTCCCAGGAGAAGACAGAAAGAATATTTTAAAAACAATGGCTGAACCCCTAATTTTGATGGAAGACATTAAAATATACACCCAACAAAGGCAACAAACGTGCAAATGGAAAACCTCAGAGACAGCCACACGAGCATACATTATAGTCAACTTGTCAAGAGCCAAAGACTAAATTGTGAAAGCATAAAGGATGAAGCAATTTGTCATACCTAAGTAACCTTCAATAAGATTTACAGATGATTTCTCATCATAAACCACAAATCCAGAAAGCAAAATGACAGATATATAGTGACAAAACAAAAACCTATCATCCAAGACGTCAACTGTGCAAAAAATCTTCAACGAAAAAATTTCTAGGTGAGAAAAAGTTAAGGGGATTTGTTATGAAGAGCTGCCCTAAAAGTCCATCCTACGAACCGAATGAAAAGATACTAACCAGTAATTTGAACCCATATTCCATAATAATACGGATTAAGGTAAATATATACGAAGAGCAAAAACCAGCACTACTCTACTTCCAGTATGTAGCTTCTCTTACTAGGATATTGATGGTTTTGAAGTTTATTTATTTGTTTTGAGAAGGAGAGCATGAGTAAGCACACAAATAGGGGAGGGACAGAGAGAAAATCCAAGCAAGCTCCATGCTGTCAGAGCAGAGGCTGATGTAGGGCTCAAACCCTTGAAACACAGTATCATGCCCTGAATTTAAGAGTCAGATTGTCAACCGTCTGAGCCACCCAGGCAACCCTTACTATGAGATTTAAAATGCAAATGTAAGAAGTAATTTTAAATCTTTTCAAATGGTCACACTATTGTTTAGAGATGTAATCTTCAACAATAAAATACAAAGGAAAAATACTGAAATGGAGAGAACAGTGTTTGTATGTTACTGAAATTAACTTGACATTTTCAAACATACTGATCTTATTCAAACTAGGACTGTTTAAGTTTAGGATATTAACTGATATTCTTAGGGTAAGAGCTTAGATGCTATGAAAGACAGATACAGAAAAGTAAAGGAATCAAAATGGTACACTATCAAATATCCAAAAAAAAAAAAAGTTTAAAAAATGAAGTAATTGAGGAACTGAGAAATAATTAAGTATTTAGGATATATAGGAAATAAACATCAGATTAATATCAGAACTAAATATCACATAAAGCTAACTATCAGATTAAATCATTCTTTATTTCTATTTATTTACTTTAAAAAGTTTTCTTTTTAAAGTGATGTCTACACTCAGCATTTATGGCTCAAATTCACAAATTTGAGATCAAGACTCATATGATGCATGATTCACTGACTGAGCCAGCCAGGTGCTTGTCATTCAATTACTTTATTTTTTATTTTTTAGTGTTTTATTTATTTCTGAGAGAGAAAGAGAGACAGATAGGGTGAGCAGGGGAGGAGCAGAGAGAGAGGGAGACACAGAATCTGAAACCGGCTCCAGGTTTCAAGCTGTCGGCACAGAGCCCAACGCGGGGCTAAAACCCACAAACTTTGAGATCATGACCTGAGCTGAAGTCAGACAATTAACCGGCTGAGCCACCCAGGCGCCCCTTAATTACTTTAAATGTAAGAGATTAAGCTCTTCCAATAAAAGGCAAAGAGTGCCAAATGACTCAAAAAAGAATCACCTATTTTATCTACATGAGGCTCACTTTAGATAAAAAAACACATAATCAAAAGTAAAATTTTGGAAGATGGCTGAGTAGAGTTCATAAATCCCTCTCCAAAGGGGAATGGCTTCTCCAATGGGAGTGAGACTTGATTTTTGATGTTTGGTTGCTGCACCTGATGATGCAGTTGTAGATACAGAAGTGGGAAGCCATCATTAATTCAGAATTAGATCATTCAGTAGCAAACACATATATGAGGGAATTTAGAAAAGTCGTCATATGTGCCCAAGTAAGGCAAAAGGGGTTCAAAAATACCTAAGAAAATCAATAGTTTACACCCCAGGTTGATTCTGAGTAGAGACTACATATAATAATAATGGCAACAATGACATCAAACACCAGCAAAACCCTGGGAAAAAGAAAATCTGATTCTCAGAAAAACAACACTGTATATTTCTAATGTCTAGTTTTAAACAAAGAACACAGAAAGCATAAAATGCCAGGAAACTATAGTCCAGTCAAGGAAAAAGGTAGTCACCAAAGATGTCCCCGAAAACAATCAGATATTGACTTCAAGGAAAAACAAAAAAACTTAAAAGATGCTCAAAGAATGAAAAGAATATAACAAAATCAAGAAAGGAGGTATGTATAAAATTTTTAAAAAATCAATTAAGAGACAGAAACATCAAAAATAAATCCCCTAACAAATTATGCAGATGAAAAGTACATCATTCTAAATAAAAATTCAATTTGAAGTAATTAAATAAGTGGATTTGTAGGTAGATTAAAGAAATCATCAAATGTTCGAACAGAACAATTGTTAATGATTGTATCAAAACCAGAAAGAATAAATGAAAGTGAACAAAGCCTAAAGGGCCTTTAGGACACCATTAAGAGGACAGATACATGCATTGTCACGAGTCCAAATAAAGGAAAAGAGACAGAAAGCAGGAGATTTATTCAAATAAAGACTGGAAAATTTCTTCAATTTTAGGAGTAAAGTGAACGTACAGTTTAAGAACCTAGATGAATTCATACAGACCCACATACACACATGCATTATACCTGAACCATCAAAAGCCAAACAAAGAATCTCAAGAATTTTTTTTTTTAATGTTTTATTTATTTCTGAGAGGGAGGGAGATAGCATGAACAGGGAGGGCCAGAAACAGAGAGGGAGACACAGAGTCTGAAGCAGGCTCCAGGCTCTGAGCTGTCAGCACAGAGCACAATGCGGGGCTCAAACCCATGAACCGTGAGATCATGACCTGAGCCGAAGTTGGATGCTTAACCAAATGAGCCACCCGTGTACCCCCTGAGAATCTCAAGAATCTTGAGAGCAGAAAGAGAAGTAACAAATCAGGCACACAGGGTTCTCATCAAAATTATCAGCAGATTTCTCATCAAGAAGGCTATGAAAACTTCTAAGTGCTGAAAGAAGGGAAAAAAAAACACTACCAAGCAGAAACATGACGTCTGACAATTTTGTACTTCCTATATGAGGAAGAAATTGAGCTGTACAAAGATAACAAAACCTCAGAATTTGTAACATAAAGATGAAACCACATGATAACTTCCTCTAGCCTACATCAATAGGCAGCCCTTATTAATTCTAGGAATTCACTAGAAAAAACTAAACTTCTCAGATCTTATATAGATTCTCTAGAGAAATGTAACTCAACACAAGAAAAACAAGGATACCACAGGAAATTTTAGCCTCTGACCATGAGTATCTATGAGACACTAACAGAGCAAAGCTCCTCCCTAATAAGGTCAATTTATCTAATAATGTCAAAAAGTTAAGTTTTCAGCAAAAAATAAGACAGACTAATACAAAAATAAAAAACAAAGTTTGAAGAAAGAGAGCAAATAGAGCAGACTAGGAATTTGAAAACCAAGGGATCTAACAGGTTATTTTTTGGGGGGAGCGAATATATCAGGTAAAACAAAGAAAATGTATACACATGGGGGTGATATAAACACAACAGTGGAAATTTTAGGAAACAATGAAATAAATGCTAGATATGTAAGTCACTGTAATAGAAAGGAAGAACGACTGTGCTGGGCTCTTCATAAGATTACACAATTGAAGGAAATAGCTGGTGAACTTGAAAAAATAGCAACAGAAACTCTGAAGACAGAAATGCAAATGACAAAAGATGATAAAACAGAATACCAAGAATTCTCACAAGAACTGTGAGACAGCCACATAATTTTTTTTGTACTGGGTACATAAAAACAAACAAAACAGGGATATTATTTTAGTAGTACCAATGGAGAGTTGTCTAAAATCAGTGACACTCTAAATCAGTGATCAAGAAAACTGAGACCACCAAGAAAGATAATACCAAAACATTTACATGTAGGCATTTCATATTTGAATTCAAGAAAGCAAAAGAGGCAATCTTGAAAGAAAGACAGTAAAAAACCTTACCTATAGCGGAGCAATAATAATTACCTTGGACATCTCTTCAGTAACCATGAAAGCAAGAAGAAAATAGAGTGAAATATTTAAAGTGTTGAAGAGAAAAACCCATTAACTTAGAAATTTTTACACAGTGAAATTGTCATTAAAAAGTGAAAGACAAAAAAAAGCAAAAACTAAACAATAAAAAGAACCATTTTCTCAGACAAAATTTAAGGAAACTGCTATAGACTTATTCTGCGAAATGTTAAAAGAAATATTTCAGAAGAAAGGGAAATATGATATAGGTCTGAAATTTAAACCTATACAAAGAAACACAGAGCTTTAAGAGAAGTACTATACTAAGGGGAAAAAACATCTTACTTTTCTTATTCTTAACTCACAGATAATAGTATATTCAAAGTAATAATGGAAACAGTAAGCTGTTGAATATAACTTATGGATAAATGAAATATGAATGACAACAATGTTACAAGGAAAAGGAGATTTGGGCATCCATCCTGTGAGGATTTGGCCTCATTCTTGAACCTGAATCATGTTCTTACAGGTTTAAGGGCAACCACATTAAAAAGTAATTAAGGAAGTGTAACTTATAAGGGGGGGAATGGAATCAGATAAAACGCTGAATTAAAACCAGATCAGTGAACCCACATTAGCCAGATTATGGCTTAGAAGTTTCCATGTTTGTCCCTCTAACAGAAACAATAAATTACCACATAACCACAAAAATACCCCTGGGGCAGATCCAGAGTTGAATAAGGTGGCAGTACAAAAAATATAGGCACAAAAACTGAGAACGGCCACAATGAAGTGTACATTAATTATCACATCCCTGAGGAAAATGCACCTCAAAGCAAAGAGAGATCCAATCAGTTACAATCTTCCCTGAAGGGAGAAAATGAAAACGGGAGGCACCCTAACAGCCTTGTCACTGTTACAGCCATGCTCTATACTTTTTCAGAGACTAAAATAGCTGCTTCTGACAACTAATATCTATAGCCTTGGTTACTTAGGATCTATGTCTTTCTGAAAACTGACTTTAACTTCTCAAAATTGGAATACTCTCCAGAAACAGAAGCTTGCACATCCTATTACCCGGCACCAATATATTAACACACAGGTAAAGATCTTACCGGTCTGTAAAGTCTGGAAGAGGTGACTGCTCTCTCAAATGCAAACACAACAAAAAGCTACTAAAATACGGAAAATCAAGGAAGCGTGACACAAACAATTGTAAAATAATCTTTAAGTAACTGCACAGAAATGAAAACATACAAACTGCCTGACACAGAATTAAAAATAATCGTTTAAAAAGGTCAATGAGTACAACAGAACACACACAATTCAATGAACTCAAGAATAGAATACATGAACAGTATGTGAAGACTGAAAATAGAAATATTTAAAAAGATGGGGTGGGCACCTATGCGGCTGAGTTGGTTAAGCATCTGACTTCAGCTCAGGTCGTGATCTCACAGTTCATGAGTTTGAGCCCGGCATCGGGCTCTGTGCTGACAGCTAGCTCAGAGAGTGGAGCCTGTTTCGGATTCTGTGTCTCCTTTCTCTCTCTGACCCTGCTGCATTCCTGCTCTGTATCTCAAAAATAAATATACATAAAAATATACTTGAAAAGAAATAAACAAATTCTGCAGCTGAAGAATACAATGAATAAAATGAAAAAATGAAAAGAGAGCTTCATCAGCAGAAATCAAATGGAAGAAAGAATACGTGAAGACTAAGAGATATCATTTGTAATTGTTCAGTTAGTGGAGAAAAAACCCAAAGATATAAAGAGAAAAATTTAGTAATGAAAAGTCACGATATCAAAAAAACCCCCAATAAATACATATTGGGAGTCACAGAAGGAGAAGAAACAAAGGGGCTTATTTTGAATTAGAATTTTTCAATATTGGGAAAGTTTGTAAAACTCAAAAGATCCCATACATAAACCAATATAAAGAAGATTTCACCAAGACATATGTGTTATAATCCAATTATCAAGTCAAAGACAAGCAGCGAGAAAAGTGACTCTTCTCAGAAAAGGAATCCTCCACAAGACAATGAGAGGTTATCAGCAGAACCTGGCAAGCCAGTATAACGAGAGAGGAATATTCAAAGTGCTGAAACGTAAAAAATGTTAACCAAGCATGATAGGGAATCATGGGAATGCTGTCCTTCAGAAATGAATAAAATATAAATGCATCCAAAGCAAACAAAAGGTGAAATAATGCTATACCACAAGATTTGCCTTATAAGAAATGCTAAAGGAAGCTCTTTATGTCAAAAGAATGTCAGTAACATAAAATATGTATCAAAGTATAAAACTGACTAGTAAAGATAAATACAGCCAAATGTATTCACTCTAAATATAGTCTCATCCATCCATCCATCCATTCATTCAAATACCGTTATGGTTGTGCATAAATCACTACCACCTTTAATATAAAAGTTAAAAAAAGGCAAAAGTTTTCAAATCACTGTATAATTTGTTAATAGACACACACAGAAACAGATGTAAACTGTAACCTAAAAATATGAGAAGAGGGAGAATAAAAATGGCCAGAAGGGAAATGAATGGACATTTCTCCAAGAAAGATACCTGACTCACTCATTAGCACGTGAACAAATGCTTATCATTAAGGGACATGCAAAATCAAACCTACAAGGAGGTGATCTCCAAAATAATGGAAACCACTGAAAAAAAAAAAAAAATCAGCAATGCTTGGGGTGGCTCTGTCAGGTAAGCACTGAATTTTGTTCTTAGTTTAGGTCATGAGTGCATACCACATTTAAGAAAAATGAATCAAAGTATATCATTACTCAAAAAAATCAAACTACAAAGCAGAATAGCAAAGATACAAGAAAAAGTCAATAATTAAGAAAATTGCAAGACTAAGTTTGTATCTATTAACAATTACTTAAATGTAAATTAGACTAAATTTGCTAATCAAAAAAACTACCCAAAAACTAAAAAATAACCCCACCACTAAGTAGATAACGGATTTAAAAATAAAAACAAGATCTTACCGTTTCCTGCTTCCTACAAAAAAGTGACAATGGTTGACAATGAAGAAAAGAATAAAGATTATTCCATTCAAACGGTAACCAAAAGAGAACAGGGTAGACAAAATAACGTTAAGTCAAAAACTCTCACTAGAAATAATGAAGGATATTAGAGAATAAAAAGTCAATTCTAAAGGAGCAAATACTGACAATACAAATATATAAAACAAATACTGACAGATTTGAAGATACAAATAAACTGCAATACAATAATACAGACTTGATATACGTGATTCTTATGAACAGATTATCTAATAAAAAAATACCAGAACTGAACAACACTACAGACTAAATGGATCTAAACAGGAATATCACCCATGCTTCTGACCAATCATTAAGAGAATCAAAATGAAAGAACTTATGAGGAGCCTGCAGGGCTCAGTTGAATATCTGACTTTTGATTCTGGCTCAGGTGATGATCCCAGGATTGTGAGATGGAGCCCTATGTTAGGCTCCATGTTGAGTTTAGAGCATGCTTGAGATTCTATTTCCACCTGCCTTCTCTCCACTAAGATAAAAACAAAAAAAAAGCATAAAAAAAGGGAACTTAAAAGAATATTGAGAAAATGAAAGCACAACATATCAAAACTTGTGGAAGGCAGTAAAAGCAATCTCAAAAGCGAGGTTTCAAATTGAGAAACCTTTAACTAGACTAAGAAAACTCATATAAAACCGGAAAACGAAAGGAGAAACATTACAATGGATGTCTCAGGAATAAAAAGTATCACGAAGAATTATGAAAGAAAAATTATTATAGTGTTAAAATAATATTATACTAACAAAAATCTAAAAAAAATTGGTAATTTCCTAGAAATATACAATCTACCAAATTTGAATCATGAAAGACAAATGATGAGCAAGCCAAACAAACAAGCATGAATTAACAATTAAAAACTCCCAACCAATACAGATCGTTTCATGGGTAATTCACAGATGTACTACTGTCAGGCAGTTAATACCTGTTCTTTTAAAGTCTTCCAAAAAACAGAGTAAGTGGGTACACGTCCTTTTTTTTATGAAGTTTTCATTTCCATACCAAAGCCAGCTAAAAACACTTTAACAAAACTGTAGGCCAATATCCCAGATGAACACAAATACAAACATCACTACTGTATAAAAACAAATTCAACAGCACATGAAAAGGGTACATCATGACCTTGTGGAAATTATCCCTGGAATGCAAGGATGACTCAACATTTATAAATAAGTCAATATGATTCATCATGTTAACAAGTAGAGTAATAATACAACAATCATCTCAATACAAGTAAAAGAGCATTTGGTATAAGTTAAATATCCAGTTGTGATTAAAATTTTATTTTATTTTTTTAAATTTATTATTTCTAGGAGAGAGAGAGTGAGACAGCATGAGCAGGGGAGGGTCAGAGAGAGAGGGAGTCACAGACTGAAACAGGCTCCAGGCTCTGAGCTTGCAGTCAGCACAGAGCCTGACGCAGGGCTCGAACCCACGAACGCGAGATCATGACCTAAGCGAAAGTCGGACGCTTAACCGACTAAGCCACCCAGGCGCCCCTAAAATTTTAAAAGAAATAGAAGGAACTTACCTCAATACAATTAATGTGAAAGGTCAATAATTTAACATTCTAACAATAGTTAACATTATATAATGGTAAAAACCTGAAAAGCTTTCTAACATCCAAGGCTGTCTCTCACCACTTCTATTATCACAGAAGTAAAAATTCTTTCTAGAGCAATTACACAAGACATAAAATGAATCCAGAGGGGTATGTAGGAAACTTTAAAGACTCAAAGACAAAAAATGTGTTAGAAGTAAATTTGTTGTGGAATACAAATTCAAAATACAGAAGTTTCACTTCTATACACAAAAAAGGAAGGGAGGGAGGGAGGAAGGAAGGTACTAGGAAAGCAATGCTGTTAACAATATGAACACAATAGATGCATAAAATAAACTTAAAACAGGGGCACCTGGATGGCTCAGTCGGTTAAGTCACCAACTTCATCTCAGGTCATGATCTTGCAGTTCATGGGTTTGAGTCCTGCATTGGGCTCTGTGCTGACAGCTCAGAGCCTGGAGCCTGCTTTGGATTCTGTGTCTCCCTCTCTCTCTGACCCTCCCCTGCTCACACTGTCTCTCTCTCTCTCTCAGAAATATATAAAACATCAAAAAATAAATAAATAAGTAAATAAATAAATAAATAAACTTAAAACAAAGAGGTGCAGGGAGTGCAAACTGGAAATCTTAACACTGATAAAGGAATTTAAAAACAGATATCCCATATTTATTGATTAGAAGTATTAATAGGGTTATAATGTCCATTTGATCCAAAATCTATTTCAATATAATTACTGTCAAAATACTTATTGCATGCTCACAGAAAAAGAATCCTATATTCATATGGCGCTACAAAATACCCCTAATAACCAAAGCAATCCCAATTAAGAACAAAGATGGAGGCATCATATTTCTTAATTTCAAACAATACTATAAAGCTACAGTAATCAAGAGTATAAAGAGAGACATACATACATATGGGATAAAACAGGTATCTCAGAGATAAAACCGCACATTGTGTAGTCAACGGGTCTTTGACAAGGGTGCCAAAGGAAAGGAAGGTAACTTCAACAAATAGTTTAAATGACCCTTATGTCAAACAACACAAAAAATTTCAAAATGAATTAAAGTCTTAAAGGTAAGAAGAAAACAGAGGAGGGGCGCCTGGGTGGCTTAGTCGGTTAAGCGTCCGACTTTCGCTTGGGTCACGATCTCGCAGTTCGTGGGTTCGAGCCCCACATAGGGCTCTGTGCTGACTGCCAGCTCAGAGCCTGGAGCCTGTTTCAATCTTTGACTCCCTCTCTCTCTGACCCTCCCCTGATCACGCTGTCTCTCCCTCTCTCCTAGAAATAAATAAAACATTAAAAAAAAAAAAAGAAGAAGAAAACAGAGGAAAAAAGCTTTCTGACATTGTTCACAGGAATTAATTTTTGGATTATGACATCAAAAGTACAGCAAAACACAAAAGTAAAGATAAAGAGGACTGCATCAAGCTTTCTAAAAAGCCTCAGCACAGCAAAGGAAACAGAATGAAAAGGCAATCTACAGAATGAGAGAATGTATTTGGAAATCATGTTTCTGGTAAGAAGTTTTTATCTATTATGTGTGCAACTTATGCAGTTCAATAGAAAAAAAAATTAAATCCCTAAAATGTATAAAGACCATAATGGGCAAATTTTCTAAAAACAATATATAAATGGCTGATATATACAAGAAAAGAACAATGTGACTCATTATCAGGAAATATATATTAAAAAAAAGACAGGTATCACCTCAGACACATTAGGATGGCTATTTTCTTTTTTCTTTAAAAAATTTTTTTAAGGTTTTTATTTATTTCTAGCAGAGAGAGAGAGAGACACAGAGTGAGCAGGGGAGGGTCAGAGAGAGCAGGAGTCACAGACTGAAACAGGCTCCAGGCTCTGAGCTGGCAGTCAGCACAGAGCCTGACGTAGGGCCCGAACGCATGAACCGCGAGATCATGACCTCAGCGAAGTCGATGCTTAACCGACTAAGCCACCCAGGCACCCCTAGGATGGCTATTTTCAAAAAACCAAAAGACAACCAGTGTTTGCAACATGTGGATAAAAAAGAACACCTTGTAAAATGTTGGTAAAACATGACTTTGTAAATCTATTTTGGAAAACATTATGAAGATTCCTTGAAACTAAAAATAAAACTACCATATCATTCAGGAGTCCAACTTTTAGATATATATCCAACTGAATGAAATCTATCTTTAAGAAATATTTCGATTCTCCAATTCAACTTAAGTGTTTATTATGCATGAATATACAAAGAAAATGTTATATATGTACAGTTGAGTACAGCTCAACTGTTAAAGGGAATTCTTCATCTGTGACACTGTGGACGAACTAGGAAGGCAAGAGGCCAAGTGAAATAAGTCAGACCTGGAAAAGACAAGCATTGCATAATCTCACTGAAACATGGAAATAGAAAAAACTCACGTTTTTAAAAGCAGAAAGTAGAATGGTATCCGGGAAATATTGGTTAACAGCCACAAAATATGGTTATCCAGAGTTTTGAGAAGTTTTGTGGATTAAATAATGTAGTTTGGTAACTATACTTAAAAACACATTATGTGCTTAAAAATTGCTTACAGATCATCTCAAATTTGCCAATTTGCAAAAATTAAAAAAAAAAAAACTAACCATGTGAAGCAAAGGATGTATTCGTTACCTTGATTCAGTAACCATGCCACAATTTACATACTTAAAAAAAAATTCATACTATATGCTGTACACACATCTATCTTTTATTTATCAAATACACCTCAGAAAAGCTGGGGAAAAGTTTTAAAAAGAAAAACAGCAGGTCAGTATAAAATATTAAAGAACTGGTTTTGTTTTTTCAAGAAAACTTTTCCTTAAAATTATAATGCATCAAAAACCACAGACTAGTCTTTTCCAGTGTTAATTTTCGCACTTTTGACAATTTGCAAATTTTAGAAAAAATCATTAGTATAGGTAAGCTCTGTATGTGGTAACAAGGATATAGCTACATATAATAAAAAGAAAAATAAAAAAGGCAGAAAAAATGAAAAAAAAAAAGAATATGGAAAATAAGTTGAAATATGATAGATAAAAAGACACTAACAATAACTTTAAAAATCACAAGTGTAAATGCACAAAAATACATTTTATTAGAGTATTATAGACTAGTATATTTACTGAAAAAAAATCCATATTAAAAACATGGATTAAAGGGGCGCCTGGGTGGCTTAGTCGGTTAAGCATCCGACTTTCGCTTAGGTCATGATCTTGCGGTTCTTGGGTTCAAGCCCTGCGTTGGGCTCTGTGCTGACTGTCAGCTCAGAGCCTGGAGCCTGTTTCAGTCTGTGACTCCCTCTCTCTCTCTGACCCTCCCTTGCTCACACTCTCTCTCCTAGATATAAATAAAAATATTTAAAAAATAAAAAAAAAATTTTTTTTAAACATTGATTAAAATTAAAGTGCTGGAAAAGACATTCTATACTATCTCTAAAAGAAAGCTTAAGAAGTGATAATTCAGACAGAATTATAATTTCAGACAAAGGAGATATAGAGCAGGTAAAGTTATTAGAAATAAAGATGAGCACTCAATAATAACACTCAATAATCCACATTATTTATGCAACTAACAATGGCACAAAATTACATGAGGTAGAAGTTCATAAAAATTCATGGTGAAATAGAAGGATTCATTTTTATAGCTGGAGACTTCAGTACACCATTACCAGTAATTGATGGATCCATCAGTAAAAAAGTGAATAATGACACAGCTGAATGGAAGAGCATCATCAATTAACTGTATATAATGAACATCTAGAAAATATTTCATCTAACGAAAGCAGAATATATATGAATCTCAGAACTGACAGTGAATATTACAGGATACAAATTTCTGGGATGTAAAACATTCTTAAAACATTTAAAAGAATGATCATATAAAGTGTATTTCAGATCAAAATGGAATTAAAAATCAATTAACAGACAGCTGGCTAGAAAACCTTAAATACACCTAAGTAACACATGGGTCAAGGAAGAAAAAATTAATAGCTATTTAAAAACTATTCACTTAAGGGGCGCCTGGGTGGCTTAGTCGGTTAAGCATCCGACTTTCGCTTAGGTCATGATCTCGCGGTTTGTGGGTTGGAGCCGCGTCGGGGCTCTGTGCTGACTGCCAGCTCGGAGCCTGGAGCCTGTTTCAGTCTGTGACTCCCTCTCTCTGACCCTCCCCTGATCATGCTCTCTCTCTCTCTCTCCTAGAAATAAATAAAAAGATTAAAAAAAAAAAAAAAAAAAAGAAAAAAATGAAAAGAAGATTTGTTTAAAAAAAAAAAAAAACTATTCACTTAAATCGAATGAAATAGAAAATATATTTCATCAAAATTTTGTAGGGTAAGCAAAAGCAGTGCTTTCAACAGCACATACTTATTAAAGAAAGGAAGACCTGCTCCTCCAATGATTAATGTAAGCTTCCAACTGAAAATAGTAGTAAATGAACAGCAAATTCGATTCAAAGTAAGTAGAAGATATTTTAAAAATTAGATTAGAAATCAATGAATAGATCTGTAACAAGGAAGGGAATCCAAACAGTTCTCAAAAAACATCTCCAACAACAAAAAAGCCAAGGAATAGAAATAGTTCAATGATGAATTACACTGATGAAGAAATGAAACAAATCAGTAATTTTTTTGAATAATTTAAAGAGAGAGAGTTCCTAATTATTCCATAACATGAAAATCACCTTGATAACAAAGCCTAACAAAGATATACTAAGCCCAATAAGCATATAAATAAGTGGAAACATTCTCAGGAATGCCAATTAGCATATAAAAAGGAACTCTTTAAGTGAAATACCAATCAAAACACAATGAAATGTCAGTTTACATCCAGTAGGATGAACACTATCAATATTAAGAGCTGTTATCAAACTTGTGAAAAGATTAGAATGATTGTCCCATCTCAGTGAGAATGTAAAAAGATCCACTGACTAAGAAAATGGTATTGAGATTCCTCAAAATTTTTAAGATAGAATTCACTGGGGTACCTGAATGGCTCAGACGGTTAAATGTCTCACTTTGGTTCAGGTCATGATCACACAGTTTGTGAGTTTGACCTTGCAGAGGGCACTGCAAGGACAGCTTGAATTCTGTCTGTCTGTCTCTCTCTCTGCCCCTCCCCTGTGCACACGATCTCCCTGTCTCAAAAATAAACAAACATTTAAAAACAGAATTAACAATAACCCAGTAATCCCACTTCTGGGTATATATGCAGATGAATTCAAAGTAGGCTCTTAAGAGATGTTTGCACATTCATGTTCATCACTGAATTGTTAACCATTGCCAAGAGATGCAAGCAAAAGAAATGTTTATCAACAGATGAATGAATAAAGAATATGTGATAATATATACAGTGCAATTTTATACAGTCTTAAAAAGGGAGGGAAATCCTATCAAATGGTTCAACATGGAAGAATCTCCACAAGAGTGTGTTAAACAATTAATTCAGTGACATAAAGACAAATACTACATGATTCCCATCATACAAGGTATCTAAAGTAGTCAAAAACTGCAGAAACAGAAAGTAAAAACATGTTTGCCAAAGCAAAGTAATGCAATGTGGTGGGGGGAAATTAGCATTTAATGGGTATGATGTTTCACTACTGCAAGATGAAAAATTCCTAGACCTCTGTTGTGAAATACTGTAAATATAAGTAGAAAATTATAGTTCTATATTTTTACCATAATAAAAAGTAAATATCCTCTATCAAATATGAGCAACTAAATTCATAAGTATATTAAAAATATTATACAAAACAATCAAGTGAGATTTATTCCAATAATGCAAGAGATTTTATACATAAAACAGTATTTTTGATACATCACATAAATACAATTAAGAGAAAAATCCTGTTAGTATTTCAATTGATTCAGGAAAAAAGCCTCAATAAATTCTAACCTTTTCATGATAAAAATCATTTAATGACCAAAAAATAAAGGGAAATTTCTCAAAAGGATGAAGATCATACACAAAAAGCTTTGACTTACCCTCATCATCAATGACTAAAGACTAAAAGCTTTCTGTATCAGAATATCACAAAAATGTCATTATTACCACTTCTATTCAAAATAGGCAAAGAAAAGGCAAATGAAACATCAGCCTTGAGAAAGAGGAAGTAAAACTATATTTGTAAATGATGTGATTTCATATACTACTAAAATCCTGAAGAATTCATAAAGAAGCTGAATTCAGCAACACTGTAAAGTATGAAATCAAAATACAAAAATTATTTGCATTTCTATACCCTCAGCAATGAATATCCAAAAAGAAAATAAGAAATTAGTTAAGAAAACAGTGCCATGCACAAAAGCAGCAAAAAGTATAGAACATCCAAGAATAAATAATGTAATTAAAAAGGTGGAAGGGAGATACTGAAGGAAATTAAAGATCTAAATAAAAGACAACACATGTTGATGTACTGAAAGACTTCGTATTATTAAGATACGAATACTACTCAAAGTGATCTACTGATTTCATGTAATCTTGTTCACAATTCCAAGTTTATTTATAGCTGAAATGTGGAAAACCTATGCTAAAATTAATATTAACAACACAAATTACCTAATTTTTAAAATTTTAATTTTTTTTCTTTTGAGAGAGAGTGGAGTGCATGCATATTTAACAACACAAATTACCTATCTATCTAATTTTTAAAATTTGAATTTTTTTTCTTTTGAGAGAGAGTGAGTGCAGGAGTGCATACATATCAGCTGGGGGTAGAGGGAAATGGGGAGGGGGGTGGTTTACACCGAACATGAAGCTGACTCCAGGCTCTGAGCTGTCAGTATAGAGCCCAACACGGGGGTCGAATTCACAGAAAAGGGAGATCATGACCTAAGACGAAGACAGATACTTAACCTACTGAATCACAAAGGCTCCCCTAAATGACCTACCAGGTCACTAGCGTATCTATTTTCAGGCACATTTTTAAAAGAACAGAGCATGATATCTGGGTTCACAGCAAATAGCACAGTAGCATTATTTATTTACAACAGCCAAATGTGAAAACAATCCAATTATCCATCAACTGATGAATGTGCAAGTGAAAACACAGTATATATACAGACAGTGGATTGGCTTTAAAAAATAAGGAAATTCTGGAGTATACTCCAACATGGATGAACTTCTACAACATTATGCTAACTAAAACCATAAAAGCACAAAAGGTCTAATACTCTGTGATTCCTGCTATGTGAAGATACTTAGAACAGGCAAGTTCAGAGATAGTTTGTAGATCAGAGGTAACCAGGAGCTAGGTGGTTTGGAAAATGGGAATTACCACTTAAAAAACACTTATTTGGAGAATGAAAAATTTAAGAGATAGTGGTGATGACTGCACAACACTTTATTTAAAAGTCTTAAAGTCACTGAACTGTCCGTTTGGGTTCAGTGAAACTCATATGAAATTTCCTAAACATCAAAGTGTTAAGTAAACAACCAAAGCTTCTGTCCTTAACTTCTGAAGTAAATTATAATCAAAACTAACTCATTTCTGCTTGAACGAATAAGGTCTGCTTTCTTCTAGAATAAGAAAAAGAAAATCACTTACTTGCTAGGACAGTGCAACAGTAAGTCAATGACAAATATCTGCCAGGCCTTTTCTTTACTGAGTGCATCCAAGGCTGTTGGAATTAGAGCGAAACATAATGTCATCACTTCCAATGCTTCACAGCAAACTTGTTCATCCTCCAGTTCTGGCTCACTGCTTCCACTGATCATCTGTAAAGTAAAATTACTTGTAAACTTAAGGTACATTGAAGTGTTTTACTTTCAAAATAAAATTATATATTCTTATGTTAAGTACAGCAATGTTTACTTTATTAGATACAAATGAATTGGTCTTTAAAGATCCCAGAAATGATGAAAATTTAGTGATATGCACAATTAGCATTTCCATAAAAGGAATATAGTTTTCTCATAATTTTTTTTTTTAATGTTTTATTTATTTCTAGAAGAGAGACAGACAGCTTGAGTAGGGGAGGGTCAGAGAGAGAGGGAGTCACAGACTGAAACAGGCTCCAGGCTCTGAGCTGGCAGTCAGCACAGAGCCCTATGTGGGGCTCGAACCCACAAACCGTGAGATCATGACCTAAGGGAAAGGTGGACGCTTAACCAAACCGAGTAAGCCACCCAGGCGCCCCAGTTTTGTCATAATTCTTACCATCTCATACATTTTTGTGATTTCTTCATTTGGGCTAAATACCAGTTCTAAGGCCCCACATCCGGATGCCCAGATGATTTTTTGTATTGCTCTAATTACACATGTATCAGGCATATACCTTGAAGCCTGAAAGAAAATGAATACTTAAAAATGCTGGCAAAATATAAACTGGAATAATCAGAAGACAAAATATTTCTCTTTATAAGCAGTAGTATAAGTGACTGTAATTAACACAAATATGCTATACACTATCTTAGTGTGTAAAGTAGACTTGGTCCCATTTTTCAAACTCTTTACTCTAAGTCTTAAATTATATGCAGATGAAGCAAAAACACATTTCTTTGCTACAGATTAACTATGCTTCAGGTTAAGATTTAATGTGGCTCATTACATATTTTTTAGAATTTTTCAACACAAGAAAACCAAATTACCCAGCCATTCATTACTACATGTCTACATGGATTTAAAAAAAACAAAAACACCCTATGAAAGCATATGTGACTTAGTGAACTTTCAAAACAGTACATAATATGATCCCATCTGTGCAAAATTTAAGAGACTGGGCTCTACTCTGTAATGACAAAAAACAAAGCAGTTCTTTGTAGGTCAGAGCAGAAAACTGATGATGATGATGAAAATACTGTTTTCTTGATTGTATCATTACTTTAAACTCACCATATGTTTGATTTTGAACTAATTCATTCAATATAAAAATTATACAAGTAACCCATTTAAAAAGTTTTATAAAGTATTTTCTAAAGACTTAATATTAATAGAGAACATTAAATACACTTTCAAGAAACTTAAGCTAAAATAAAACAGAGGTTATGGTCCCAGATATTTAATTCTAAATTATTATAATCTTCCACTTATTTTTGAGTAAGTACTGTGTCAAGAAAAATGAAAAATAAACCATTCAACACCCTTAAGCTTTTAAATACTTATACTAACCTCATCAGATATTTGTTGGGCAAGACGTATAGATACATTTCTAAGCATGCACTCAGATGATGGGTTAGGAATGATTTGAAGAGCATTTTGTAGCACCACTGCTTGATCATGAGTAACTTGGTTGATCTGTAAATGTCAACATTTTTACTTGGAGTAAAAACCTTACATGTAAGCAGTTTCAAAATTCTGCACATAACAAAAACCTAACTCTGCTACTCATCCATCACCACACTCTTATTTTCTTTCTTTCATAGTTTAAATGTCAAGTTGGTTTCCATATAACACCCAGGGCTCACCCCTACAAGTGTCCTGCTCCATGCCCATCACTCCCCTTCACCCCCCTCCACCATCAACCCTCAGTTTGTTCTTAGCATTCAAGAGTCTCTCATGGTTTGCTTCCCTCCCTCTCCTTAACTATTGTCCCCCTTCTTCTTCCCCATGGTCCTCCGTTAAGTTCCTCCTAATCCTCCTATACGTGCAAACATATGGTAGCTGTCCATTGCTTGACTTATTTCACTCAGCATGACACCCTCTAGTTCCATCCATGTTGCTACCCATGGCCAGATTTCATCCTTTCTCACTGCCATGTAATATTCCATCGTATAGATAAACCACATCTTCTTGATCCATTCGTCTGTTGATGGACACTTAGGCTCTTTCAGTGTTTGGGCTACTGTTGAGAGTGCTGCTAGGAACATTGGGGTCCATGTGCCCCTATGCATCAGCACTCCCGTGTCCCTTGAGGAAAAACCTAGGAGTGCTATTGCTGGGTCATAGGGGAGTTCTATTGTTAAATTTCTGAGGAACCTCCACATCCTCGCCAGCATCTAGAGTCCTCTGATTTGCTTATTTTAGCTACTCTGAGTGGTGTAAGGCATCACCACTCTCTTAGAATGTAATCCTTCAACTTATTCACTGTACAACTTACAGTGATCTGCATAAAAAGCATTTCGGACTGCCAACACCAGAGGCAATAACTTCTCTTAGTAACCTTTTGCAGTGACAATGTCAACTATAAAATCAACTCTTAGATGAATATTGTTTCTACAACTGAATTTACTTTTTATTCTTGAGAGAGAGACAGGAAGACAGCAAGTGTGGTGGGGTGTAAGAGAGGATAAGGGGAGAGAGAAAGATCTTAAGCAGTCTCCATGCCCAGCAAAGAGTTCAATGCAGGGCTCTCACAACTGTGAGATCATGACCTGAGCTGAAATCAAGAGCTGGGGCGTTTAAGTGACTGAACCACTCAGGAGCCCCAGAGTTCATGTTAAATTGCAGAAGATAAATGACCTGGCTGTGAGTAATATTTTACGTCTTTCCAGATAAACCTTTTCCCTATGCTCTGGCTGTTCCTGTCATGGTATGATTGAGAAAAATGAGGGTACCACATTAATACACCTTCAATTTCTCTCAAATTTTTAAATTTATAACCACCTAATTACTTCCCTTTTAGTCTTTATTCTCTCTCCTCCTCCCCTGCTTGTATGCTGTCAAAATAAACAAACTTTAAAAAGTATCTTAAAAATGCAAATTCAATTTTAACAATTAGACTTTAAGTCAGTAAAATCTCATGGCACTTTTCTTAAATTTATACAGAAAATGTCCCAGAATTAACTTTAATCAATAGCTATTCTAATTCTCAAATTATAACCCTCTTCTTTATATTATAGGTAATTATATAACAAACATTTTTAATTTTTTTAAATGTTTTTATTTTTTTGAAAGAAACAGAGTACTAGTAGGGGAGCGGCAGAGATAGGGAGACACAGAATTCACGACTCAGCCTCTAGGATCCAAGATGTCAGCAGAACACAATGCAGAGCTTGAGTCCATGATCAAGATCATTAGTGGAGCCAGAGTTGGATGCTTAATTGACTAAGGAACCCAGGGGTCCTTATAATAAACATGTTTTTAATACTAACTTTGCATTTAGTATTAGGTACACCTTTTAACAGCACATTTTTGAAATAAAACATTAAAGGTATAAAGAGATAAGTAAAACTGCTATATACTTCATTAAGCTAGTATGGAAGGATTATGACAAAAACCTACCTGTTTTTATGTAAACATGCATAGAACTCACAAATAAAGCATCAAACTTAGATTAAGGGTACTACAATTTTCTTTTTAAAATTTACTTATATAGAAAAACTATTTGTCTTGTAATCCTTTTACAAGCAGAAAAGTGAAAGAATACAATGGCGCCTGGGTGGCTCAGTCAGTTAAGTGTCCAGCGCTTGGTTTTGGCTCAGGTCATGATCTCACGGTTCAGGAGTTCGAGCCCCACATTGGGTTCTGACAGCAGTACAAACTGCTTGAGATTCTCTTTCTGTCCCTCTCTCTCTCTGCCTGTTCCCTGCCCTCTCTGTCTCTCTCTCAAAAGTAAATAAATAAAAACTTAAAGAATTAAAAGAAAAAGAATATAAATTACTTTAAAGAACCTTTTATTGAGCTTCAATAATTATAAGAGTTTATTTCCACTTTATCTCCAACTCATTAGCTCTGACCACACCTCCCCAGAAATATTTTAGAGAAAATCTCATTTCATGTATGTATGTATGTATGTATGTATGTATGTATGTATGTATGTATGTATGTATTTATTTATTTATTAAAAAAAAATTTTTAGGGGCGTCTGGGTGACTTAGTTGGTTGAGCATCCAACTTTCGCTTAGGTCATGATCTAGCGGTTCGTGGGTTCGAGGCCCATGTCGGGCTCTGTGCCGACTGCCACCTCAGAGCCTGGAGCTGTTTCAGAGTCTGTGACTCCCTCTCTCTCTGACCCTCCCCTGCTCACACTGTCTCTCTCTCTCTCCTAGAAATAAATAAAAACATTAAAGAAAAAAATTTTTTTTCTTAGAGAAAAATGGTTTCTTAGAAAGAGATAGACAGTATGAGCAGGAGAGGGTCAGAGAGAGAGGGAGACACAGAATCTGAAGCAGGCTCCAGACTCTGAGCGGTCAGCACAGAGCCCGATGCAGGGCTCAAACCCACGAAATGTGAAATCACGACCTGAGCCGAAATTGGATACTTAACCAACTAAGCAACCCAGGCACCCCTATTTTATTTAAAAAGCTTCAGTACATGAGTCTTCACAGTAAAATCCACAATACTATTATTCTACCTCAAGTTATTATAAGGGGAATTGTAAATATCAAATGTTCTGCGATGAAGAACGAACATATTTATAAAGAAAATCTATATATAAACGTAACCCATTTTATCTTTAGCCAGTAATTTAATAAAACCATCAAAAGTAACCACTACTTATGATGTAAACAGATGAACTGAAATTTAGTGTGGAATGAATGCCCGACTCAACTTTTGCATCAAATCTTAGTGTATCAGGATGATACCATGGCAGAGGAGTTTCTGTCAATCATGTGGTTACACCGGTCACAATGAGAGAAGAGGTGGGCAATATGCCAATTATATTTTTTCTTTTCTATCTACCTTCCTTTATGTATTTTTCAGATATCAGTTAATAAAAGGCTCAGGTGAAATTTCTGAGACCTAAAAACTCACACTCAGAAAGGACTTAAGGTAATGAGGTAAGCTGTGAGATCACTATAATCATTAAAGAATATTTATATTTATAATACAAATATATAACTTAATAGATTAAATTGAGCATACATTCTGTACTTAAGAATCAGTAAGCAGTTTAACTTCAAAAAATTAAACATCAACCATAAAACTTATTAAAGATTTAAAAAGTTTTTATTACCGGTGTTATAGGATCTGTACCCTCTATAACTGGCTGACAAGCTTCAGCTACAGCTCGAACATGGCCATAGCCTATGGCAGTTAACAATAGTTTGGCTATTTTAAGACCATTGAAGTATGCACCCCTTCGAGTTTCTATATCTGTATTTGGCAGGAAGTTATTTCTTGTTAGCATACTCAGTACAAGGGGTAAGCCACCACTTTTTAAGAAGTGAAATTGAAATTCAGAGGAATCATCTGCCAAATGTGCACCAGCAGGCATTAACAAGGTGTAAACTACCTGGAAAAAAAATAAGAGATGGTTGTATTAAAAGATATTAAAATTTTCAAGGCTTATAATGTTATGCATGTTCTTTCCATCACCATATAACATAAAAATTACAGTCTTTAAAATAAAACAAACCTCTGTTAGATATAACAGTCGGGAGGCAGAAGGACCAAGGAAAAATGAATCAAGAGATGGTCCAAGGTTACTTTCTCCAAGTTTTGCACAGTCCAAACAAACAGCTCTTAATTTTTCTACTGTTGTGCTGTCTGAAAAAAAAACATAGGCTAAAGTAAAATGTAAAAACTAAAATAAAATTTAAAAATTAAAATTTATAGGTTCTTAATTATCTCACATTTAATATACTGGAGTATATTAATTATAAAACACCATCAAGAAATATCAGCAAATCTGAGATCTATAAGATCAAATGTTAAGATATAATGAGACCTGGACTGATAAGTGATCAACCACAGTTCTTTAACTGTCGATCTAAAATATGAAAGGAACAATTTCCTATCCAAAGACTGCAAATCAACATGTTCTCTTTCACTCTTGGGACAGTGAAGGGAAAAAAAAAAAAACCCACAACACTGACAAGGAACTACTTCTCCTTGAAACACAAAGACAAGCACCTGCCACCAAATGCTTAATTATTTGCCTCATATGATGAATGCGTTTTTTTTTTAAATTTTTAATGTTTTATTTATTTCTAGGAGAGAGAGACAGAGTGAGCAGGGGAGGGTCAGAGAGAGAGGGAGTGACAGACTCTGAAACAGGCTCCAGGCTCTGAGCTGGCAGTCAGCACAGAGCCTGACGCTGGGCTCGAACCCACCAACCGCGAGACCATGACCTAAGCGAAAGTCGGATGCTTAACCGACTAAGCCACCCAGGCGCCCCTGAACGGTTTATTTTTAATGTTTAAAAAGAAAACTGAGGAACAATTTAAGAGAAAACAGCAAAAGAAACAACTTTCCTTTTGTACCCAACAATGCAAACCCTTTACATTTTTCTTTGTCATATTATAAAAATGAGAGACTTAAAAAAAAAGATATATGATGCTAACATCATAATCCCCACTTAGAAGAAAACACAGGAGTAGATATTCATGATCTAAGACTACACAAGATTTCTTATGTGCAGTGCCAAAAGCACAACTGATATGAGGAAAAATAGATTAAGTGGACTACATTAAACTTTATCTTCTTTGCATAAAAGGATACTATTTGGAAATTAAAGAGAAGATGAACAAAATGGAAGGAATACTTGTAAACTGTGTATCCGAAAAAGTTCTATTTGAATATACCAAGAACCCCCACAATTCAATAATAAAAAGATAAGAGGACCTGGGTGGCTCAGTCAGTTACAAGTCTGATTGCTGGTTTCAGCTGAGGTCATGATCTCATGGTTCACGGGTCAAGCCCCATCCTGGACTTCACACTGACAGGGTGGGGTTTGCTTGGGATTCTCTCTCCCTCCCCCGACCATTCCCATGCTTGTGCTTGCTCTCTCTCTCAAAATAAACTTTAAAAATAATAAAAAGACAAAAAAAAACCCAATTAAAATGTAAGCAAAGGCTCTAAAGAGACATTTTTCCAAAGATACACATATGGCTGATAAGCTCATGAAATACACAAAGAAATGTATATGAAAAACTCATTGATATTCCACTTTAACACAACTTAGGAAGACTGAATGGAAAAACAGTAATAGTTATCAGCAAAATGTAGAAAAACTGGGGACCCTAATACCTGTGGAACTAGGAGTGGTGCACGGACTTTGGAAAACAGTTTGGCCGTTCCCCATTATGTTGAACATGGAGTTACCAAGTCATCCAGCAATTTTTCTACCGAGTTTATATCCAAAACAATAATGCAAATTCACATCAAAACTAGTAAACAAATATTCTCAGCAGTATTAAATAAACAGCCTAAGTGTCCACTGACAGAGAAATGGATGACAAAAACTGTGATTTTCATACACTGAAATATACATTAAGCCTTAAGAAAATAAATTCTGACAATTTGAGAACATGGATGACAGTATCTTTATGGTAAGTGAAATAGGCTAGTCACATTAAGACAAATACTGTATGAATCCACTTTTATTAGGTATGTAGAAGAGTCACATTCAAAGTAACAGAAAGTAGAATATAGTTGGGAGGAGAAGGTAAATGGGGAATAACTGTTATGAATATAGTGTTTCACTTTTTCTACATAAAAGTTCTGGAATTGGTTGCACAACAATTGTGCATACACTTAACGTGACTTAACACGTTTAAGATGGCTGATTTTATATATTTATCTTATCACAATATTTTGTAAAGTTGTAGTGATTAAGAAAAAGCATACAATATCCAAGTAGAGAGGTAGTCTGCAAAATAAGCGGTCTGAACTTCTCACATCAGCTCACAATCTCATGGTTCATTAGTCTGAGTCCTGCAATGGGCTCCGCACTTTCAGCATGATACCTGCTTGGGATACCTATCTCTCTCTGCCTGTTCACTCATGCTTTATCTCTCATAAAATAAATTTCCAAAAATGTATGAGGGTCTTTACCTCTTTCTCTTTAGTTAGGAAACTATATAAATAATAAAACAGCAAATGTGCCAAAATGTTAACAATTACTGAACTGTAAGCAGTATTTGGAAGTTCTTTAGATCATTTTATGTAGCTTTCTAATTCCTACAACACAGGGGCACCTGGGTGGCTCAGTTGGCTAAACATTTGACTTTGTTCAGGTCATTATCTGTTCATGCATTCAACTCCCACTTTGGGTTCTGTGCTCATAGCTCAGAGCCTGGACCCTGGTCTGGACTGTGTCTCCCTGTCTCTCTCTGATCCTTCCCTGCTCATGCTCTATGTCTCTTCTGTCAAAAATGAACACACAGACACACAGACACACACACACAGACACAGACACACACACACACAGACACACACACACACACACACACACTCTCTCTCTCTCTCTCTCTCTCTCTCTCTCTCTCTCTCTCTCTCTCTCTCTCACACACACTCTCTTACAATATAAAGAGTGGGTTTTGGGGACCCCAAGTGACTGGCTTAGTCAACAGGGTTGACTCCTGATCAAGGCTCAGGTACTGATTTCATGGTTGGGAGATTGAGCCTCATGTTGGGCTCTGCCCTGGGTGTGAAGCCTGCTTAAAACAAAACAGGGGTGCCTCAGTGGCTCACTGGTTGAGTGTTTGACTTCAGCTCATGTCATTATCTCACAGTTCGTGAGTTTGAGTCCTGAGTTGGGCTCTATGGTGATAGATCTGATCCTGGAGCCTACGTCGTATTCTATTCCTCCCTTGCTCACACTGTCTCTCTTTCAAAAACAATAAACACTGAAAAGGAAGGGGAAAAGAGGGGTGGGACAACAAAAAAGATTTAAAAAATAGTCTTTAAAGTCTGTTTTGAGAGACAAAGACAGGGAGACGGGAAGGGGCTGAGAGAGACAAAATCCCAAGGTGACAATCTGTGCAGAGCTCAACATGGGGTGCAATCTCATGACTGTGAGATCATGACCAGCTGACAAATGATTTTTCATGGAAATAGAAGACAATTACTTTGTTTCTTTGCCTGACCACTGCCATCATGGGTCACATGCACATTCCCAGGAGCTGAAGGTGAACTTGTTGGCTGCTGATGGGAAGGAGAAGATCTACAAACTGGCCAAGAGGGACCTAACTGCCTCTGTCTCTCCTTGTAAGACTCCCATTGTATTGTATGTTTTGTGAACAGGCAATAAAATCTTGAAAATACTTAAGTTGAAAGGACTTGCTTCTGATCTTCCTGAGAATTTCTATTATTTGGTTAAGAAAGCTAATATTTTAAAGCACCTTGAGAGGAACAGACAGGATAGAGATGCTAACTGCCAACTGATTCTTGACACTTTAAGACCAAATGAGTCCCCCCTACCAACTGGAAATACAAGTCATCCATGGTCTCTGCTCTGGGTGCACAAATCTGTGTAAGCACTAAGGCAATAAAATCACTGTTTAAGTAGAAAAAAAAAGTAAGACAACCCAGGAAAGAGAAGAAAAAAGAAAAAAAAACACCCTACGAACAATACTATAAGAAAAATAGGTACAGCGTGTCCTACAATAATGTATTTCTGTAACACCAGTAAGATCATATTCAACAGGCAAAAAGGGAAATACATGTATAATTATGTATATTAGTATATGACATTAAAAGATGTTCAACATTATCAGGGAAATCAAGACCTTAACACCAATCAGAATGGTTGGAATCAAAACGACAAAAAATAAATGTTGGCAATGACATATGTCAAAAAAAAGACCCTTATAGTCTGCTGGTGGGAATATAAACTGATGTAGTCATTATGTAAAGGTATAGAAGCTCTGGGGTGCCTGGGTGGCTCGGCTGGGTAAGCATCTGACTCTTAATTTCAGTAGGGAGGGGTCATGAGCTCATGGTTCCTGATTTTGAGGCCCTCATCAGGCTTTTTGCTGACAGTGCATACCCTACTGAGGATACTCTCTTTCTCCCTCTCTCTCTGCACCCCCTCTGCTCACTCCTCCACTCTCAGAATTAAAAAAAAAAAGTTACAAGTTCCCCAAAAGCATGAAAATAGAATTATCATATGATATAGTAATTCTACTATTTAAAACAGGAAATGGAAAAAACACTAATTTAAAAAGATATGTACACTCCTTTGTTTATTATTATTTGTAATAGCCAAGATTTGGAACCAGTGCACATGCCCATCAATAGGTGAATGAAAAGGAAGATGTGGTATATATGAATGGAATATTACTTAGCCATAAAAATGAACAGAATCTTGCCATTGTTCAAATGCTATATGATTTCACTTTCATACGAAATGTAAAAGAATAAAACAAATGAATCACACACAAGCTAAAAGCAGAAACAGACCTAGAAGTACGAAGAAAAAAACACATGGTTGCCGTAATGGGAGTGGGGGGAGATGGCATGGGCAAAATGAGTGACAATGACGGCAAGAAACAGGTTAAATCACAGGAATGAATGAAAGGTACAACATAAGAAATATAGTCAGTTCTAAGGGACTTAAATACTGTTGTATGATGACAGATGGCAGCTACTTTTCATGAGGACAGCATAATGTATAGTTCTGCTATATCAATTCATTGTATGCTTGAAACTAAGGTTACATTATGTGTCAACTAAACATCAATGTTAAAAGTAAGTTAAAAAAAGAAAAGAAGAACAAATTACAAGTACACAACTATTCCCAGGTCTTGCAATGCCTCAGCTCCCTATGTAGGCTCCATTTACTTATTATGTCCCCTTTTTGGAAATCTTGTTTTATTTCAGTGCTTTTTTTCCCCTTATCTCAAAGCTGTCTAGGTGGTAGCTCATCTTTTCTTCTTTTCTAGAACATTTATTATATACCCCAACAGGATCTAGAAAACAAAGATACCCAACAGTGCTGTCAGGTTATCTCCAAAGAAACCAATTACTGTTTCTCATAGTGCTCTGCTTAAATTTTATGTGGAAGAAAAGACCAGGCTAAATAAGGTCAAGTAGGGGTGCCTGGGTGGCTCAGTCGGTTAAGCGTTCGACTTTGGCTCGGGTCATGGTCTCACAGTTCGTGGGTTCGAGCCCCGTGTCGGGCTCTGTGCTGACTGCCGGCTCAGAGCCTGGAGTCTGTTTCAGTCTGTGACTCCCTGTGACTCCCTCTCTCTCTGACCCTCCCCAGCTCAGATGTCTCTCTCTCTCTCTCCTAGAAATAAATTAAAAAAAAAAAAAAAATTAAATAAGGTCAAGTATACGGAAAAGGGTAATAGTAGAGCAAGGGACTGGCACATTACAGGATTAGTCAGACAGCATACCTATCAAAGGTAATATCAAACCAAGTTTGTCACTGTCAGGTAAGTAAGATACTGACAAGGAGAGAAAACATAAAGAAGACTATAGATTAGACCGCATTTGGCAATACTATTTTTACTTCATATATATAAGTATATACACATACAGATCTAAAGCAATCAATACTTAACATCCATATATTGGTTTCTAAATAACATTTTCTACTAAAGGAATTGGGGTCAGGAAACAGCTGATTGTAGAGCTCAAAAAAAGTTCATTTACTGGCAGAGATATACATGACATTTAACTCTGATAAGGTCTGCTGAGTGCAGCAGCTATAAAAATATGTTTAGAGAAAATAAAAATGTCTTTTACAAGGAAATCTCCTTAGGAGTTGAGAGCACTGGAAACCACAATTAAGAAACTAAGCACTAGTGGTGATACAGGCATAATGATGGAAAGAACTGTGCATATAATTAATGCTACTCTGAAATGGCTACAAGTGGCAAATTTTTAATTATTTATAATTTACCAAAATAATACAGAAGTAATGCAATAAATGAACGCAAAAGCAATTCAAGGAATAAATTTCAGTCATCTCTGTTAGGCCCATGATAAGATGATTAGCTATCGACAGTATAACTCAATAATTGTTTAGTCTGAGTTAATCTGAACTTGTCATTCAGTAACTAAAGAAATGACTTCTAATAATACCCACATGGAACTGCAGATCAAAATATTTTAAAAGAAGCTGACAAAACACTGAGTGCAATCTAGTAGAACCTGCTAAAATGTGTTACAACTCAGTGTAGTTAATATTATATATAGAACAGAAAAAGACTTAAGAGGAAAAGAAATACGTGACATACAGTCATGAAAATGTCCATTATCATATATTAAGTATATTTGTTTCATTTCAACCATAGTCAGTTATTCACAGTATTACTCAACAACAACCATTCTGTGGAAAACATGTGAAAATTTATGACCTGTTATTAAATCAGCAGTCCCGATAGTAAACTTCATTGACTTTCATTGACTTAACATCATTCATTAGTTTCATAAATTTCCGTTGCAAATACAATCTGGGTATTGTAACTTGCCCTATTATAGGGCAGTTTACTGGCTTAGCAGAAATTAAGTATAATACTGGTTTAGCAGAACTTAAGTATAATGTGCTATTTTTTTTTGACGGAAATAGGAGAGCACACAAACATGTTCAGACCACTAGTAGAGAGGGAGAACATCCTAAGTAGGCTTCATGTCCAGTATGAAGCCCAAAATGGGGCTCAATCTCATGACCTTCAGAGCATTACCTGATCAGACACTTAACGAACTGAGCCACCCAGGTGTCTCAGTTTATATCTTGTTTATTTATTAAAAAAATGTTTTTCCTGCTTATTTATTTGAGAAAGACAGGGAGACAGAGAGAGAAAGAGAGAAAAAGAGGGAGGGAGAGCAAAACACAGAATCTGAAGCAGGCTCCAGACTGAGCTGTGATCACAAAGCTCAACATGGGGCTTGAACTCACAAGCCGTGAGATCATGACCGGAACTGAAGTCAGACACAAAACCAACTGAGCCACCCAGGCACCCCTACCTCTTAATGAAATGAAAGATCATGACTTGAGCTTAAATCAAGAGTCAGGCACATAACTAACTGAACCACTCAGTATAACTCTGATTTTTAAACTATAGGACTGAAAATCAAACTTCTTTTGAACAAGAGGAAAGATTCTCAATTAATGTTACCAAACACTGAAAGGTTTAGAAATGTTAGGTTTTGATGAAGACGATGCTTTTTAATAAATTCAGCCGTAAGTCTTAAGGTAAAACAGCACTTAAAATGAAAAATACTGCAGGGGAGTCATTTAGATGCCGACTAACATTTAATTCACCAGAAATGTCAAGCAGTTTACAATTCCCATTGCTATCAAAATTAAACAGCTATATCCATTTCTATACAAATTGATAGCTGATTTACTTTCCAAACTGTAAATATAGTTACTGTATCATTTTCAAAGCCTGAGGTAATGCAAAGATAAATTCGCTATTTCAAAATGTTATTTACTATGCAAATGCGAAGCTTCTATCCAGCTTATTCAGATTCTTAACCTACTGAGCCACCCAAGTATCGCTATAAAATTTGTTTATTTGCAACTAATTTAATGATGGTGAATTACAAACATTGAGAACTTCACTGGAACAAAATCATACCCCACGATAAAAAAACTCCATTAATTCTCATCAGGAGACACATTTTTTTTTTTTAAACTGTATTCTATTGTTTTTATAGTTAGAATTTTGCTAATACAAAGTTTGTGAAAAAATTTTTTTCTCTCATTATGTAAATTCCTACATAATGCTTCTTGGTCAACAAAAGCTAAAGTATTTACTCTCTGGCCATTTACAAAAAAAGGTTTATCTTTGCTCAAGATATTACTGTAGAAACTGCTGAATCTTAAATGGGGTCATTCAATTAGATGGCAGAAATATTTATCAATGTTAACTTTCTGATTTAGATGTTACAAGGAGATTGCCCTCATTTGAAGGAAACACACCTTACTGATTTGGGGATATGATAAAAACATCACATCAACAAATTACTGTAATATGGTTTAAGAAAGAAAAAGTTCTTTGTATTATACTATACACTTTTTAAATTTTGCAATTACCTCATTAAATGATACCTACATGGCTCTGCAGATCATAAAATTTAGGTAATCATAAATATGGCAGAAACACTGTAAAATGTTCATAAAATAAAAACACAAGGCTATGAAGTGAAGAAAAAAATCAGATCAGACCTGAGCTGAAACCAAGAGTCAAATGCCTAACTGACTGAGCCATCCAGAAGACGGAAAGGGGAGAATTTTTAAATCTAGAATAAACAAGTGTGAGTAACCTATGAAATTAATGTGTTCCCCCAAAATGCTGCATCATTGTACTGTCCATCTAAAACTAACGTAACAACATATATTAACTTAAAGAATCTTAAAAAATAGGGGTGCTTGATTGGCTCAGTCAGAAGGGCATGGATCTCTTGATCTTGGAGTGTGACTGAGACCCATATGCAGAGATTACCTAAAATTACAAAAACAAAATCAACTTTAAAAATAAAATAACAATACCTAACTGTAAATGACATGAACATATATTCAGAGGTAAATAAGCAAAACAATAAGAGCGCTGAAAATGGTTGTTTCTTTGAAAAGGAAACGGAAGATGAGAATGGGTGAGGTAGCAGATCATGTTCTTCCTTTTGGCCGTTGAAGAATCTTGATCTTCTGAATTGTGTTCATTAGTTTATTACGAATATTTTAAAATTATGCTTAATATTATTATAATTTTTATTTTTAAAAGTAATCTCTAAATCCAATGTGGGGCTTGAACTCATGACCCTGAGATCAAAGCTAAGCTAGCCAGGCACCTCCTATGTTACATATTCTCTCACTGACAATGGTCCAAGTAACACAGAATCCATATTATAAAGTCTACCACAAAGTATCTATCACAGGGAACAGAATCTATCTATCATGTACTTGTCAACACTAAGGTGAAGAGTGTTGAGGGACAAGATCAGGCAATTTTCTCACCTGGTGGCATGAGTTTCATAAGTATTCTTGCTCCATTTCTAAGAGGTGGCATATTGAGATTGCTTCCTAAGTCAGCAACTTGCCAAAGGAAAGATATGTATCTGGGATGTAATGACATTATCTGGAATACAGAAAAGAAGATTTACCTATATTATCCATTTAAAAGGTTTTGTTATTCAGAATTAACTTCTTCAGTATCCCAAGTAAGTTTACTACATGTCTTACACAAAATCAATTTCCTTTCCCATCTTTTCACATTTATGAATCTGATGATTCCATTCTGATGCAAGGCATCTGGTGTAACTGCTTTGTTTGTTCTACTGTTTTTGTAAACTGTAAATTTCATACAGGATTCAGATGCTATTTATACAAAAGGGATTTTGCCCCTTGAGATGTTGCTGTCAAATCCCTAATCTCCTGTTGGCAGGAATTCAAATGCCTCTAACACTGAAACAGCTGGTATTACTGCAGCTATAATAATTTTTAAGAGGTAGAGGAAAGAGCAAAGTGTAAGAAATTTAACAGCTGTTGTTTCTTTTTTCTTTTCTTTTTTTTAAATGTTTATTTGTTTTTGAGAGAGAGACACAAAGAGCACAAGCAGGGAAGGGGCAGAGAGAGAGGGAGACATAGAATCCGCAACAGGTTCCAAGCTCTAAGCTGTCAGCACAGACCCCGACACGGGGCTCAAACTCAGGAACCATGAGATCATGACCTAAGTTGAACACTTAACTCACTGAGCCACCCAGGCGCCCTTGTTGTTTCTTTAGGTATGAAAAATATTACTAAGAATTTAAGAAAGACAGCAGATTGTAGATTTCCTTAAAAAGAGGTCCAAAGAAAAGACTGAAAACATAGCAGCATTTTCATATGTATATACTAAATAATAAACTATGTTTCAAATGTAATAAATTCTGCCAAAAGATAATACCGTATCTGTGGAAAATTTTTAATTTAATTAAAATTTAAAATTTAATAATTGGAATTAAAATTCCAACAATTTAAACTCCAATTCTGGAAATCCATCCAGAAGTTATAGCTAACTATATATATTTACGTGACATTTGACCCATCTATGAAACTTGTTAAGTTCCTTAGAAAAGAACCATAAACAGGGGCGCCTGGATGGCTTAATTGGTTAAGTGTCCGACTTTCGCTTGGGTCATGATCTTGCGGTTCGTGGGTTCGAGTCCTGCAGCGGACTCTGTGCTGACTGCCAGCTCAGAGCCTGGAGCCTATTTCAGAGTCTGTGTCTCCCTCTCTCTCTGACCCTCCCCTGCTCACACTGTCTCTCTCTCTCTCTCTCTCTCTCTCCTAGAAATAAACAAAAAATATTAAAAAAAAAAGAAAAGAAAAGAACCATAAACAAAGTAATGTTTTGCATACACAGCTGACTCACCACACCAGGCAAACAACTCTCCACTTCTGGATTGGGACCATCACTGTAATGATTACAATGGTTGCCAGGAGACCCAGTTGATGAATCAGAAGAACTATCAGGGCTTGAAGGCATGTTGGAATTTACTTGTATAAGTTTAGCTGTAATTACCTAAAAAAGATAAAATGTATTACTAGTAAAGACAAGGGAAAATACTTCTTCATAATGCATAAATGTGACATCCCGAAAGACTAAAAAATAGTTCATGCTTTAATTTCAGAAACAGAATGAAAAAGTACTTTACAAAATGACCATTTAATTGTTTACTTGCTTCACTATACTAGTGTCACAATACTTTTATTTTCAGGTTATAACCCAAAAACTTAACATTTGTTAAGAGAAGACCACATACAAAGTTCAGTAAAAATTCAGTGAATGAATGAAAAATAGCCTGGATGTTTAATTTTTTGGAAATATTTGAAAACTATATATATACTGGGAAATTTGGGTGGCTCAGTCGGTTAAGCATACAACTGATGGTTTAAGGTTCAGGTCATGATTTGAGAATTCCAGTCCTTGGGATTCTTGGTCTCCATCTCTGTGCCTCTTCCTCATTCATGCTCAGTCTCTCAAAATATATTTATTTTTTAAAAAATTTAAGAAGAAAATTACAGATGTACTTACTGATTTATCTTTTAAGTTTAGTTGTCCTATTAGCTTTCTGTCATCTTCGGAATCTATTAGCTCACCACCAACAAAAAGTTCAATTTTTGTATGGGCTACATTTGCCTTAATACGGTTCAGAATACATCGTCGTACTGAACCAACTGTATCATTTGTATGAGACCATATGTCCAAGTCATCAACCTGTCTGCCATGGTTTGGAAATCGAACTATAAGAGAGAGGTGTTTACCACGAAATGCCCTAAAAAATTTAAAATAAAAATATAAAAAAAAAAAAAAGTATAATCATATTCAGCGGATTACAAGGACATGAACTGGTATTTCATAGTTTCTTATAAAAACCAGATAGATTTACTTTTTTGTTAGAATATTTAAAGTAACTTCTTTAAATTATAAATGTTAAATTTTGGAGATACAATATAATTATATCCCATTGTGGTTAATCTTTGTTTCTATGGCTGCAGAATGAAAAATTTCTACTTTATATTAAAATCAGCTTATGATAAAGAGACATCAATTTTAAGCTACATAAGCTCAATTCACTAATAATATTTTCATGGAGACATACACTACAACTTGAATGTATCAAAGTAAAGCACTTGTATGTATTATGCATTTATAAAAATTCTTAAAAATAAGTAAAAAATATGTTATTTTTCAATATTCTCTTCTTACAGATAAGATACAAAACAAAAATTATATTCAATATTTAACTTTAAAAGTGATCACAATTGGGGTGCCTTGGTGGCTCAGTCAGTTAAGAGTCTGACTTCGGCTCAGGTCATGATCTCACAGTTCATGGGTTCAAGTCCCGTGTGGGGCTCTGTGCTGACAGCTAGCTCAGAGCCTGGAGCCTCCTTCAGATTCTGTACCTCCCTCTCTCTGACCCTCCCCTGCTCATGTTGTCTCTTTTTCTCTTAGAAATAAAAAATAAAACATTAAAAAAAAGACAGAGAATGCAAATAATGTTTTAAAAGACAGGACACTGAAATTTAGAAATGAGAAGTTTCTTTACAGCTCTTTTTACCTATATGTCATTACTTTCCTTCTTTACTGGTGAGGAAAATAACAAATGACTGCAAATTAACCATTTTCTTACAAACCTTGACATAGGTAAAATTGTTCTTTCTTCGTGATAATCACTGTCACATTCATTTATGTATTCCCTTAAAACAGTTAATACCCGAACCATTCGAATGGCTTCTTGTCTTGCACAATTGATACTGTCTTCATCACCATCCAAAACACACAATGTATCATATGAGGCTTTCAAACGATCAAAGCAAGACTGGATGAAGTCTTCATGGATAACAACCTATAAATAACAGACCAAAGAAAAATGGTTTAAGTAGCTTCACAATCAAATATGACAACAATCTAATTAAATAAAGAAAATTTCAACTTGTTATCAATTATGTATCTACCCACCAATAATACACAAAAGAAAGCTCACAATAAGAAAACAAGCAATTAAACCAATTAATGAAACAACCACAGCAAAAAACCCTGGGACTAAGTGTCAAATATCAAATAAGTCAAATCTTTAGCTATCTCAACAATAAATAGTTTTATTCAAGATAATGCTAACCACCTCAGTGTAATTACTAAGCCAATACTCTTTGAGTTAGTATTTTATAAGGGCCAAATGTGGATTAAATACTTAAATATTTTGACAGTAGCTAAAAAATTAATTTCTACTTTTAAATTTAAAAAGAATACTTTTGACCTAGGTGGTAAAAGTTTTTATGCACTTAAAACCTCACCTGATTGACCTGTAACCTGGGGCCAAGGTTTGTGTATATCTCTTTAAGGAGATCTATAGCTCTGTTAGCAATGTCGTCATTACTCTGAATCACAACCTAGATACAAAAATTAGAGTATTGGTAACATTAAAAAGTATTTTATCTGGCACTTAAATGATGTAATATTAAATCAACCTAAAAATTAAGGATTAATATATACAATGTGCAGGTACTCTGAAGAGTCAAATATATATATGCACACACACACCTAACATATATCACATGATATATATTCTCCTCCCCCTCTTCAGATAAAATATATTTTAATCAGGATTACTTAAATCTGCAATTTCGTAGACAAGCTGTGAGATTTTCAAGGAGTATTTCAATTGGCATTACTAATTTTAAACTGTGAAGACCTTTGACTTTAATAAAAAATCACAGCAAATCTTAGTCTACTTTCTAGTCCGCAAAAAAATACAAGTCACAACAAAAAGTCAATATAATAAAATATATAATGGAAGCTGAAATATTTAACAATATGAACAGGTTACATTTAAGATGACAACAAGATTTATTTATACTATCAAAATTTAAATGTTAACCTTAAATAGAAAACAGCTAAAATTTTCTCTTCCAGGTTCTTAAACACATAAAAACTTAAACAGTGTAAATAAAGGTATTAAGACAGAATTCTTCTATAATAATAGTTCTCTCTTGTCTCAATTTTTCATCTTGGCATTAAATATATAGTAAGCCCGAAGACCTAACTTAAGTACAAGAGATAATAACTTTCATGAAGAAGAGATGAAAAATGTGTACGTAGACAATAGATAGCACTTCTGTATGCATGTGAAAAGATTCTAAGCCAAATAAAAACACCGGCGGCAGATGAAAAAAGAAAAAAAAAACGAGGGGAAAAAACCGCAGATCACTGGCAAACGAAAGTGATAACAAGAAGATAATGATGAACAGTCTCTCCCCCCAGATTTCTACAATAAACATCAAAGCAGAATCAATATATGTAACTTACAAGTAAAATTATGATGTCCTTAAGTATATTTAAAAACAATGTCAAGTACAATGTTTGCAAACAAGAGTTCCTGATTCTCACTTACCCTCCAGAGGTAGTCTAATCCTATTAGTTCCAAATCATCCATCATATAGGCTCTTCTTTTTGCTACTAATTTCCCTTCACGACAATTAACTGCTTTGAAGAATCGTTCAAAACATCTCATTCCATTTTCAGTCAACAACAAGGGATCAAGCTGAAGTACATTACTTTCAAAGAAGTCCTTATTAATGTCAGGATCTAAGTCTGGTTCATCCCCCATTAACTTGGAATACCACTTAAAACAGGCTTCACGATCACAAATGTAAACTGCATTCTCTGCTAAGCACTTCCATATTTGTTTTGCCTGAGGAGCACAGAGCCACAGTTGGCCATCCTTCAATAAAAATCTTGGAAAAATTTTAAAAGATAAGTAATTAGGTCTATGTAAACCTCATAAACAATTTACTTCAATATGCCTGATGCTGTATTTATCATAAATAAATTTTAACTATAGCTTAAAGAGGTATTCTTTCAAAGAAACGTATTCCTTATATTGTATCCACTAGTAAAAAAAATTACATATTCATCTATTTGACAAGCATATGTTTATGAGATGATATGCACAGAATCTTGTTAATTCTGTGACTATTAAAATCACTGTCATATCAACTTGGTATATTTTAAAACTGTTAAATGTAGCTATGGGATGATCTGAAAACAGACTATCAATCTAAACATTTCCCAATACATTATTACATGGCTCAATAACAGAAGTATAGTACGTAATAAATACTCCAAAGAGAAAATTCCCCAAGATTATTATACATGAAAATAACAAATGCAATCAATTTTATGAAAAACTGAGTCTTAAGTATTTTTTCTTATAATATTTATGATTCAAATGTTTTGCCAGGATGTGTAAACTGTATTCCTAAGGAAAAAAATCTCATTCATTTAAGCCATATATACATATCCACACACATACATGTTGTTGAAAGCTTAACATTACTGACCAAATTCAACCTAACACTATATTTTTTAACCCCATGTGAGTATTATTACATAGAGGTATAGATTAATTTTATTAGCCATCATTATCATAAACAAAGCACCAAAGGTTATCAACAACACTGTTCCTTACTGCCATGACCGCATTAATGAAAATGTTGTCCTCTTGAAGCTATTGTCTTATATTTTGAAGTATAAAAATATGTAATGAATCAATTATTATTTCTAACATAAAAATAATTTTAAATATAATGAACACATAGAAATGTTATATTAACTTTTAGTTAATACTTTTTATATGGGAAAGTATTTAGCTGCAGCAAGGTAGACAGCCATAGAAAGACAGCTACAATGAATATCAACATTATTACATTTCTTATCTTTGCCTTACAGCGAACAGCACTAATTTGCTTAAAACCAACCTGAGGAAGTTAAGACGTTCTTGGACTTCTTGAAGATGACTGTACCTACTTCCAAGTCTCACAGTTTGTGGGTCATAGTCTTCATTGTCTGCAAATTAACAAAAATTATGCATAACATGTATGAATCCAAATCAGCATTAATCTTAAGGAATTTATAAAGTCAAGTATCACTTTATCATTGAGGTAACCTATTGTAGTTATATTTACACATATTCAACTTTTCCCACAAAAAGAAATATTTTACATAGCCAAAGGAAAATACAATCTGCTAAATATGCAACTAAAAGTTTTCAGCACAACTCTCTTTCACTTTTTTTTTTATGTTTTTTTTAATGTTTTTTAATTTCTATGTTTTTTTAGTGTTTTATTTATTTCTAGGAGAGAGAGAGACAGTGTGAGCAGGGGAGGGTCAGAGAGAGAGGGAGTCACAGACTGAAACAGGCTCCAGGCTCTGAGCTGGCAGTCAGCACAGAGCCCGACGTGGGGCTCGAACCCACGAGTCGTGAGATCATGACCTAAGTGAAAGTCGGACGCTTAACTGACTAAGCCACCCAGGCGCCCCTCTCTTTCACTCCTTTTTTTTTTTTTTCTCTTTCACTCTTAATACATACTAAAGCAATTTGTGGATACAGTTTATTATTTTTTTTTAATTCTTCTGTTTTTTTAGTATTAAAATTTACCTTATAAGGAGTAGTATGTTTGCATAAAAAGTATTAAGAGCACTGATACAAAAATACTATGGTGTCAAAGATGCTACTGTGTTTGATGCATTTCAGGACAACACCACCAGATGATGAATGTCCGTCTCAGATATTAAAAAAAAAAAAAAAAAAAAACCTCCCCTCACAATATTATGAAAACAAGTTAGTAATGAGGCCTAGCCTGACTTTCCTGAGTAGGAAAATCCAAATTTTTTTTTTTTTTTACTTTCTTTGTTGATTTTGTTGTTGTTATTGAGAGACTGCACCTGCACAAATGGGACACTGAGACAGAGAGACTCTAAAGCCAGGCTCCTTAGGGACTCTGGGTGGGTCAGTCACACAGACGGGTGCTTCACTTTGGCTGAGGTCATGATCTTTCAGTTCATGAACTGGAGCCTGCTTGGGGGTCTGTGCTAACAGCTCAGAGCCTGGAGCCTGCTTGAGATTCTGTAGCTCCCTCTCTCTCTGACCCTCCCCTGCTCACTCTCTTGTCTGTCTCTCTCAAAAATAAACATTAAAAAACTTTTTTAAATAAAAAAAGTAAAATAAAATAAAAGAAGGCTCCTTGCCCAGTGTAGAGCCCAAAAGGGGACCCGATCCTATGACCCTGGGATCATGACCTGAGCTAAATCAACAGTCACATGTTTAACTGAGTGAGCCACCCAGGTGCCAAGGAAATACTAATTTTAAGACATAAAATTAGTAAGTACTATAGACTTCCTTTTTTAACATATATGCTAGGTGAAAAATTTTTAGTCTGTGACAAAGCAAAGGAAAAAACTAAAAGTAAGCACTGCCCTAAAAAATGCTATGCATACTCTAATGTGTATATGAGATATTTTATTTTTATTTTTTTTAATGTTTTTTATTTCTTTCCAGGAGAGAGAGAGAGAGACAGCGTGAGCAGGGGAGGGTCAGAGAGAGAGGGAGTCATAGACTCTGAAACAGGCTCCAGGCTTTGAGCTGGCAGTCAGCACAGAGCCCAATGCGGGGCTCGAACCCACGAACCGCGAGATCATGACCTAAGCGAAAGTCGGACGCTTAACCGACTAAGCCACCCAGGCGCCCCGAGATATTTTATTTTTAAACAGTAGAAGCCAATGAGAATTTAGGCTTACAATATAAAAGCTTGTTTTTTAAAAATCTGATGAGATTATCTCAGTATCAGGCAAAAGAACTTCACCAAAAAATTTGATGTTATGAATAAAATCCCCTGCATGGAAAAGAACAAGTTGGTTTTGCGAGTGAAATAGAAGACAGGGCAAGTAATTGCCTCCAATAAGCACTGTCAACCACTCAGCAATCAAGGACATTTACTTAAAAATTTTAAAGCATGTTACAGAGGATTTCGAAATTACACAATTCATTTTTAGTAAAAATTTTGTATTTATCAGTTATGTAGCTCTTAAAACTTGATCATGTCATCTGGGGTATCATCTAGTCCTTTTAAAACTGGTAAAGGCAACCCAAGTTTTCCAAATGCCAGTATTTCTCCACATCAGAAAAACTGCAACTGGATGTAAACCTCTGACTTGCTATAAAGATGAATCATCTAGAGTATTTAGCAGTGTAACCTAGATTTGAGTTCAGTAAAGACAGAAGACCATCATATTATAGCTTTTTATACATTCCATTTGAGAGAATACTGCCAGGAATTTTATCACTTCTTCTGAGTGTCATCAATTGCATCAAACCATAAAATTCTAAAAAATTTTTTCCTCCGTGTGTAAGTTTTCTAGTGTTTCAGAGAACTGAACTAAACTTTAGCTGTTTTTTGTTATTTATTTATTTATTTATTTTATTTATTTCTAGGAGAGAGAGAGAGAGAGACGGTGTGAGCAGGGGAGGGTCAGAGAGAGAGGGAGTCACAGACTGAAACAGGCTCCAGGCTCTGAGCTGGCAGTCAGCACAGAGCCCGACGCGGGGCTCGAACCCACGAACCGCGAGATCATGACCCAAGCG